>MTQE01001340.1:1381593-1408795 GCA_014337955.1 Aspidoscelis marmoratus | reverse complement strand
CAAGTCCAAAGGAGGGCTACCAAAATGGTGAGTGGTCTGGAAAGCATGTCTTACAAGGAGAGGTTGAAGGATCCAGGAATGTTTATCCTACAGAAGGAAAGACTGAGAGGAGACATGATCACAGTCTATGAAGGGCTGCCTCAGTGCAGAGGGACCGTCCCTATTCTCACTTGCACAAGATGGGAGGACTAGAAGCAACAGGATGAAACTTCAAGGGATTCAATACAGATTGGATATTAGGAAAAACTTCCTGACAGTGCGGGCGATCAGTCAGTGGAACAGGCTGCCACGGGAGGTGGTGGGTTCTCCTTTGCTGGGGGTCTCCGAGCAGAGGCTGGACCTACATCTGTCTGGGATGGTTTAGGAAATCCTGCCCTGAGCAAGGGGTTGGACTGGATGACCCTGGAGGTCCCTTCCAACTCTATCATTCTATGATCCTAAAGAGGAATAAAGTGGTGGTTTGCAAGGTACACGTAGCAAAGATCTGAGGTTCTAAGAAACTAATTTAAGACTTAGGAGAGAGAAGGGGAGGAACAAAAAATGTTCCAGGCTTGGAGGAGAGATGGGGTGAATAGGCTGTGTGGGGTTCATTGGGCGTGGGGAAAAGGAGAAAACCAAAATCAAGAAATTTTCAGGTACAATACACAACATTTCACAAATGTGGATACCATAATCAAATATATATATACATTTTATATATATTTAGGAAGGGCCACCTCTAGTTTCCTGCATTTAGTATATTTTGTTTGCTCTTTTTCCTAGAAACATAGTTTTATCACTAGCAAGCAAGAATCCACTTATTTCCTATTATTATATTTAAGGCCATTTCTTCTTCATTCATTGTTTAATTTATTCAACAGTGCCCACTCCAGCATCAGCTAGTAGCCTAGAGAGGAAAGCCTTTTGCAGATCTGCTCTTCTAATTAGGCTTTCTTGCTTAACTTGTGTTTATATAAATTATTAGTCTCTTCTTCTTCACAGTTCAGTAAAACTTCTCTTCCAGCCAGTAATGTGAGAGGGGAGGCCTTCTGCTTTGAACTGAATTACCCTGAGAAAAGTGGCCTGGATTTTAAGACTTTATCCAACTGCCACCAGATATTATGACCAGTTTTTTCTCCCCTGTGGTCTTTCTGAATGAGATTTGGAGTTCATTTTGGACGCCCTTCCATCAAGTCAAATTGTTTTATCAGGGCCACAGACCAGAATAGCATGCAAAAACCACACAGCAGAGATCATGAGAACTACAATAAAGGATAATATTGCACATCAGTTCCACTAAGGGTCTGAAAATAGCTAAAAATTTCTTATAGCAGGGAGGAGAGAGGCAACCCTGGATACAGTGGGTTTGATCACATCTAAGGCAAAAGGTTTGGATGGCTTTTTTCTTTACCCTGGAGCTTAATAATCATAGACTGCATTCAGACACATCACAGTGGCACTCTGCACATGCACAGTCACGTCAGGGGTCATCCGAGGTGCCAGTGCATGTGTGGACAGAAAAGGGTATGCAACTAGTTAACCTCTGGGCAGGCTGGGGTCGCTTGTGGGTTGCGAGCACGTCCTATAAGTGCAGCTGCAGCTGCCCAGATGTTGACTAATTGCAAACTTATGCTTGACTCCAGATTATCCAGATAATGCAGATTCAGGATCTACTGGCTAGACAAAGCTTTAACTGGTTTCGGATGGTCCTTCCTCCCCTCCACCGTTATCCCCCAGGATCTTTCCACACGCATGCCAAATGCTGTTATCTTGCGTCCTTCCAACTTTCCACTCTCTCTGCCTAATTTCTCTCCGGTCGTCCTACCTTGAACAACCTTGGAGCCCGGGGCTCCGTCCCCGTATCCACCACGTAAATCCGCGAGGAGCCCAGGGCGGGGAGGACGAGACGGTTGCGCCTCTTGGTGGTGTCTCCAAAGCAGCTGCTGCAGGTGTTCCACCCTGCGTGATGAAGTTCGTCCTCAAGGTAAGGCATCTGCAGGCGGTGAATCACCTGTGAAGAAGAAAGGGGGAGTGACCTTTCAGGCTTTTCCATACGGCACATTCAAAAGAGGGGTTGCAAAGGTAAAGCCAGCCTACAGGCTGCGAGGTGAGAATTTACCGGCCAATGTGACCTAGGTGAGGCTGCAGATGTTTCACTCTGCCTCCTCAACCTTTGGTAAAGCTGGTGTTGATGGGATGGTGGGACCACAGAGCCATGGGGTTGGAGAGTCAACACATGGACTGAGCATGGACATGGGTGTTTAGGCTTCAATGGCTTTATATTTTTCATTTCACAGCAGCAAAACAGCTGCTCCAGGCTGGGAACCCAAGTACAGACAGTCCGTTTCCACAGTGCTGTGGGCCTGCTGGGATAATCTGCCCAGGTGTAGACTTGGCCTAGAGCAGAGGTGAGAAGGATGCAAAAGGAGCAGGTTTGCAGGGCTGGTGGACTTGGGGTCCTGAAAAAACACATCCTTTTATGTGCCAGCACTGTGGCAACCTCTAAAACAGTGATGGCCTACCTATGACACGCGTGTCACAGGTGACACGCCAAGCCCTTTTGGGTGACACACATGGTCACTTGGCACCTGGGCGTGTAGGGCTTGCTTGTTCTTGAAGTGTACAAAGTACCAACCTTCAATTGAAGATTTAGCAAATATAGAGAATTATTTGTTTTTTGCTTTTAATAAAATACATATATCAAAAATATAACTTTTTTACTAGAGCTACAAATATCACAAAATTATGGATGTTTCTAGATGTGACACAGCACCCGAGTTAAGAGAGGTTTTCTTGCAAACTTTGACACACTGAGCTCAAAAGGTTCGCCATCACTGCTCTAAAAGAAGCCCCACGTTCAGATAGATGGTTTATACGGAACTGATAAAAAGTGACTTGGTTTAATAATATGCTATCTCCCAATAATGTGATTCGGCTAGGAATGGACCCAAATGCAAAACATCCTGTCTAAGAACAGAAGAAGATCCCTGCTGGATCAGGCCACAGCCCCTCTGGTCCGGCATCCCATCCCATAGGAATCCATCAGTTGCTTCTGGGCTTCTCAAGCAGAAGACAAGGGCAAAATCTTCACCTGCTCTCAGACCCCTGCAAATGGCTGTGAGAGGGGATCCTACCTGTCTCTCCAACCTGGAGATGGTACCTGGCATCCACCTAGGGGTGTGCACAGATGTTCGAAAATTCAAAATTCCGATTAGAATCTGTTGAATATCGATATTCAAATTCGAATTGGATTTTCAAAAATCCAAATTTACACATTCAGACGGATTTTGGATTTTTGGAAAATTCAAATATCGCATACCAATATAATTCATATTTCGGGTTATAATGCATGATGGAAACGGGATGCATGCAAATTAAAAAATTAGGCATTCGTATCTTTGAATTCAAATTGGGTTTTCAAAAACATGGATTCAAAAAATCCGCATTCGAATCGAATTTTCAAATATTTTATTCAACTCAAATTCGAATGCAAAAAATGCCTTCGTGCACACCCCCAGATACACCTGGCCTCCATAAATGTTTCTACAAGAACATAAGAGAAGCCTTGCTGGATCAGCCCACAGCCCTTCTAGTCCGGCATCCTTTCTCACACAGTGGTCCACCAATTGCTTCTGGCCTCTCAAGCAGAAGAGAAGGCAAAGACAAAAACAAAGAACCTTCTAAAAATGGGCTGTAGAGGCATCCTGCCTACTCCACAACCTGGAGGTGGTACCTGGGCGTCCATTCTAATAGTTATTGATACACCTGTGCTCTGTGAATTTGTCCAACTGTATAAGAACATAAGAAAAGCCCTGCTGGAACAGGCCACAGCCCAACTGGTCCAGCATCCTTTCTCACACAGTCCCCTCCGAGCATCCCAAACAAAAGATGAGGGCAAAACCTTCACCTGTTCTCAGATCCCTGCAAATGGCCTTTAGTGAAAGCCACGTGCAACATTTGCCCAGTTAGGATGAAACGGGGCTTCTGAACATGGCGCAAGTTGATCATGCTCAGCTTCTAGTTTCGGTTTTTATGTACCTCCTTTTCCTGTTTCTCCTTCTTGCCTCTGGATGGCAGAAGCAACGTAAAATTTTAGAGAGGGAAGAATAAAGCAAACACCTGGCAATAAGTTGGGGATTTCGGATCCACATCAACTGTAGACAGATAATCCGGTTGTTGGAGTCCAGTTCCAGTTAAGAGACAGAGGACATAAAGGATCTTCTCTCGTGGACCTTTGGAAACAAATCCTCATTAATAAACAAGGCAAAGAAAGCAGAAGTCAAGAGCCCTGAACCCGCTCAGGAAACGTTTTTCAGGAGAAAGAAAGCAGATGGGCACATAACCCTGGACAAAAGGTTACGGGCTTTTCCCAATAAGTTAAGGATTACTTAAGTCCAAGGACACCGCTGAAGACTCAGGGTTTTCTTCCATTAGCACTAAGCACCCATTAAGAACCCATTAGAGACACATTAAGGACCCATTAGGCTCAGAGCAGGAAGACCCCATTTCCACTGCAGACTCCATTAGAGTCACATTTGTTTCCACCTGTTCTAGGGAAATCCGGACTAATTCAGGATCTATAATCTGGATTTCCTGTAGACCCCATTAAAGGGGTCTACAATGGGGTCCTCAGGCATCAAATCCAGATTATACGGAGCGTGTTTCCACCACAATCAGGTAATAGGGTCTGGGGGGGGCTCCAGGGGGCACTCATGAGAGGGTGCCACAAAACCTGAAGCTCCGAACCCTGTGCATAATCTCCAAAGGCAGCTCCAAAGGACACTCCGGAAAATGGCACAGGCTTCGAAGATGACCCATCAGAGCGATACCATTTCTACGGAGCTTTGCCACAATCTTCAAAGATTCTCCAGAGCCACTCCGGAGGACCTTCGAAGAATCTACAGAGTTTTCACCCCCCACCCCACCCCGTGGCGCCCCAAAAAAACATGGGGTGATGGGTGGGCCCCATGTGGGTAGATTCGGATTTGCCACATGGGCGCTCTGGCATTTCCACTGCAAGCATGCCTAGCACCCATTGCTATTGGGTGCTGCACCGCCCATGGAGACGCATTGGGTACCTCCTTAGATCCGGATCTACTAAATCCGGATTAGTTGAAGGACCCATTCCTTAGATCCGGATCATCTTAGATCCGGGTTAAGCGAGGTAAGTGGGAAACCCGCCTCAAATATCCCTGTGGATTTCCCTAACTCCAAGGAATTTATTTATAATAGTAGCAGTAATAATAATGATGATGATACATTTGCTTTAATCTGTTCTAGAGATAGTGACCGAGCCTGTATGTGTTTTATTTCTGTACGGTTTGGTGACCGCAAGAATCCCCTTAGCAGCCCCTTCAACTGAAGCCAAGAGGTCTTCACGCCTACTTAATCCGTACAACCGTTTTGCAAGGTTTCTTCTGAAGCAGCTATTGCTCAGAGCCAAGCAGACGGGGCTGCGGATTTCAGATCCCACACTTTAAATGCCACACACGCCGGTGTCTTCTTTAGAGCATCTGGATAACTGGATGCGGCCATACTGACCTTCCGGCTTGCAATTTCTGGGATGAGGGCGGGAACAACTTACCTTTCATGGCATCCAAAGGCGTCGCATATCCCGGGCCGTGGCCGTGTTCGTGACAGGAACACGAACCCTCGTGCGATCCTGAGGTTTCTGAAAGGAGTAATATTTTTCTTTAAAAGTTTTATAGGCACCACTTCCGAGAGAAGCCTCTCCTGGCTGCTTCCAGATGTCCAGCTAGAGTGCGACATGATATGTGCAGGTGAGGGAGTGGACAGCCAGGGGCCTCTCTCCGCTCGGCCCTGTACTCTGCTTCCAGGGTGATCCCAGATGGAGCATCGGCACCAGAAGGGGCCATTTCCAGCTTAGAAATGGCCCCTCCCGTCCAGGAACACACTGGCGAAAACTACGCGAGCAACACAATTTCATGCTTCACACGCAGGCTTGCCCTGTCCGGCGGCATCCAGCAGCATCCCCAATGGCACCGCCAGGGTGCACAGAGGGGCGTGTGATGCGTCACGCAAGTGCGCTGGTGTGTTGGGTGCGTGACGCGCGGGTCTCACTCTGCGTGCGCATTGTATCACCATCATTCCAGTGGCAGTGATGCCCGCATCATGACCCAAGATGGCGGCACCCAGACCACCTGCCCTCCGGTAAGTCTGCAGACGTGTGTGGGAGTGCTGGCGTGTGCCGGCATTTGTGAGTGTGAACGCTCGTACACGCCAGGGGAAGTTTGCCGTTCCCGTCCCCCGGACAAGACAAGAAGGGAGAACTTTCCCCAGGGCCGTGGCCACACCTTCCCTCTGAGCCCTCTTCAGGGCATCTTCAGGCCCGACTGCTCACACACCCTCTCATTTCTGTCTGTTTTACTTGTGGACTTCATATTCAGGAAAGTCCAAATGGAGGATGGAAAGTCCACACACAGCCCTCAAAACAGATAGAACAGGAAAGGTGTGAGCAGTCGGATCTGAAGACGGACTGAAGAAGGTTTAAAGGGAAGGTGTGGCCGCGGCCCAGGAGAGAAGCGAACACGCAACGCACACTCAGGCTTTAATGCACAGTGACGATCCGTCCCGCAGATGCGCAGCAGTCTTTTTTGGCATTTGGTTCGTATTGAACCGAACGCATGGAAATTCCTATTTGTCCAACGTGGGAGGATTTGTATTCGACACAAACGTTCAATCCCATACAAATGCCATACAAATGCACATGAATAGCACACAAATCCCACATACGAATCCCATACGAAGCTTCTCGCGGATGTATCAAAACGCTCAGACTCGAATGTCAGTCTTCAAATGTGCCAATATTCAGTTCAAATGTCTGCATTCAGCCGAATTTCAAACGTTACGCATGTCTGAGCACAGCCTAATTCATCCTTCTAGGCCGCATCAACATGCGTTAAAAACAGCAGCTCAAAAGCGGCCCAGAGGTGGTAGCAGGGACACTCCTGTTCCCATCCCATGGGAAATCTTAAATATCAAAAATCCAGTCTTCTGCGTTGGGTCTACAGATCGAAGGACGGAGGAAAAACCTCTGCCAAATCGAGGGCGAATTGTTTTTCCTGTCAGTGTCAGGATGTGCTCTGCTGCCTGCTCTGCCAGGTGAGTTTACCTGGAGACAATGATGCCCCTCTTCACCCTTGTCTGTGGGGGTTGCTGGTTATGCAAAATGCCATCTGCGTGGGTACAAAGCCAGTGATGGTCCGAGGTCTTTGGGTTGGACCTTACCTGATTATTACCTGGGCTGCAATTTGTAATCAGAAGGCAGGTAAACACAGTTCATTTCTGCCCTTGCGGGCAATCTAGTCTAAGAAGGTGGTTGTGGGCCTCCATGCCGCACCGATGGTGCTGTGCTAAGGAAGGCCCTGCCTACCCCTTGTACATTCCATGCACACAGGATGGAGAATAGACTGGACCGGGCCAGACTAGGGCTCGATCCAGATGAGGGGAATAGAGTGCACTGGCCAAATGCCCAGATGTGGGCATCACTGAAACACACAAGCAAATGATAATGGGGAAGAAGAAGAAGAGTGGGCTTTTCTACCCCGCTTTTCTCACCCATTTGAGGGGACTCCAAGTGGCTGACAAACCTTCTGCTCTTCTCCCTTAAGGAGACGCAAAGTGGCTGACAAAGCTTTTCTATTCTTCTCCCCACAGCAGACACCCTGTGAAGTAGGTGGGGCTGTGAGAGCTCAGAAGGGCTGTGACTTGCCCAAGGTCCCCCAGCTGGCTTTGTGGAGGAGGGCAGAATCAAACCCGGTATTCCCAGATAAGAGTCTGGCTCCTTAACCACTAGACCAAACTGGTTCACAAACTGGCTCATGGGATGGGAAGGGATGATATTCCGGATTATCTCTTGCTTGCAAGATATCTGGCTGCTATCCGGAAGCAGACTTCATTTTTATTTGGGAAACCATGGGATGGGAGACCACCTAGTAATCCCTGTGTTTTTCTCTCTCTGATTCCTAGGTTTCATTTTCCCTGGTTATCTGGCCTTATTGGCAGGCTCATGATGGAAATTGTAAATTGCCTTAAGCACCACCCACAATAATGTAAACTAATCAGGTCGCAGCCACTGCATGATCTCACCAAAGTAAGCAGGGCTGAAAATCATTGATACTTAGGAGCAGGAAGAAGGAGGAAGGAATCTTACATGGACCTACCCATGTAGTCATCAGGATATTTGTCTCTGCATAATGATCACACGAATGGAATGAATGAAGAGATGTAATAAGAAAGGTGTCATCTTTCCTTGAGCGTTAACAAAGAGCCAGATTTGAATCTGGAGTTATTCACAGGATGCTGATCTGCAGCAGGAAGCTGACCTTGGACAGGTGAGTCATCGCCTTCCTTGCCCCCTTCCACTGACTGAATCCTCCAGTCCCTTCATCCCTGGAGGTTCTTTGGGATTGGCTGTGACTCTCAGGCTGGACTCAGACATGAGGTCCCAGGTAGGGTTGTGCATGAAAACAGCAGGATCCCCGTATCCACTGATTCGGTAACCACGGTTTCAGTTAACCACTGTTACCGGATCGGCCACCCTTGCCCCCTGCGGGCACCATAGCAAAAAGCACCCAGAACTGGTAGGCCTATTTCGGCCTCCGTAAAGCATTGGAATAGGTGCATGGAGCCACTGAAGACCGTCCCAAAATGTGAGAGGGCATGTGGGAGGCGGACGGGAGGCATCCAGGGGCGTTGCATGACTATTCGCATGACTCTGTAACCCAAAATAAGAACCCTTCCACGGTTTCAGGTAACCTAGGAGCTGGAGCACATCCCCAACTGCATTCATAGCATTCAGAATTCATACAAATTGATGCATTCAAATTTTAATAGAACGTTGGCACCGTTGAAGACTGACATTCGAATCTGAATCAAATGCTTCAGAGCATTCATGCAAAACTTTGTTACACCTGGGGAGGTAGGAAAGTGGCTGCACCAGTCACATCTGGTATGGATCCAGAGTGTATTCAAAGTGGATTCAGGGCAGAGTTGATGTGTTCAGAGTTGATATGTAGGAGGTTCGCACGGGATACTAGAGGATTTGTATGCAATTTGTATCGAACATTCGTATAGAATTCAAATCCTACCACATTTGAACAATCCTGATCCCTGCTGTGACCAGGAATCCACTTCAAATCCACTCTGAGTCCGCAAATTAACCTTTGCAAATGTAACAAAGCTTCAAATGAATGCACTAGAGCTTCTGCTTTGTGTGTGAAGGTCAGTCTTTGAATATGGCCAATATTCAATTCGAATGCGAAGTTTTGAACATTTGCAATTCATACAAATTGTGAAAGTAACTGACATTTTTCACCTGCTCCTTGCCATCCGAGGGACTCTCAAAAGTCCAGCACCAACGTTCTGAAAGGTCAACTCTGCAGCACTCAGCCTCCTCGAATTCTCCCCAGAGCCCTAAATTAACTATGGCTGCACCCAGACAGGGTGAGTATAAAGCCACAACAGCTCTCAGAACTACGGTTGGAAAACCCAGCCGTGGTAGCAGGTTTTCCAGCAATAGTGCTTTTTAGAGACGGACTTGCCTTTCTGGCTGGAGAGGCAACTGGAGGCTGAAACATCTGGCCACGCATGCATGGAGGTGGTCACATCCAGGAATTCGAGGGCGGTGAACTGCCCAGATTGCGCATCACCAAAATGCGCAAAGACAGCAGTGGAAGAATACCTCACATTAGCGCATCCTGTTGCTATATCAGGCTTCCGTTGGGGGCCAACCTGAAAACTCTCAACCTTTATGGAGCAAGAACCTCCAAGTGGGCCTGCACCCCTAGGAGATTTTCAGAGATTCCACAGCTATCCAGAAGGCAATGGAGACTTTGGAGACAAGTAGTCAGACAACATGGACAGGGCAAAAAAACAGAAGAACGAATAAAGGGCTGGAGAGAGAAAGGAAGAGGCGCGGACAGGTGGATGAGGGAGAGAGGAAAGGGGGGGAGAAAAAGGCAGGTGATGAACTGATAATGGTTAGAGGGGTCATTTCTTACCTTTGCTTGGAGACGCACATTCTGGTCCCACCTCAATTTTCTTCTGGAGCTTGGACATCTCTTCCCAACTGTGCCAGCAATGCACCTGATGGTTGGATGAAAGTGCTCCAGGCCTATTTATACCCAAGAAGATCCTAAGTGCCCAGACAACCCGGGAGGGTAGCATGATTGTCCTGGGAGGTGCGGTTCCTGCTCTCCCCCTCCCCCTCCCCCTCCCCCGGAAAGCAGTCATTAAGGAAAGAGTTGATTCCAGGAACTATTAATGGATTCATGTTGTTCCTGCCCACGCAAGAGGTGTCTGTGGCTGGAAGGCCGTCCAAGAAGGAAAGAAGAGATGCTCTGGTCGGTCTGGTTCACCTGACCGGTTTTTAATGACAGCGGGCGCATGACTGGCTGATCTTTATCTCTTTTCTCTTTTTGTCCCTGTTGATCTGTGGCTGGGCTGGCAGAAGAGGGAACATTGGCATCGGTGGCCCTAGCAGGTGCATCTCCCAAGAGGGACTAAAGTTGTGCCAGAGTAGACACGGGTGACCCGATTGGGGGGTCCCCTGCTCCTTCCCAGGGTTTCAGAAAGAACAGAGCTATGATGGGTGAAGGCGAAGCCCCCCATCGAACGCTCTCGTAAAATATTCGCACAAATGGCACAATATTTGACGTGGCATCTATGGGCATCAAGCAGGGCTGGATCCTGACCTTTCTCCGCTTAGGCCGACTCTGAGTCTCAGGGTATTGTGAATCTTAGGTTTTCCCCACAATTTATCCAATCTTTTTATTCACCCAGGCTGTGTTCACACCTAAGATTGAATCCACTTTCGGTCTACTTTCAGAGTGAAAGGAGCAAATCGATAAAGCGAAAAGGCTGTCTACTTTTGGCATTATCTAACTCAGAAAACCCACCACTGGGTTAGATGTGGAAGGAAAAAGCCTGCTTACTTTGCTGATGTATTCTCCAACTCTGAAGGTGGACCGGAGCTGAATTAAAGCTGAGGTGTGAACGTGCAGCCTCCAGCACTCTGGAAAACAGGCTGGCAGCGTGATTTGAATGTTATCGCTTAATTTTTATACGTTCTAGGTTTGTTGCCATCTCCCTGGAGCACTCTAGTCATTTCCTATAGGAATCTAGTGAATCAATGGATGGAGGGAGGCAGGAGAGAGTAGTGCGTGTCCTTTGG
The DNA here is from genome assembly GCA_014337955.1 of Aspidoscelis marmoratus. Taxonomy (NCBI): domain Eukaryota; kingdom Metazoa; phylum Chordata; class Lepidosauria; order Squamata; family Teiidae; genus Aspidoscelis; species Aspidoscelis marmoratus. The sequence continues at coordinate 1,397,622 of MTQE01001340.1, read as the reverse complement.
GGATAATGTCAGAGAAATAGCTGTGTTGGTCTAACTCGAAAAGTCCAGCAAGGTAGTTAGTAGCACTTGGAGACTTAACAGGAGAAGGGTTGGAGGCATGAGCTTAAGTAGACGTGTCTACTTCTTCAGATGCTAGATGTGCCCATTGGGCCCCCCGGCATCTGAAGAAGCAGACGTGCCCATTGGCCCCCTGGCATCTGAAGAAGCAGACGTGCCCATTGGCCCCCCACCCCTGGCATCTGAAGAAGGAGACGTGTCTATGGAAGCTCATACCACCAACCCTTCTCTTATTAGTCTCCAAGTGCTACCAACTCCCTTGCTGGACTTTGGGCCAAGAATGAGACCATTATCCAGACGCCATGGTCCTGATGGAAACTGTAGTCTACGGATATCTAGTACATCAAGGAAGTATCAGAGGCAGCTGGGGAAGGACTTTAATGCCCGATCCCACCAGGGGACAGAAAGCCTGTTATGGCTATGTTATGACAGTGTCACCATATGTATTCCTGCCAAAGCCACCTGAGCTCTGCTATGTCCCCCTAAAAAGCATGGTAGCCTATTGATGGAAAAACTCAGGCCACAGCCCAACCATTCCAGCCTCCTGCCTCACACAGCAGTCCACCAGTTGCTTCTGGGCATCTCGAGCAGAAGACAAAGACAAATCCTTCACTGCTCTTCACTCCTTGCAGATGGCCTTTAGAGGCCTCCAGCCTGAAGACAGGACTTAGGCATCCGTCCTAGACGCTGTTGATACACCTGTCTCCCGTGGATGTGTCTGATAAAGACATCCAGGCTGGTTGCTGTCACCACCCTAACCCTAACCTCTGGTACTTCTCGGCAGGTGAAGCTGGGCTTCTTGTGAGAATTTACCTGTTGCTTTGCTTCTTCCTGCAAAGCTGCAAGAGAAGAGAAGTTGTTGCTCTGGAAATCACAGGGTCTTCTTTAGAAGAAGAAGAGTTGGCTTTTCTACCCAGCTTTTCACACCCATTTAAGGGGACTCCAAGCGGCTGACAAACCTTCTGTTCTTCTCCCCACAACAGAACACACTGTGAGGTGGGTGGGGCTGTGAGAGCTAAGAAAGAGAGCTGTGACTAGCCCACGGTTGGCATTTTGGAGGAGTGTGGAATCGAACCAGGCTAGACTATTAGATAAGAGTCCGACACTCAAACCACGACACCAAAACGGCTCACCACGATTTCCTTGAACAACAATATTACAGGCTACTGATGGTCAAACCTGGGGCCAGTTTGGGAATGTTGCTGTTCACCTGGCATTCCCAAAACAGACCGGGAAAACTGAGTTTCGGCCCCGTCTGGGGGCGGGCTTTGATATTTGCTATCACTTTGTTCATTCTCGTACACTCACTGCCGGCAGTTCCCCATGGCTTTCCCACAGCTGCGCATCATTTCGCACATCTCCAGGAAGCAGCGACGACGCCTTGTCACAGCCAGCTGGGGAGAAGGCCAGCGCTTCTCTCCCGGTGCCAGAGGCCTATTAATGAACATGATGCTACAAAAGCAAGTTTCCAAACATGCTTTCCTCGCCTTCTTTGGAAACAGTGGCCGTGTTCCAGGACACGCAGGAGAAGGTGCCCAGAGGGGTGCAGAGCGCTGCTCAATGGCTCTCAGCCACCGTGGAGGCCTGCTTCCTCAACGCCGACCGATGTACCGCGGAGGAGGGCAATGTGGATGTGGCGCTCCTGTGCTTAGAGCGTTAGACTCCTTTCTCATAGCCTCCAGGTTCGGTTTGGCACTTGGGCTGCTCACAGCTCCTGAGCTCTCACAGCCCCACCTGCCTCACAGGGTGCTGTTGTAGGGGAAAGAACAAAAGGTTTGTCAGCTGCCTTGAGTCCCCCTAAGGGTGAGAAAAGCAGGGTATAAAATCCAACTCTTCTTCTTCTACACGAAGCCATGGCTTTTCTACCATGCTTTTCTCACCCATTTGAGGGGATTCAAAGCGGCTGACAAACCTTCTGTTCTTCTCCCCACCACAGACACCCTGTGAGGCAGGTGGGGCTGTGAGAGCTCAGAAGAGAACTGTGACTAGCTCAAGATCACCCAGTTGGCTTTGTGGAGGTGAATGGAATCAAACCTGGTATTCCCAGATAAGCGACCGGCTCCCTAACCACTAGACTAAGGGGGCAGGCCTGTTGTAGTTGTCACTAGCCTGTGAATAGCAGGCTCTTGTTCCAGAATTTATCCTGGAACAACGGTAGAAGAGCTCCAGACCCGCAGGCGTCACCTCTGGGGGACTTCTGTTCCCTGGCAGCTCCAGCGTTTCCGGCTCGGGATGTTTCCAGAAGCACCAGAAATGGCCGTGGGACTCCGCCATTTCTGGAGTTCCCAAAAATGCTTAAAACGGATGTCAGACTCATTTTCGCAGTCAGCCGCCTCAGCCTTACGGTCTTCTTCAAAGGGCCGTTAGTAATTCTGCGGCTGTATAAATGTACCCGTAAGGCGGCCATAAGGCTGACGTTGACCTTTTGCTAAATAACACAAAAGAAGCTCGTAAATACTTACTTATTTTGACACGCGCACCCAGGTGGAAGGCCTATTTGGACTTCAGAGCGGTGCAGAGATGGGTCTGGCGATGCCAGGGCGGCCCCCGTGCCACTCTGCCGTGTTCCCTTACCCCCAGGGGGCTGTGGTTGCGTTGGCGGCCATCACTTCAACGCTGCTCCAAGGCCAAAATAGGTTTTCCAGGTCTGGGGAGCGCAGAGGTCCACGGATGAGGAGCTTCGCGTCCACGCCCGGTACACCTGTTCCAGGCTTGCAGCAGCATGCAACAGCGGCAGTGGCAAGGGAGGGGGCGGGAAGGGAGGGGGACAGGTTCCCTTCCTTCGCAAACATTCATTCATGTGATGTTCTTGCACAAAGCTGACACATTCGTGAGGCGGGGTTCGGACAAAGCCAAATATTCCCCCATTCAGTTTGCATCACATTCAATGGGGGAATTTGGCTTTGTGCCTCTCCGTGCTGCCCGTATCACCAGCAGGCCACAGAAAACAAGACTGCGGGCCTTGTGTCTGACGCATGTGCTGTCAAAGGTGAGCAGGAGCAGCGGCAGCGGCCAGCGTTCATCTAGCGCTCAAGCGCTGCAGTCAAGAGCTCTCGCCTCGCTGTGTGCCAGATAAATGCAGTCGAGGGGAACCCACCTTATTCCACCCCATTCCAGGGACACGTGGGCCCTGCATCTTTAGGGCACTTCCCTGGGTCCTGCTCTAGAGTGTCCGAGTTGGAAGAGTGCCTCAGAGATCATCCAGTCTGACCCTGCAGTGCACAGGAATCTCCTAAGGTATCGCCAAGGAAAATCACAGCATTATAATATGGCCCAAAGCAGCTGTTTTGGGAAGTGCAGGATCGCCTTGCTTTGATTTTTGAAAGGGAGTCACGTCACTGGGGCAGAACTCTTCCTCTGTCCTGGCCTGCTGGCTTCCCTTCTGAATGAGGTGGAGGAAATTCTATGGCCCTCTTGCCTGATGCTCTTGCAAGTTCCATGTGCCTCTGAGTAATAAGAGACTATGCATATTTATCCAATGCATACCTTACCTGGGTGTGTACGCATGAACATCCAAATGAACTCACAGCACCAACACTCAGGTCCTTCTAGTCTTCTATGGAGCCTGTCAGCAGCATATGATCTATCTATTCATTTGTCTGCATTTTAATCCTGTGCTATACCCAAAGATCTTAGGGCAGGTTTCGGCAATAAAAACAAAACATGAAATCCACACTGAAAACAATAACAGGGCTCAGTCAAAGGCCCTGAACTCATAAAGTGAAGGTGCCACTAAGGAAGGGGAGAGACTATTCCGTAGTCTAGGGGCTACCAACAAGAAGACCCTACGCTGGGTACTCACCCCTTTTGCTACTGAGGGATACAACCAGGAGGGCTTCCCTACAGATCTTAAGGTAGAGGCAGATCAGTGTGGAAGAAGAAGAAGAGTTGGCTTTTATACCCCACTTTTCTCATCCTTAAGGGGACTCAAACCAGCTGACAAACCTACTCTTCTCCCCACAACAGACACCCAGTGAGGCAGGTGGGGCTGTGAGATATTTGGGTCCCAAGGCATTTAGACCCTTTTAAGTTAAAGTTAACACCTTGAATTAGTTCAGCAAGGTAGTTGGTAGCACTTGGAGACTAACAGGAGAAGGGTTGGTGGAATCAGCTTCCGTAGACACATCTACTTCTTCAGATGCTAGGGGGCCCAATGGTCACGTCTCCTTCTTCAGATGCTAGGGGGCCCAATGGGCACGTCTCCTTCTTCGGATGCTAGGGGGCCCAATGGGCACGTCTCCTTCTTCGGATGCTAGGGGGCCCAATGGGCATCTCTACTTCTTCGGATGCTAGGGGGCCCAATGGGCATCTCTACTTCTTCAGATGCTAGGGGACCCAATGGGTACATCTACTTCTTCAGATGCTAGGGGGCCCAATGGGTACATCTACTTCTTCAGATGCTAGGGGGCCCAATGGGCACATCTGCTTCTTCAGATGCTAGGGGGCCCAATGGGCACGTCTCCTTCTTCAGATGCTGGGGAGCCCAATGGGCACGTCTCCTTCTTCAGATGCTGGGGGGCCCAATGGGCATCTCTACTTCTTCGGATGCTAGGGGGCCCAATGGGCGCGTCTCCTTCTTCAGATGCTAGACATGTCTACAAAAGCTACCTGTCTACAAAAGCTCATGCCACCAACCCTTCTCCTGTTAGTCTCCAAGTGCTGGACTTTTCTAATTAGACTAACATGGCTTTTTCTCTGATATTGACCACCTTGAATTAGGTTCAACAGCGAATTGGCAGCCAGTGCAGCTCTTTTATGACTGGCATGATGCCCATTTAGACTGTATTACAGTAGTCCCGTCTGGAAGGTATCAGAGCATAGATTACTGCAGCTAGATTATGTCTGGGCGCATCCAGACTGGGTCATCATCATCAGTTTATTGATTACTCAAAATTGACCAAATCAAGACCAAGCGTACACAGAGTACTTAAAACCAATGCAAAATGAAAACCAGTTGAACAGAAGAGCCAACAACGGTCATGAATATCAGCACAGAACTAAAGGCAGATCACAAGAGAATGGGAGGAACTCTAGAAAGCCAGTGGCAAGGGCTTTGTTATGCCAGTGAACAGTATTCCAGATGTCAATATCTGGATCTGGCAGGTGATGTTCAAAGGGACCATAAAGGATGTTAGATCTAGGCCAGTCCAAGAGCTGTTGGCAATGAATGGAAAATCATCCAAGGTGATAAAACCAGGTAAGCCAGAGGTGTTGTGATACCTAGGTTGATTTATGGCAGTGATGGCGAACCTTTTGAGCTTGGTGTGTCAAAATTCACAAGAAAACCTAGCTTAACTTGGGTGCTGTGTCACTTCCAGAAATATCCATAATTTTGTGATATTTGTAGCTCTAGTAAGAAAGTTATATTTTTGATATATGTATTTTATTAAAAGCAAAAATTAATAATTCTTTACATTTGCTAAATCTTCAATTGAAAGTTGGTATTTTGTACACTTCAAGAACAAGCAAGCACTACATGCCCAGGTGTCAGGGTGACCAGGTGTGTCACCTAAAAGGGCTTGGCGTGTCACCTGTGACACGCGTGTCATAGGTTGGCCATCACTGATTTATGGTGTGTAGATGAGAGGTTCTGAGCAACCGGTCCAGATACCTTCAGGGGAGCAAAAGACCTTCCATTCATTGGCAACAGGCTGGTAAATGATTTTTATTTTATATTTATATTTATATCCTGACCTATACCCAAAGGTCTCAGGGCAGGCAACAACCTTTAAAACAACAAATTAAAATCAATTTAAAAACCAATAATGTACATAAAAACATTTAAAAGATTCAGCATATTAAAATACTAAAATAGTAGTACCTGCCGTGGGTGGGGGGATGTATAATCACATCAGCCAAAGGCCAGGGCAAAGAGGTGCATCTTCACCGCCTTCCTGAATATATACAGAGAAGAGGCGTGACGCACCTCAATGGGGCCATCACCGAAAAGGCTCTCTCCCGGGTGCCCACCCACCTCACTATTGAGGGTGGTGGGACAACCAGGAGGGCCTCCCCTCCAGATCTTAAGGGACAGGGAGGTCAGTATGGGAGAAGGCATCCCTTTAGATATTTGGGGCCCAAGTCATTTAGGGCCTTGTAAGTCAGAGTCAACAGCTTGAATTGGGCTCGGTAGTGAATTGATGTCTGTGCTTCTATTAGCTCTTTTGCTGATGATTTGGCGGTTGTTGCGAAGGTCCTTGGGTGAAGGTTTACGGGCGTCCAGCTCATAATCATGCAGAGGTGGAGGATCAGTCTCAGCAGCTGTACATGGGACCCTATCAGGGTCAAGAGCAGACCTCTGTCCTGAAGCCCTTTGGGGGGCACGGGGCCCAAACCCATCATTGTGCCAGGATAAGATCTGATTCCCCCTCGGTGACCGGAGTGCCCACAATGTTATCCCAGAATAACAGCCCGATATGCAGAGTTTTGTTCTGGTGGTTGAAAGGGCTCTCACAGCCAAGCAATCGCTTGCTCCGGAGATGCAGCCCCGGGCGGACTCCTCCCGGCAGATTGCACAGGGGCACGGAGGGGAACTGGGGGGGGGGCTGGACAGGAGCAGTCAGGAATCAGTCGGTGCTGCTGCAGTGTTCCAACCAGCCCTCCTGGCAGCCCACGAGGGGGGGGGCGTGCAGGATTGATAGCGCCACCATGAAGAGCACCACTGTCACGTGCAAGGAAGAGGGGGAGATGGGGGGGCAGGTGAGTTCAGGGCGCCCTGGGTTGAGATGCTGCTGCTGTCTCTGGGTTCTCCCAGTGTGGCCCTGAGCTCTCTCTCTCTCTCACACGCATGCATGCAAACCCACCGTGCATGCGCATGAAAGCGCGCGCGCACACACAGCCCTTTCTGGACTAGGGCATTATATCTAGATCAAAGGGCTTCTGAAGCCAATTCAGGGCCAGGATGTTTATACCGATTGCAGAGGCCTTGCATCCCGTTAGGCCAGGCCTGTCCACACAGAACGGAGCTAGATCCGGATCAAGAGGCCCTGGATCCAGATCTAGCGTAGACCCCACTTACGTTTATAGGCCCCATCCAGCATGGACCTCTGGTCTACAGTCCAGCCTTGGGGCCTTAATCCAGATCACAGACGCCTGCGGTTGGCACACCTCTGTGATCCAGAAATCCTGGAAGTGTGTGGCATGGGGCGCTGCCAGGAATCACCCACACAGCCCACATATGGCGAGATTTTGGCCCATCTCTTCACCAAAGAGCCATTGCAAAGACAAGACAAGGAAGCCAAGAGAATTGCCAATGTTATTTGCAGCTTGTGAGAAATTCCTGGATTAAAAAATTAAGGTTTTATTAAAAAACATTTTCTAGATGCAATGTGGGAGGAGTGCCAGACTTCTTTTTAAGGGACAGCCATGTTTCTGGAGAAGAGGATGGAGAAAAGACAGATTTAAAGACATAATTTGCCCTTCTGGCTCTGATCAAAGGTTCTTCCCACCACTTAAGGTTTAATCCAGCTTCAGTCCACTTTCAGAGCGACAAGCGGTTTTATTTCATTGTTCAGTCACTCGGAAAATCCATCTTTGGGGGTAAATAATGTGGAAAGAAAATTATTGGTTACTTTGCTGATGTGTTCTCTTGCTCCGAAGATGGATTGAAGCTGGATTAAACCTTAGGTGTGACCACAGCCCACCTGTCTGATGAACAGCTGTTTGTGGCAGGGTGACCTGGTGAGTCCTGAAAACTGGATCAGAGAGGTACAATTCTGATCTCCCGATGGTTCCCATAGGCTGCGTCTTCACGGCAACGTTATTTCGAATTCAAAATGTTTTGAGTCCTTCCAGTCCAGACGGCAGTTAGGCTTAACACGCTTTTTCCGTGTTAAACCATGCCAAACCGTTTTGAATCTCAAACCTGATTTCAACAGGTCTCACTCCGAATTGTGCGCTCGATACGGGTTTCATTTTTTTACTGTGTGGACAGTACCGTGTTAAGGGATGAGATTCCGTGTTCAGGGTGTCCCTCCCCCAATCGCACTGTATCCAATGGCTGTCTGTATTCTGGGCAAGTCATTGCGGTGTGTGTGTTTCCCTGCCTGATCTGAAGCAAACTTTTTTTGGATCGCTTCTCTTCGCTGCGGAGCTCCAAGACGGCGAAGAAAGAGACGCCTCGCCTCGCCGGCCGAGGCTCGCTGGGGGCAGAGGGCGCAAGGGTGTGCAGGCATGGAGGGAGCACAGAGGCCTGAGCTGAAGGAAAGGAAAGGAAAGGAAAGGAGGGCTCAGCTTCAAAGGCGCTCTTGCCTCACCGCCCCGTCCTTCCGTGTACTTTTTTCCTTTCCCTCCTTCCCTCTCCCTTTCTTTCCTTCCCTCTTTTCCTTCCTTCTTCCTTCCCTTCCTTTTGTCCTCCTTCCTTCCTTCCTTCCTTCCCTCCCTCCCTCCTTCCCTCCTTCCTTCCCTCCCTCCCTCCCTCCCTCCTTCCTTCCTTCCCTTCTTTTTTCCCTTCTTCCTTCCCAGGGAAATCCACCTTCATGAAAACATCACCCCCCAAATGCGTGGGTGGCTTACAGGCCAGCTGGCCAGTCCCTTCTGTAGCAGTGCTACAGCGTAGCAAGGGAACCAGCTCACTCTCTTAACAATGTTGCAAATTTGCACAATTTCAAAACTTCAGACCTTTAGAAAGCGAAAAGAAGGGAAGCAGCTGAGATTCTGTATTACTGTTTAGAGGACTGGGAGCAGGCAGGCTTTCATGACAGCTATAAAATCAGACACTTTTGCTACATTCCCCCCCCCCCATCTCTTGTTAAATCTCCCTCCTTCCTCGCCCGTTTCAACCAGCCTCCTCAGCTGGGGAAAGGTCTGATCTCTGTTACTTTGAACTATGTGAGAGGGGCTGATCCTGGGAGGGAGGGAACACCAATCAGAGGGGGTGGGCACAATTGACTGGCAAAGAGCTGTCGTGGGGACTCCGAGGATTGATTCCGAAATAAGGCTGCAGTCGGAGTGCCCTCGGGATGCCATGGAACCGGATCAAGTTCAAAGCCGTGGAGACAGTTTTGACCCGGTTCAATTATTTCGGTTTCGGGGAAACGATATAAGGCATTCCGTGAAGACGCGCCCATAGGGACTTCGATAAGGCAACATTCATCTGACTAGAGATGGCGCAAATATTCATCACATTTGAGACTCACCTGAATTCGGACATTCGAATTCAAATCGAATGTCGGCACATTTGAAGACTGACATTTTAATTCAAATCAAATGTTTCAATACATTCGTACAAACCTTCATTACATCCATGAACCTGGAGAGGTGGGAAAACAGCTGCCCAGCCACATCCTCTGTAGATCCAGAGCTGATCCAGAGTGAATTTGAAATGGATTCAGAGTGGATTCAGGGCGGATTTGATGCGTTTGGAGCGAATACATATCGGATATGTAGGGGATTTAGATCATATCAAACACTGATATGTGACAAACATTCTTTTTTTAAAAAATTAAATTTTTATTTATACTCATAACACATTCATGAACAGAATAACATTTCAACCTCCCCACCTTACTAAAATACATATCCATGTGTTCTTACTTGCTCCCTAACCCCCCCAGGTCTTCCTTCCCTCTAGCTGTTCCCCATTATTGCCCCTATTTCTTCTTTCACTTCATCCTCCGCTGCCCTGCTGTCCATGGGAGGAATGATTGTGTTCCACGCCTCTCCCATTGACGGTCTAGTCTTTGTCCCCGTCTGTCTATAATAGTGTATCCAAAATAGCTCCACCGTACATTTCATCCAGTCCTGAATAGTCCATTTCCACCTGTCTTTGCATCCCAACACTGTGTGCCATTTATATTGGATCTGAATCCTGCCACATCCCTCAGCCTGACCAGGTGAGTCTCTCACAACATCACAGCGACACAATGGAGAAAGCAATTACGAGGAATGAACGCATTATGTCATGGATCCTTCAGTGCTCACACGTCAGCAGAAATGGAAGGGAGGAGACCTAAGCACTACAAACTCATCCTATATAAGTTAATTAAGAATAACAATAACTAATATTGTTATTATTAATTATAATAATTATAATTATATAATAATATGTGCCAAAATTATGTTCACTGTGGCCATGTCATTTAAGGGGACTCCAAGCGGCTGACAAACCTTCTGTTCTTCTCCCCATACCAGACACCTTGAGAGGTAGGTGGGGCTGTGAGAGCTCAGAAGAGAGCTGTGACTAGCCCAGGGTCACCCAGCTGGCTTCATGGGGGAGGGTGGAATTGAACCCCGTATTCCCAGACAAGAGTCTGGCTCCCTGACCACTAGACCAAACTAGCTCAAGAAGAAGAAGAACAGAAGGTTTGTCAGCCACCTTGAGTCCCCTTAAATGGGCGAGAAAAGCGGGGTAGGAAAGCCAACTCTTCTTCTTCACTCTGCACATGTTTTGGGTATCACTCTGCATGGTGTGAACTTGCTTTGCTAGGGCTCCATCCCTCCCCAGCATGGAGGACATGAGAGGAATGTGCAAACTGATGCTTGCTTAAGCCCATTAAGATGAACATTAAGAATTAAGCAAATATTAACTAATAAAGGTGTTTCATGCCAAAATCCAGCAAGCCCAGTTTCTGTAATGTCACCAAAATGCAGTTCTAACAGCAGTTGAAATCAATGTCCTCCTCTGAGCCCAGTGGGACCATTAAAGGCTGCTGCTGGATGCCGCTGAGCTGGACTCTGATTCTATGGACGTGTCTTTGTGGCTGTTTCGTCATTTCTTCCCTTCAGGGAGGAGCCGGGGACTGAACCTGGGACCTTATGAATGCAAATCAGACGACCTCGCCCTGAGCTACGGCCACTCCCTCGCTTGGTTATGAGTCTTGGTTGCTCAGCTGGGGTTCACTCCCAGTTTCAGGAAATCTAGCAATGACGCTAAGTTTCCCTAACAGCAAGACTTACGTTCCTGTCTGCCGGCCCATTTCAGGATGAGGTCGCTCGGGGCTACCAGAAGCCAGCCAAGTGTGCAGAAGATTACCAAAGGCATTCAGTGATGACTTGACTAACTTCTGGTAACCCCAAGCAGCTTCATTCTGAAACTGGCCAGGACCACTTCTTGCACCTGACAAGGGGCAGCAAGATGCAGTCGGAGGACCTTTTTTAGATCTCCATTTCCTCTTGCTACCTGAGGCAACCATCGTTTGTGGTGCCATTAGAACATAGCAGAGTGGCAAAGGAATTGCCTGGGAAGCAGAAGGCTGGAGAGTCGATTCCCTGCATCTCTCCAGAAGGAGGACACGGTAATTCACTCCTGGATCGTCCAAAAAAATTGCACAGAGGGATCTATGAGTGGCCAGAGAGGGTCACAAGTTTGATGCCAGGTGTCTCTGGGAGAGGATGATAGCTAACCAAGGGCAATTGTCGGCCGGACGGGAAAGGAGCACAATCGCCCAACCCTGACTAACACGCGCACTTGCGATCGGTCACTCACCTCTGACCGATCCTGGGCCTAGTCCTCTTCAGGGCGCCGACATTTTCCTTGCGGCACCCTCCGTGATTGCGTGTGCATTAGCTCTGTCACTGTGATGACGCTGATACTCTGCGCATGTGCAGTCATGTCCCAGGGGCCAACATGCTTGCACGGGACCTCAGACAACCCTGGAGCACCACAAAAGTTGTATGATAGGAAAGTTTAGGGTTACTTAGAGGTGGCCACAATGCTGGTAGACTATCACACCAATATGAATAACCTCAATAACAAGGTGTGTTTTGTATTATTCAGGTGATTTCTGAAGCACAAGGAACATCAGATGCCAAGAAACTGATGCTGTGGTTCAGCTGAAAGGAGAAAGATGCTCTTGTGTAGGCTATTTTTGTCCAGCTATGGTGGGGCGACTTCATGTATCGTGGGCAGCTTGGTCTTCAGTGAGCCAAGTTGGACTTGTGATGAGAGTGTCAAACTCTTAACCGTGTAGCCTCTCGGTTTGATTCCACACTCCTCCACGAAACCAGCAGGGTGGCCTTGGGCTAGTCACAGCTCTCTTTCTGAGCTCACACAGCCCCAGCTACTTCACAGGGGGAACAGGTTTGTCAGCCACTTTTTTAAGGGTGAAAAAAGCAGGGTATAAAAGCGAATGTCTACTACTACTACTACTACTACTACTACTACTACTACTACTACTACTACTACTACTACTACTACTACTACCACCACCACCACCACCACCACCACCACCACCACCACCCCACCATAGCCCTGCTTCCCCCCACCCCAAGAAGCCCAAAATACTATTGCTGGGAAAGCCAGCAGCGGTTGCAGGTTTCCCAGCGACGGGACTTTCTAGGTTAGCCAGTTACGTTCTGGACGGACTCACCCTGGTTGCTCCTTCCAGCATACACGGGTGGGGACTGAAACAGTGTGACGGTGCTCAGATTGCTCAGACTGCGCATCACCCAAACGAGTGACGGCAGCGTGGGTCGCAGCACGTCCAGGAGAAGCAGTAATGACAGAGGAGCAGTAATTTTAAGTTGGTAAATTAATTTATTTGAGAAGATATCCCTATTGTCTGATTCCAAACATCAATTATTCTGAAAGTGGACTGAAGTTGAATTAAACCTTACTTGTGAATGCAACTTAAGTTTTGTGGGGGCAGCTGCATGAAAGGATTCCAGTTTTCAGACTTTATGCTTACAAGCCAGTTAAATCAGCATCTCGGGCTGTGGTCACGCCAAAGGTTTGATCCAGTTTCAGTCCACTTTCAGCGTGAGAGAACGCATCAGGCCAGTAATTCTCTTTCCACATTATCTCTCCCAAAGGAGAATTTCCTGAGTTATTTAACACTGGAAGAAAACCACTGGTCACTTTCCTGGTGTATTGCCTCGCTCTGAAAGTGGACTGAAGCTGGATTAAACCTTAGGTGTGACCACAGGCACACTGACTTAAAAATGGTAGTGTAGATACACTCAAGAGTCTCAGGTTAAATTTATTCTAATGTTTCATTTTTTTACTCATCAGATTCCACTGCGGTTGCCACAAAGGGAAGTCCAGATTAAATCATGGAACATCTGGCCAACGCCCCAGGGCAGTGCCAGAGAGGGACAAACGGGGCGTGTGACGTCACACGGACAGCGTCAGAAACTGAGCCACCTGGACGCGCTCTAGTCTAGTGGGTGCGCTGAAGTGCCAGCCTGACCCCCTGTGGCAGAGAGTGGGAATTACAGCAGGGAAGAACCATCTCCAGGCCGAGGCTGTGTCCAGACCAGTGATGGCGAACCTTTTGAGCTCGGTGCGTCAAAATTCGCAAGAAAACCTCGCTTAACTCGGGTGCTGTGTCACATCTAGAAATATCCATAATTTTGTGATATTTGTAGCTCTAGCAAAAAAGTTGGTATTTCGTACACTTCAAGAACAAGCAAGCACTACGCGCCCAGGTGCCAGGGTGACCATGTGTGTCACCCAGAAGGGCTTGGCGTGTCACCTGTGACACACGTGTCATAGGTTGGCCACCACCGGTCCAGACGAAGGGAATACAGTGCCAATGGGGTGCTGCTATGGTGGGGTTGCCACATGTATGGGAGTGCTAGAAACTGTTGCTGGAAAACCCAGGGCTGGTTGTGGATTCCCACCATCTAGACTGTGGCCATCTGCTGCGCATGTCTGGGGGCTGAACCAACAAGGCCCAGATGACTTTGCATGTCTGACTGTACATGTGCAGGAGCCATTGAAATACCCACATGCGCGCGCAGCGCCAGCGCGGAAGGAGGCGTTGTCTCTACACTGCCCCCTGGCTGCCTGGTTGAGAAGTGATCGTTCTGGAGGTTCTTTACTCCAGAATAACGCTAAAATAAGACGGTTTTCCGGGGACGTCTGAAGGCTTGGAGGAGCTGGGCGGGTGGCTTTGTTCGTGCACCTGTCTGCCCTCGCTTTTCACCAGAATTCTAGCTACGTGCGAATGCAGCCTAAGCTTTGTGGCAGAGGCCGATCATGCAGAAGGGCCTTCGGAACGGGGGATTTTGGGAGTGTCACAAAAGCCCCTAGGCAATGAAAAATGGCCAATGGGTGGCATTTGGGCAGCTGGTCACCCAGAAGTGCAGAGAGTCGTTACATAACCACTTGGCTGTTATGTTGCAATGAAGGACAGCGGTGGGCAGCTGCCCCATAGCCTGGATTATCCCAAGGACCAGATCGCGCACTGTTGCCTAGCAGATCGTGAGAATCTGTCCAGGAGCTTCTAGGTAGAGCCGCCTCCGAATGAAAGATTATAGTGGCAATTCCAGGCGTAAATTGATGTGCGCAAATATTCGAAACATTGAAAATTCGTACGAATTCAGACGTGTATTTTAATCAAATTTTGGGACATACACAGCCTGACAATCGAATTCAAATAGAATGTTTTGATACATTCATACAGGTCACATCTGTGAGCCTGGCGAGACGGGAAAGGAGCTGCCCCAGCCACACCTGGAACAGATCCAGAGTGGATTCAAAGCTGATTCAGAGTGCATTCAAAGTGGATTGAGAGCGGATTTGATGGTTTCAGAGCAGATACTTAGGTGATTTGGAGGGAATTCATAGCGGGGATTTGAATCAGATCCATATCGTATATTTGCATCCAAGTTGTATCCAACCACATTCAAAGGGGATCCATTTGAACGAATACAATTTCTTTTTGCATTTGATTCAATTTGAAGCAAACAACCAAAAAAAAAACCTTTATGCACACCCCTAATCCCCAGTATAGTCCTGGGTCAATCAATCCATAATCCATAATATTGGGATTCTGGTCGCCCAGGTGAGCTTGTTCCAAAAGCTGCCGACAGACACAAAGTCCGCACTTGCTCCTTGCGTCTGGCGGGGCAACAGGGGCAACTGTGAGATCTTCTTCAGATCCTGAATTTTCTCTTGCTGTCTAGAGGTGCTCTGGCTTTGCTCTCGGTCCTGTCTTTCCCAATGACTCTATGGCTGCCTCTGGGATAGGGTTACGCCTCTAGAGGAAAGTAGCAGAACAGCTTCCCAAAGAGCAAAGGGTTACAGGTCTGATGCCCAGCACATCTATTCACTCTGTCCGTGGAGGTTGCAGAGACAAGCAAGATGGCTCTAAAGTCTCCCGGCCAGGACTCGAGGCTTTTACTTTCTGCTCGAGATGCCCAAAAGCAATTGGTGAGCCACAGTGCGAGATGGGATGCTGGACTGGGCGGGTTGTGGCCTCATCCGACTCATGGAGGTCAGGTGTATCCATGGGTACTAGAACGGATGCCCAGGTACCACCCCTACAGATTGGAGAGACAGGCAGGAGGCCTTTGTAGGGAACCAAGGGCAGGTGAAGATTCTCCATGAGTTGCCCTGAAGCAACTGTTGGGTCTTTGTGTGAGATGGGATGCTGGACTAGATAGATTTTGGCCCAATCCAGCAGGGCTCCTCTTCTGTTCTTATAGCTCAGGGATACCTGACAGCGACAACCCTTCCAAGAGCAACTCCATCTCTGGACTTCCATATGTGGGAACTGCTCTGATCAGGAGGGTGTTTTGCAACTCCTTTAGAGATGTGCTGCAAACTTAAAGTTGGCTGCTTGGTTCGAATTGAAGCAAAGATCCCTTTGTTTGGATTCAGAGTTTATCTGCAAACAGGAGGGGTGTTTGGCTCAAACTCAAACCTTTCACACACCCCTGTTCAGTTCAATGCAAACAGCCTTTTGGACCCAATTGGATTCAAACAGAGTGTATTTGGTAAGTTCATTTGAACACCCCTTTGATTTGTTCAAATCTGAACTTCAAATAGGTTCAAACTCAGAATAGTCGGTTTGAACTTGCCGTGTCTGGTTCGAACTCTGAGTGTTCCGTTCGAACAACACCTATCAAACCTGTACAGCCCATTTCTAAAGTTCTTATATTTTATGCCTCCGAGGCTGAGTTCACACCTGAGTTTTAATCCATCTTCAGTCCTCTTTTAGAGTGGAAGAACACATCAGCAAAGGGAACGGCTGTGCCAGTTTCAGGGTTCAGGCTACAAAGGGCAGTAATATTTCTTTGCTCCCTTGC
>MTQE01001340.1:1335312-1345496 GCA_014337955.1 Aspidoscelis marmoratus | reverse complement strand
CAGCCAAGTAAAGGAATGATCTGTGTTGTGTTGTGGAGGTTCAATTGAGGCTTTTGCCTGTCAGGTTTGACAGGTTTTTGCCTGTCATCACTGCAGCGAGGGGAGGGGGAGATGCAGGCTCACAAAAAGCGGCTTGCATGGGGACAGGAAAGTACATTTTAAATCCGTGTTGCCCCAAACCACATGGGGACGCTTTATTTTGAATTACAACGCACATTTTTAAAATCCGACACGAGATAAGCAAAAAGAGACCATGGAAATGTGCCCTTAAGTTCAGAAAATGGGTCAGTTAGGGAATATAGGAGGGCAAAGAGATCCTAGAGGTCATCCATTCCTACCCCTTGCGCAGATCAGTAACAGAGGCCCATCAGTCTAAAACCCTCCAGTGAGGGGAAATCCACAACGCTGCTTCATTGTGCTTCCAGCTGTAAACATTCCTCCTCTGTCTATCCTGATTTTCAACTTCCAATTTTTCTCCATACTTCAAGGCATGGAACAAGATACTGAAGTTGGGACATCTCCCCAGCGGTTCCATATTTAAGACCAGCTGTGATGCAGCTGACCTGGTAGAGGAACTGTGGCAGGGTACAGCTAAGAAGATCTGGAAAGAGCAAGCGTAGCAGCAGAGGCATTTTGCTTGGAGCAACAATGAAAAAAAAGTGGCCTTTTGGGAGTGGACAAATCCCTGTATATAATTCTAGAGGCCTGGTGTTGTTACAGGAAGGGAGATTGCCCTATAAAAGTCTTGTGAAAGAGCTGCCACTGTCACGCAAGTATATGATAGAAGCGGGAGGAAAACGAGTTTGGCAGAGGGGAAATTCTTCAAGATGGGTCCTTTGGCCTTCGGCTGTGGTCAC
The DNA here is from genome assembly GCA_014337955.1 of Aspidoscelis marmoratus. Lineage (NCBI taxonomy): Eukaryota > Metazoa > Chordata > Lepidosauria > Squamata > Teiidae > Aspidoscelis > Aspidoscelis marmoratus. The sequence goes on along the minus strand of MTQE01001340.1, from coordinate 1,344,639 downwards.
ACCCAAGGTTTAATCCAGCTTCAGTCCACTTTCAGAGCAAGAGAACACATCAGCAAAGAGACAAGCTGCTTTCTTTCAGTGTTAAATAACTCAGAAAATTTACCTTTGGGAGAGAGAACATGGAAAGGAAATTCCTGGTCACTTTGCTGATGCGTTCTCTTGCTCTGAAAGTGGATTAAACCTTGGGTGTGACCACATCCCTGAGGATTTCAGCAAAGCTGGGGAAATGTGGTGCAGGGTAGAGTCTGCAAATTCTTCTTCGGGGAGCCTAGCTAGGATGGCCAGATGAAAAGGGCTTCTACCTCTTGCATAAAAAAGCAGATTTCACTGGCTGTTCCCTCAGTAAAAAGCCAAAACTGTTGAATTTTTTCTTCTATGCAGGAATAATTCACTGCATGTTCACACCTAACTTTTTAATCCAGCTTCAGTCTACTTTCAGAATGGGCGAACCGATCAGCAAAATCACACGCTGATACTCAGGAAATGGCCTTTTTCACTGCCAGGCTGAAAGATCACCAAAAACAAAAGAAATAAAACACCAAAAAATTCCTATTTTAAGTGCCGCAGATTAATGAGTGTTGCCTTGTGGCGGCCTGCAGCAGGGTCTTCTCTTTGGCGGCCCCGTCCCTTGGGAATCCTCTTCTCCCTGGTATCAGTGAAGCTCCTACATCACCAACTTTCAGATGCCCATTGAGGACATTTTGCCATGCCCTCATAGAATCACAGGGTTGGAAGGGTCTTCTAGGGTCCTCCAGTCCAACCCCCTGCTCAATGCAGGATTTCCTAAACCGTCCCAGACAGATGTCTGTCCGGCCTCTGCTTGAAGACCTCCAGCAAAGAAGAACCCACAACCTCCCATGGCAGCCTATTTCACGGACTGATTGCCCTCAGATATTATCTAATCTGTATTGACTCCCTTGGAGTTTCATCCGGTTGTTTCTGGTCCTCCCATCTCATGCAAGTGAGAAAAGGGACGATCCCTCTGCACTGTGACGGCCCGTCAGAGACCTGAAGACCGCTATCATGTCTCCTCTCAGTCTTCTCTTCTGCAGACATTCCTCTTTTGTAGCTTATCCATCTAATGTAGCTGGGGTAATATTTTTATTCTGTGCTAATTTATAGGCACGACTATAGCATTCAGGCTATCTATTCAAGTCTGGACTGTTCTCTTCCAGGAACTGCACCGGACATTCTTGGGAACTCAGTTTGAAAGTTGTTTGCGTAAAGCACAGATCCTTATGGTTCTGCATCAGAGAGAGGCAATGTTTTTGTCCTCGTAGGAGATGCTTTCCACCCCCCTAACCATTTTGGTAGCCGTCCTTTGGACTTGCTCTAGTTCGGTGATGGCCAACCTATGACACGCGTGTCACAGGTGACACGCCAAGCCCTTTTAGGTGACACACCTGGTCACCCTGGCACCTGGGCATGTAGTGCTTGCTTGTTCTTGAAGTGTACAAAATACCAACTTTCAATTGAAGACTTAGCAAATGTAAGGAATTATTCATTTTTGCTTTTAATAAAATACATGTATCAAAAATATAACTTTCTTACTAGAGCTACAAATATCACAAAATTATGGATATTTCTGGAAGTGACACAGCACCTGAGTTAAGCTAGGTTTTCCAAGCTCAAAAGGTTTGCCATCACTGCTCTAGTTTGTCAATGTCTTTTTATTATTGGGTTGCTCAGAGGTCCTTAACGCTTAATCCCAGCATTAATGGTTCTTTCCCACCTATTGTTCTAAATGGTTTTGACTGTATTTTATTTCTGTTTTTAATATATTTTAATGAATTTAAGAAATCTTGGAGCTTTGAAGTTTGGGAGTTGCATGCCTTTGGTGTTATTTTATTGTTTGAGCTACTTTAGATCTTTAGGTGGGAAGGTTTATAACCTTGCTTATTTTTCGATGTTCTTCATCTGCTCATGCTGCCTGGGTGAAATCAAATCTTCTAGGTCTGTTGGTCACTCCACCCAACATGGATTTAGGTAAAACAATCATAAACACAAAGGTATTAGATGGGTGTGTGTGTGTGTGTGCGCGCGCGCTAGCCTTGGACCCAGAGCAGGTAAAAGAGGTATTTGCCAACCAAATGCATTTTTCACAGAACTGTCATTTCCAAGGCACCTGAAATAAAGGATCACGTGGCCCTTTTATGAGTTAGCAGGATTTCTCTGGTCTTCAAACAGAGCTCCGGAGGCTGCTAGAAGTCGGTTAATAACACTTTAGTTTATGACAGCAATAAAAGCTTGTGACACTCATAAGCTCTTTCTCTCCTTTGCCCTGATACGCATAATGTGTCATAAAATCAAACAAGATGCTCTCCGATCTAGTGAGACCCAGCCGGGCTGCCTCCAGGTGAAGCAGCAGGAAGCAATAATGTGGGGTATCATTTCTCTGGGGTTGTTGCTTCCCGTCTATACAGCACCACTGCTAGCACTATATCTGCACATTTTTATAAGACACAATCTGGGATCCAGACGGTGCTGAATTCCTGGCTGTGCGCATCACCACCCTCGTGCATGCGCAGTTGGCTGTTTCAGCCTCCATATGCATGTGTGGTGTACAATTATCTCCCTGTCTAGTTGGGGTGTAGAAGCGCTGTTGCTGGAAAACCCTCAGCCAGCCCTGGGTTTCCAGCTATAGTAAAAAGCGCTGAGCGGGGCGGGGGGGAATTGAAGCTATGTTGGGTTGTAGCCACATTGTAATGGCACTATGTTCCTTGCTGCCAGTTTCTGGCCAGGACTAGATTTCAGCCCCAATAGTCTGTTGCAGCAAAACCAACAGCAACATTTGTAAAATAAAATCTTGGGTCCCAAATAACTCAACTTTTGAGCCACAACTTTTTTTATTTATTATTTTTTACTGTGTGCAAATGCAGCCTGGAAACTCTGTGCCCCCTCCATGCAGTTTTCCTGGGAAAGACACAGAGATGATTGTGGGTCCCTCCAGACAGAGGAGCAGGTTATTAATCGGCAGCCAGCCTTGCCCCTTGCCACGGCTTGGCAGATGCCCACACAGGGTCCCCAGCTTAGGCGGCCTTCCTGACTCATCAGGCAACTCCACCCAGCATGAGGTCCCGGGGCACCTGCTGGAGCCTGCCTGGCTGCACGCAAACACACAGCCCTTGCTTTTGTCCCCTTTCCCTGCACAGAGAACTTCAGGAGGGATTCAGCCTACTAATGCCAAGTGCAACTCGTCTGGCCTGATGCTGGAAGGGGAACCTGGGCAGGTGGAGTGAAAACATGGCTGGATCTTTGCCTCCATATTATTTACTCGTTTTAAGAATTTATGCTGTATCTCAGCCCTGCGGCAGAAGCTCCCAGGGTGGATCACAGCAGCAAAAACGTAAAATATAGAGAATAGGCTTAAAACATATTTAAAATGTAATTCCCCCTCCTTAGTAAGACAGCACTCAGGGGAAGCTAAACCTCAAAGGCCTGGGTGAAGAGGTATGTTTAAATGGGCACCAAAAAACATGTAAAGTAGTTGCCTGGAGAACCTCCAGAGGGAGGCTGTTCCAAATCTGGGAGCCACCACAGTAAAGGCCCTCTTGCATGTCCCTGCCCCTTACACCACAGAGAGAGGAGTACATCAAGCAGTCAATGGACCAGGGGACTCCTGACATAATATCAGGGGCTGTCCAGTGGTCCAGCCACAATGCTAATAGCTCCCTCCCAATTGCCTTCTTCTGGGGAGGTGCCAGGGATTGAACAGGGATAGAGCCTTCTTGGTGGTGGCTCCCAGACTCTGGAATAGTCTCCCTTGAGGTGCACCAGGCACCTTCACTAAAGATTGATAAGGACGCGCTCACTTACCCTGGTCTTTGACTGAGGAACATCTTCCCCTTCCCCCATTCCGTTATTATTTCTGTATGCTATTATTTTTAGTCTGTTCCTTGTATGTTTGTTTCTGTTGCTGTTTCTGAAGGGCAGGATTTAAAAAATGCAAACAAACAAACAAATAAACTTCTGGCCCTCTGCTACCCAGGTTGTTGCTCTTGCCTCCAAACTCCCTGGAGGTGCTCATGAAGGCTGAGAGTCGCTGTGATTCAGTGGAAGAGCAAATTGCTTGGAAAGCAGAGGGTCACTGGTTCGATCCCCACTCTCTGCCCTGAAGTGGGCAATGCAAACCTCTTGGATATCGCTGCATGGAGTCTGGGAGTGGCTGTAGCTCAGTGGTAAAATGCCCTGAAAAGCAGAGGACTGCCAGTTTGATCCCTAGCCTCTCTGCGCAAGAAGGCAATGGCAAACCACTTCTGTGTCTCTGCCTTGAAAACTGCATAGTGGTGCCCACGAAAGTGCCCATGCAGTCAAGCAGGAGTTGGTCCAGCGGTACACAACAACAACACGAAACGTTAGGACAGTCGAATCTGTTCTGCCAGGAAATGTTTGCTGCTGCTGAGGTGATAAATTCGCCCCAGATATCTCTGTAAAAGGCACCACATGCTCTATCACTCCAGCCACACCACTTTAGCATGGGCAGGTCATTTCTCTCAGGGAGTCCTCTCAACTTTCCTCCTGGTACCAGTGAAGGGCACTGCACATTCTAGGATGACGCTTTTGAGACTAAAGCCCTTTTCTGCACTTACTCCGGATTATATCTTGGAGTAGAAGCCTGCTGTCTTCATGCTAATACAGACCACAGAGGGCCTCAAGCAGACGCCTATTCCAAGTGTTAACCCAGAATACGGCCAAGTTCACAAAGGGCCAAAGACAAAATAAATAATCTACTGGTGGTGATTTAAAAAAACAACATGGATTTCCAGAAATCAGAATTCTGCAAGCCGGGAACTGGCAGCTGGAAATGGAACTCCTAAAGAACATTCAAATATGCTGCCACAGACATGCCAGAAAGGAAAATTTAAACATTTCCTACTTGGAGTGCATGTGTTTCTGAAATACAGAAGTTCAGTGCCTTGCCTTAAGAGTATTTTAGTATTCCCACAGATTTCTATGGAATGTTAGTGTTGGAATTTTTTCATCATTATTACAGATCATAAAACATTGCAAGTTTATCACCAAAAAGTAAACATATTTTTCCTGCACTTCTTATTCCTCTAGTACATTTACACAGGATTATGTAATCTTCCCAAAGAAACAGCGAGAAGTTGCCTTTTGAACTGCACAGGGTTTTTATGTCATGTGATTCTTTTTTAACAAAAATCTTAAATAAAATGCCATAATAAACTCATATACCACTCTAAATATTAAGAATGCAGCCATGAAATAAAGAAGAAACCTTTACTGGAAGCAGGACAGGCTGAAACCAGTGATATTTCCAGATAACATCTGAAATTTGTTTTCATCTCCATTTTCCATTTCCATTTTATTTGTATACCACCTTTCCAAAAGAAAATTTGCCCACGGCGGTTTACAACAAACAGAAAACAAACAATGCAAAACAATAATCAAAACATTATAGTAAAATACATTATAAAAAACACAGAGTACAAAACATTGTAAAATAAGCCACACAAGATAACTTTACCCTTCTGGCCACAACACAGAGTCAGTGGCAATTTGAAATGTATTTATTCAGAACATTTACACACGGCTTCTCATAAAAAGGAAAGGTCTTAAAGAAATGTTAAATTGTAAGAGTTGCAGCCCTCTGAATCTTTCCCCAAAGTACCTGGAACTTTAAAGGAGCAACTTCTTGGGTTGGCAGGAAAGAAAAGCAAAGTTAGCAGCCTTTAAATCTGAATTTTCTCTTAAGCAAACATGTATATTCAGTGGAGCATGTTTGGTAGAAAGTGAACCTTTGGTAGTTGTAGACAGAAGAAAATAGACCAGCTTTGTCGAGAAACCCCCTCACAAGATGCCTTGGCTGGATCATAAAAGGAGAGAGAAGGCAACTTTCTTTGCCCTTTATAATGTGTTAGTTTGCATGGAATTAAGTCCCAGAGGTTGTGCATAGATTTGCAGAGTGAAAATAAAAAATGCACAAACTGGAAGAGACCTTCGAGCAGCGGGCAGAAGTCCAGTGTTTACCCAGAAGCAAGGAAGATGCCTTTGCAAACGAACCCAAAAGAAAGCTCTTCTCTTACCCATGCTTAGGATTCTCTCCGCACCCAGAGCAATGCTCTTGCCACACAAGAGACTGGCTAGCAATGAAAGGACACACAACAGACACACGCAGCTCTCTCTAGGGCCAGATATATAGTCCAGTGGGCGGGGATGAAGCAGGAAGTTGTTTAGCGGTGGGTGGGAGGGTCCCCAGGACAAAAAAGGCAACTTTGTACAACCTCAGTGACGTTTCTTTGGGTTTCGTGGATTACTGCTTTCTCTGGCTGTCTTTGACGTCTTTGTAACACGCAGAAACGCTTCTCCCCGGGCCTTCAAGCCCAAGAGGCTGCCTGTTGTTTCAGGCCAAGGGCAGAGAGCAGCTCCTCGTTGCTTGCCAGCACTTGCATGACCCTGAGCGCTTCGGGAACCAGGAGGCGGCCTTCAGGGTTAGCAGTTCATTTGCTTGCCCGTCAGGCTGGCAAGTGCAAAATTAATTTAGGAAAGCTGGCAAGATGCTTTCGGGAGGTGATGCTCAGGGCTATGTTGTGCATGTCAAGAAAGTTCTTTCATGGTGTTCAGAAAACTGAGGATGATGATGATGATGATGATTGACACAACACAACAGTAATACACAGCAAACAAGAGATTTATGCTGATTTTGCTCATTGTTATCACTAGTGGGGCCCTTCCCAGGCACCCAGAACCAAGTGATGTATCAGCAAACGATACGAGCAGATCCCAGCAAAGTGGCTTTCTGTAGCTGGCAGACATATATTTTGTTGATGCCAAAGCTTTTCAAGTGCCCTCTAAGATCCTTTGGCACTGCCCCCTAGTGTGCCGATCAAAGCTGCCAGATCTTCAGCTGGTATCAGCCTCCACTTCCCAATGAGTTCTTCCCGAGAATGTAGGATGAGATCCTGTATCAGCACAAGATGTATGTGAATCCAAGCGGCCTAGGCTTTCGCAGTTGACCCATGGAGATTTTGCCAATATGCAGGTGTTCTGTGTGCCCACCCAGATGCTTTGGTATGGCATCCAGTGCGCTGATAACCACTGGAACCGCAACTGCTGGCTTGTACCACAGTCTTTCCGTTTCGACCTTCAAATCTTGATATATTATGATTTTCCTCTGCTCTTCGCCTTCAACTCTGCTGTCACCTGATATTGTAGCATCAGTAATCCAGACTTTCTCCTTCTCAACCACGGTTAGATCTGGTGTATTATGCAAAAGCCAAAAGCCCCATACTACTGTCACCATGATCAGCAACAATGCCATCTTTCAATTTCAGCCCATTGGCCCTTTCTGCACTAGGCTATATTCTGGATTACATCCTGTAAGAGGGGGCTGCCATTCACATGCTGGTAACTGCCCAGGACTTGATCCAGTCTGCACTAGCATGTGGATGGCAGGTGCTTATTCTGGGATATAATCCAGACCAGAATAAGACCCAGTGCAGAAAGGACTGTTGTTTATTTTTAGTAAAACCAAAGCAAATAGTTATTTCCCTCTTCCCAGCTCTCCTATCTTCTTGCCCTAGAAACTTGGCCATTAGGGGGTTTTTTTTTGGGGGGGGGAGTAAAAGAAACAGCAGCAAAGTCTTTTCAGTCTATACTAACTGGGGATTTTAGCCAGCAGAAGGTCTATATTCCTCCAGCAAAACCCCTGGTGAGTGGGCAAACTAATATGAGTAATGGTATTTCGCTGGCAGGGCAAATGTGCTTGCCACATGGATGCTCTGATCTGAGAGCACATGAAGGTTTTGCCTTTGCCTTGAGATCCCAGAAGCAACTAGTGGGCCGCTATGTGAGACAGGATGCTGGACTAGATGGGCTGTAGCCCAGTCCAGTGGGGATCCTTTTAATTCGTGGAGGATGGTGCATCAGCAGCTACTAGAATGGATACCCAGGTGCCAGCAGACATTTGCCATTTTGTACACCTCCCAAAATGGTGCTCTGCCTTTCTCCCACTCAGTTGTGAGTGTGCTGCTAACCACACTTATAGCAGGACACTTTCTCACAGGTCATGTGCTTCCATGGCACTATTAAGGCTTTTCTCCTAAATGTCTGTTCCTCTTTCCATCTTTCCTGGTTCTATGGTGATATCCTTCCCTCTTATTCTTGCCACTGACTGGAGGATGCAGCGTTATCCATTAAGCATGCCGATAAACCAGAGAAGAACCAAAGCATCTAATGGGTGGTGCTTATTATGCTCTTGAGCTAGCAGAATTGTCAATAACTAATTGCCTCAAAAATGATTTTGCTGAAATCCCCTCATGGGATAATTCCAGGTATTTCCACACTGTTCAATTTAAAAGATAACACTTTGTCTGAAAAACAGTCTCTTGGTTGGATATTCTGGACTTCTGCCATTCTGTTGATTTTTGGAAATGTAACAGTAACATTGGAAAACTTCCTTGCCTGGCACATACAAAGTTACAAGTACTAAATTGTTACACTAGGCAGATTTCTAATTTTCAAAATAAACGCTTTGATAACAACAATTTAGAATAAGTCCAGGCATAACAGATACAGCATTGTAAGTACTTCTCAGAAATAAACTCATGAGTAATTTTTTGAGACAACTTTGATATAACCATACTCCATTGCACAATAACTCTTCATTAGGGTTTGATTACCTGTTTGTGTATCATTCACACACAACTTGTGCTTAAAGGAATGAAAATAGCATTTGTTGGATTAGAAAGTTAAATATTACCTGTAAGTTAGTCATATTTTTATTGAAGATTTTTGCAAGTACTGTACTTCTGATTCTGTATAAACTAATACTACATTGACAGGTACATGTTGGTACAAAACACCCTCTGGTGGATGAAATTTGCTCTGTGCAGTTTCCATTTATTTTTATTTCTTCTTGCATGCTTTCCTTTGTTATTGTTAATTTTGAGAAGACAAAGCATAGAAATTTTAACTGAGCCACAACTTTTATCTTTCCTTGCCACTGGCCAGCCTTGCTGAGGCTCATGGGGAGGCTATACTTCCCCATGATCATGCCCACTTTTTACTTGGCTAAAGCAATTCAGGCTCCATCCCCAAGCAATAAAAAGCTCATTAAAAAGCTTCTTTTGCCTCTGAGCGCCCCCATGCATGGCTTTTCTCCGAGCTTCCAGCGGCACAAAAGGAGGAAAATGCGCAGAAAACAAAGTGCCCTTTAAACAAGACTACCAGAGCACGGAGACGCTCTGTGGCAAAAGGGGTGGGGATTGGTGGCCAAGTTCTCCGAAAAAAGCACCCTGGCTCTGCTTCTGCCACGGCCTGCACACACAGCCTTAAACATTCACACATCTCCCAGAACAGCAGCAC
>MTQE01001340.1:1318590-1332207 GCA_014337955.1 Aspidoscelis marmoratus | reverse complement strand
AACGGAGGAAGCCATGAATAAAATTGTTAAAGAAGTCTAATAATGAGATGTCAATAACATTTTTGTTGTAATGATGGAAAAAATTAAAAAAATTAAAAAAAAAGAAAAAAAGAGGGACAGTAGAGGAAAACTAGAGAGGCAAATAAGTTGCTTGGGGACACAGCCTAATAGGGCTGTTAATTTCTCAGTGTCAAGCATGCTATTTTCTGTCCTGTTTTATAAAAAGTGCCACTATTTTGTCAACAACGATGTGGTGAAATTAACATATACTTTTAATGGCATGAGACATGTTTTTGAGGTACATATTTCTAAAAATTTTACCTTAATTAAAGATACAGGTTTTGGATAAAATGGGGGGCCTAGTTTGCTTCTTGGGCCTCTAGTCTAATGGAATCTGGGGGCTTTTTGTGCTTAAGGGGAAAGGCCAATCTGCGTAGGCTCCTACATGGACCATGTGCACTCTGCAGAGTAATTTCCATCCTGGAAGTGGCTCCATACATGGCAGACCATCCCCAGGGTGAATAGCTCCACAGCTATACTAGCATATCTGTGATGTAGCTAGTGCAGCCTGGCACACAACATTTGCACCAGGCAAATAATTTAAACATAATTCCAAAAATGCATTAGTGTTAAAAAGGTTATAAGATACAATAAATAATAAATCTGAAGGCTTAGAAATCTTGCTTATATTTGCCACACACAAATATTTCCTCCCAAACACAAAGATTTAAAGAGTTTTGAAATCATTTTGAAAGATCTGTGTTACCAAAGGTTCAAGAAAATCCACAGTTTCTGAGGATTAAAGGAGTTGAAACATGGATTATCATATTCATATCAAAAGAGGTCTTGCTGCTGGATTTAGAAATAATCCTATTTAGCAATGGGAACACAAGTGGTGTTTGGGGGCAGGGAACCATACTTTAGGGGTGTTCTCTTCAAGTTCCCTGATCCAATGATAAGTGATGATTTCCTGTGCCTGGCTCTCTGCCATTGGACTGCCTAAAAGGGAGGGGATTGTAACATTTGTAACAAGGGACCAGTGTAACAAAAATAGGCAGCCCTGGGTTTGCAAAAGTGTGTCAGCTCTTGTTACTTTCTCCCTTCTCCCTTCCATTCATGTCTTTTGCCTGGAGCCCCGCCATTTCACATGGAGCTGCTGTCACAATACAGTGCAACTGTTGCCTGTAAAAGCCTCTGTTTCCCTCCCTCCCTCCCTCTGGGGGAGAAACGAACAAAGCCTGCAGTCCCTGTACTTTGTTTTAAACCCATAGCATTTTACAGAGATCACTGATCAAGCAGCTTTGAAGAACTGCAACCAAAGAACACCATCATCTGAATCAGGGACAGGCTTATGTAAGGGTGTGTTTTCAATTGCCCACCCTGATGAAGTCAGGGTATGATGGAGGAGAGAGGGGAGGGAGTTTCTCCCCTGCAAGTGCACATTATAAACTAGGATTGGAAACAAAAAAAAGTAGACCTCGCTGCTGATTTTAAAAATCCTGGTTTAAATCTGGATTTAATTGCCAAGGAGGGAAATAATGTTCTCCATTTTAACCTCCAAATAGCCCCATCATTCCTTTCTCTACCTAATGAACTATATATTAATTTTTTCTAACTCTCTAGTGCAAAACAGGTAGGCAACCAGGATAGGGCCTTCTCAGTGATGCCATGCTTTGGAATAGGCATTTACTTAGTACATTTTATTATCTGCACATCTAGGTCTAATTAACATTTACCTAAAGGCCTCCAGTATTCAAATTATTATTGATGTCAGATTGTGCCTCTGGGCACTTTTTTTGGTGTATTCAACCGGAAGGAACATCTGGGCTCAGCATCTTGTCAACAAAACATTACAAATTATAGGTGTATAATTTATATAGATATCATTTGAAGCAAACTCCCAGAGGACAAGGACAGAGTAAAACAGTTTCAGTTTTCAGGCCTAGAGTATCATTAAGTGTAGAATATGGCTCCCCCTGGAGACAAATTATTGAAATACAGGGTAAAGGTAACAAGGTAACCGTGTAATCTTCTTGGCAACAATATGGAAGTACTTTGTCACCATCTTCTTCCAGAATGAAGCTAGCTATGGAAACAAGAATCTTCAACATTCAAATATTGAATCACTGAGCAATAGTCTCTCGCAATCAATGACCCTTCCGCACTTGTATATTGTGGGGCGCCTAGAGCAGAAGAAAGAGGCCGCGCCCCCTGGTAACATGCTCTGTCCACACTGGATGGAGCATATGTCAGTCTAGATCAGTGGTTCTCAACCTTCCTAATGCCGCGACCCCTTAATGGAGTTCCTCATGTTGTGGAGACCCCCAACCATGGGGGTAGAGCAGCTTCGGAAGTGGGAGGGGAGGTGGGAGACTTGTCGCGACCCCTCTGAAAGGGTAGTTCGACCCCCAAAGGGGTCCCGACCCCCAGGTTGAGAACCACGGGTCTAGATAGTTAGCTCCTCTCATGCTAAGTAGCATATCAGGCAACAAGATTTTTCTAGAGAATCCAATTAGCAGCCAGATTTGCGGCTTCATCCGATTTTACATTCATCTGTTTGAGCTCTTTTAGAAATGTTCAATGCCAGGTGTTACGTGGCCTTCTTCTTTTCCTGCGATCACCTGGTGGTACTCACATCATTGCCATTTTGGGGATTTTCTCATTGTCCATCCATAGAACACGTTCTGTGAATCATAGTTGTCTTTCAGTGATGATTTTATGCAGGCCACTTCATAAAATGTCTTCATTTGTGGTGTGGTTGCAATATTTTATTTTAAAAATCCACCTCAGGCACCGATGATGAAAAACTGATTTTGTTGAAATTTTACAGGTTTCAAATGCATATGTAGCCATTGGTAAAATGATTGATGCATAAAACCATAACTTTATGGATGTGAAGATTGATGTTAATAGCCATATGTGAAGGAATTTTCGGACGACCGCATAGGCTTTCCCAATTTTAACATGAACGTTCGCATCTGTGTTTCCGGTATTGCAGATGAAGCTGCCCAAATATGTAAAGTGGTCAACATCTTCTAAATCATGTTGTCCCACTGTAATTCAGTTAGCTACATGTAAATTCCCACCATTATTATGCATCATCTTTGTCTTATCTGTATTTATTCACAGTCGCATCAGACTGGCCATTCTATCTAGCTCAGTGGTGATATGAATGCATTATTGAGCTGTGAACATAATTGATTTGAGGATGTAGTCAGACCCTTTGCGCCTGTGCAACATACAAATGATAATGGCAAATGTTTTAGACTTTTCTGCAGTTTGCACTGATAATAGTTATTTCCAGCACAAAATAATACATAAAAAGACCTGACATTCTCCAGACAGAAACCGTCTAAATGAGACTGACTATGTATGTTATCAACAAATGATGGTGGTCAGCATTGCAAGACACATGCATATATTGTGCTGCAGATGTTGGGTCAGACCATTATTTGGTCAGAGCAGAACTGAAAATAAAGTTTAAATCACAAAATTTTTTGTCAACCTGCAAACCTGTTTGCAGTGGAAAAATTAAAAAACCCAGAAACTGCAAATGCATTTGCACTTTGTCTCCAAAATCAATTCCAAGTGCTACAAAATTTGAATGACATTGAAACAAAATGGTTCGAATTTAAGGATGCTGTGAAGACATATGCACAAGAAACCACTGGATGTCAAAGAGGAACTCAGAGAGAGTGCTGGATTCAACATCGAACCTGGAGTTTGGTAGATGAAAGAAAAGTGAAACAACAACATGAGCAAGCCAGAGACCAACAACAGTGGCAAGCAACTGCACAAAAATATGCTGAATTAGATTGCTGTGTTTTAAAAAACTGCCATGCCAACAAAAAGGACTGGCTGGGAAAAAAGGATCATGAAGCCCAAGAAGCTGCAACTGGAAAGATGTGAAGTTGTGAACCTACTGTAGCTCACAGTTGTTCAAACAATCCCATAAAAGACAAAACAGCCATTCCTAGTGGAGACAGCCTTGTTCAGGATAGCTGGACAGCTCAAGCTGCAAACTATCCCAGTAGGAACAGACTAGCTAGTCTTGTTCCTACAGTCCTTGTCCCATTGAATAATTAACAACAACAACAACCTGGGCCATACCTTTCATAAGATATACTGCTGGAATAGTCAACTGGACATAAGTTGAGTTGGATAGCCTGGACAGAAAAACGAGGAAACAGTGACACTGACAGGCTGTATCTGCCCAGAAGATCTGGGGGCAGAGGAATGCTGCAGGTGAAACTGACAGTCAGAGAGGGAAGGCATGTCCTGGCCGATTATATCAAAGGCAGTCAAGAACCAGCTCTGATAGAGGTGGACAACTGAAAGCTTCTCAAAGTACAGCAAACCAAGATTGAATATCAGAGGAATGTAGTACAAGCCCAAATAGACGACTGGCAAAAATCGAAGGGAAAGTAGACCAAGGAAAGACCCGGCTGTGACATTCAAATGGAACTTTGAAGAAAGAAATGGAAGGCTTGATTTTAGCCACCCAAGAACAGGCTATCAGGACCAATGCAGTAAAAGTCAAAATAGAAAAATCAGCTGACTTTCGCAAAGAACCTTAAGAAACAATCAACCATGTACTCAGCTGCTGCAAAAAGATTGTGCAGACTGGTTGCAAACAGTGACACAACACCGTCGCCAAAATGATCCGTTGGAACCTTTGCCACAATTACCATCTGCCAGCAGCACTGAACTGGTGGGATCATAAACCTGAAAAAGTGATTGAAAGTGAATAAGCCAAAATATTATGGGACTTCAGAATACAAACTGATTCTGGAACACAAGACCCCTGACATCAGCACTGTAGAAAAGAAGAGGGTGTGACTTGTTGACGTTGCTATACCAGGAGACAGCAGGATTGATGTGAAAGAAACAGAGAAAATTACGAAATACAAGGACTTAAAGACTGAACTTCAAAGAGTCTGGCACAAGCCAGCCATGGTGGTCCCAGTGGTGATCGGTACACTGGGTGCCATTCCAAAAGATCTTGGATGGCACTTAAAACAGCTTAGCATTGACAAGCTTAGCATCTGTCAATCTGCCAGGTTCTGCTCACATTATGCGTCTTGGGAAGATCCCGATGTGTTATGAAATATTAAAGCTGACATGTTTGATGTTGTGTCATATTGTTATGTTTCTGTCAATAATAATAACATTTATTTCTAGTGCCCTTTTCACCAAAGAGTGGTACAGAAATATATAAAAAAGTTTAAACATAAAACATAATAAGCTTATTATATAATCATTTAAAAATGCATAGAAAAGAATACAAACATAAGTTTTTAAAATCTGTAATGAAGAAACTGCTGTCTATGTTTTCATTGATTACATTTTTAGCACAATGAAGAGCCCTATTTTGATTTCTTTGCCCAAATTTTGGAGTTTTGTGCATGCAAACCAAATGGTCTGCCATTAAAATTATCTTTGAAACTCAACTGTTGATGTGGACAACACTCCTATCTGGATGCAAAGGAACAGCTTTCTTTTTGCTTTGTATCTCATTAGCAGAATATTCTTGTCTTTGCTACCTGTATGTTTTGGCTGCCCTGTTTTTACTTTTAGAAGGAATATATTAACTTTTTTCTTCATTGATCTGTTATTCAAGATGAAAACTGGAATATTGTTTTGTTCCAATCTATAGTGTTAATGGGAGTGAAGGATTCCTGGTTTGACTCCCAGCCTTTCCCCAGAAATCATCAATGGCAAACCACTTCTGTATCTCTTCCCAGAAAACTGGATATGGAGCCCATGAAGAAGCCCATGTGGTTATCCAAGATTTGGCCATTACTTGGTTGCACCCAACAACTTCATAGTGTTATTACCTTAGTGTGAAAATATTGTGGCCTTGAGCTGCCTTGGAAGGAGAATCCATGTTCCACTACTAGACAACTGAACATTAATCTGGAACTGTGGAAACAATGATATAGTTGAACTTCAGAACTGGTAAAACTGAAAACAAACTTTAAATCCACATGATGAAAATCCCAATGGTGGGATTATTTCTGACCACAATCTTTAACATTCAACATTTGTGCAGTTTGTACCAGTGTACTTTTAACAGTGTCAGGACTTCCAGACCAGTAAAAAGTTAAGAAATAAAATCAGTAAGTTTTTGTAAAGAACAGAAATTCCCATTAAAAGTTGTGACTGATGCGCTAATGCCATGTTTGGCTGCTTGGTCAGTATTGAACCCTATTACTCTTGTTATAGTTTTGTAACTGATGAACAATTGAGATGTTATGTGATATTACTATATATTTTTGTTGTGTATTCGATAAAATTAATATTAAAAAACTCTGTTACTCTATTTGGAGGGAAAAATGCAAAAAAAAATGACATTTTGAGATTGCCACAAAAGGGAAGGGCACATTCATCTATACCAGTGATGGCCAACCTATGACACGGGTGTCACAGGTGACACACCAAGCCCTTTTGGGTGACACACATGGTCACCCTGGCACCTGGGCGTGTAGTGCTTGCTTGTTCTTGAAGTGTACGAAATACCAACTTTCAATTGAATATTAGCAAATGAAATTCAGCAACAAAAGTCACTAATGTAAAGAATTATTTGTTTTGGCTTTTAATAAAATATATATCAAAAATATAACTTTTTTACTAGACCTACAAATATCACAAAATTATGGATATTTCTAGATACGACATAGCACCCGAGTTAAGCTAGGTTTTCTTGTGAATTTTGACACACCGAGCTCAAAAGGTTCACCATCACTGATCTATACCTTAGGAAGCTAAAAATAAAAATACTAATATGTCTTGAAAAGAAATATAACCAAAGTCACATGTTTTGGCTGGTGCGCTCATCTGCCTAGGTTGGCTCCCTCAGGGTCCACCTGTTATCTCAGTTCAAGGCCCCTGAGAAGGGAAAACACCTCAGGAGGACCCAGTGCACCCAGTTCTGAGGCGACAGTGGCCGCTGCTGCTTCCTTAAGCTTGAGGGGGAAATAACAGGGGAAATTCTTCACCCACAATAACATCCACCTCAGACAAACTTCCTCCTCAGGTTGGGTTAGGGTGAGCTTAGCTAGTCTGCCAATGACGTCACGCCCAGCCACCAATCAGGGCCGGTCTTGCTGGACGGGGGAAATGACATCACCGTATCCCTCCGCCGGCTTGCCACTGCCAGCCAGGACCACTTTTTTGTGTATGTGTGTGTTGTGGCTCCGCCGTGTACTAACTCGCAACCATTTCCAGCCCAACGGCCAAAATAAACGCGGGGGGGGCAGCTATCAACCCCCCACCCTGAGGCGCGCGGCGGAGCTGGGGAGGCCGGCCGCCCATGCCAGGCGCTCTTCCCGCTCTGGAGGGGGCGTGTGCCTGTCGCTTTAAGAGTGGGGACGAGCCAAGCCTGGGAGGCTGATCGGGAGGCGGCGGCGGCGGAGGTCGCAGAGGCAACAGCGGCGGCCGCAGCCGCGCCGAGACTGAGAGGTGAGTTGCAGCCGCCGGCCCGTTATGTAGGGGAGATGCGGACGCGACAGGAATCTGCCCGCCGATCGGTGAACGGGGGGAGGGGCGGAAGGGAGGGGGGAGCGCGAGGCTGAGGGGGGTGTGGGGGCTGCTGCCGCCGCTGCTGCTGCTAGTGGTAGTAGTGGCGGCGGCAGTGGCGGCGCTTGTGCGCGTGCGCGGAGGCGGGAGCGCCGTGGTGCGCGCGCGCTCTCTCTGTCTCTTGCGCGCGGTGGCGGCTTCCCCCTCCTCCCTCCCTCGACCATAGGGCGCACGCTGGTGACGGTTGGGGACCGTTGGGAACCGGTTCGAACCGCCCGGCGGCCCGGACCTTATTTTCTTATCCCCCCCCCTTCAGTGCCGTTCCCTCCAAGAAGGGAGGGGGTGCCGCGCCGCCGCCAGAAAGGGACAGCGAGGGCGCAGGCGCGCCGTGTAATACACACACGGACACACAAAAAGCGGGCGGGGGGGCGGGCGCGCGCCCTGATACCGAGCGAGGCTGAGGGAGACGTGTGGGGGTGGGTGGGAGGGGGCGTCGGCAGCGCGAGCCACCCAGGGCGGCCGGCGATTGGGCGCCGGGGGAGGGAGGAGGGGCGGGGCGGGGCCTGTCGCTCGCGCCGCTGAGGGCGCCCTCGCTCGCTCGCTCTCTGTTCCTTCAGCTCGGCCGCGGCGGCCTCTGTCTCCACCCCGCCGCTTCTCCCCGCTAGGCGGCGGCAGAGCCGGCGACTGCGCGCTCCCTGTTGTTAGCGCAGCAGCAGCAGCTCCCCCTCTCGCCCCTCCCCTCGAGCGTTCGGCGACTGCTGCCGCCGCCGCTCTTGAGCGCGGCGCGCGGAGTGATACCGCTGGACCGGCGGCGAGAGGGCCTTCTTCCCCGCCCTTCTCCTCTTTTCTCCGGCCGTCTTGAGAGGGGCGGGGCGGGAGGAGAAGGAAGGTGGGGTGGAGAAGGGAGTGAGGCGGTTCGGTTCTTCTTGCCGCCTCCGCCCAAATTCCCTCCCTTATCAGACATTCGCCTCCCCCCTTTCCCCAGCCTGAAGGAGAAGATGTAGTCCCAGGGAGAAAGGCGCAAACGCGCAAAAACTGAGGGACCCTTATTCTTCTCACTAGCCGTGTAGGGCATCCTCAGCCTTATAGTCTCCATTATTATTATAACTATACTTCTGGAAAGCCTATTCCTCATCTGTGTAACTCACAGGTCTGGGTGGGCGGCCATGTTAGGCAAAGCCAGGGATATATTTTGTTTTTTGCCTTTCCAGCCAGCATCATGAAGTCATGAGGGGTGAAGACAGAGGCTTGTCCCACTTTTTAAGGGGGGAAACAATAAGATAATGGAAGCTTTTGTGCTTTTCCTGTAGTGGGAATGGTGGGTTTAAACACCCCCTTTTAAAACAAGCAAATTTGACACTTTTTCGTGTCTGTCTTCATGAAGGAGGTGTTTTCCTTGTTCTTTTTAGGAGAGAGTAGTAGAAGCAGCTGCACTTTCTTACCTTCCTTGCACATACTTTTAAATACAAATTTTCTTCCCTTTCACACTTTCAGAGCCAAAAACCCTCACCTGACAAGGAGTTTCTCATGACACCTTCTATCACAGAAAACTTAATATAATTTTCCCTTTCTCCTTTTGAGGAGGAAAAAAATGGGAAGAGAGAGCCCAGTTATAAAGAAAGTGGCACCAGGCTTTCCCATCATTTTTTCTTTGATAGACACTTGATATAATTTTTCCTCCTCTTTCCCTGAAAAGAATTAGCACAGGGCTGATCATATTGTCTAATTTCCCTTGTGCTTTGAGGCTTCCTCTCTCACAAACCCATAATATTTATAGTAGTGGTATAATGTAAATATTTTTAAGCCACCATCAGGTTAAAAAGGAGTAGGGGAGATTACTCGGTTTAGAAAAAAGGACTTGCTCTTTTCAATGTTTCTTCCTTGTATGCAGAAACACAGTGTTCACATTCGGAAGCATGCGTGTTGGCATACCCTCATCAAAATTACTGTTACCTGGCTTTTATCATGGTGTTCATGGCCTGTGGGCAAACTCCTTCGTTTTATTTCGTATTATACAGAGTTTCTCATTGGCCACTGTAGCAATGAAGTTGCCATGCCCTCTAGTAACAGTTATACAGTGGTACCTCGACATACAAGTGTTTTGAGATACAAGCCGCCGAGCGAGTGATATTTTGCTTTGAGATGAGAGCAAGATTTGAGATACGAGTATGTAAATACAGTACAGTACATAACAAAAACAACTGAGGTGGTGTTTTGGGAGCTGGAATGGATTAATGGGAAAATTGCTTTGAGATACGAGCGATTTGACATAAGAGCAAGGTTACGGAACGAATTAAACTCGTATGTCAAGGTACCACTGTATATCTAGCAGTTTCCAGCAGATGAAATATTATGTGTGCTTTAGATGAAACATTGAAGATAAATGTCATAAACAAACAAACCTCCAAGTTGGTTTACAGGTAAAGCCGTGTTCAGACAAGGGATAAATAGTGCAATTATGCCTTGGCTACATTGGGATTGCTACATGTATCTCTGGCAGCCCCAACATAGCCCTGTGATAATGGGGTAAAAACCCACTATAAACTACAGCTTAACTCTAAATGTGGATTTTCATGCTATATCCTACCCATCCGGATGCTGCTGATGGGTGCTGTCCTCTTGAACATGGCCACCATGCATGCGCAGGCTCCAAAAAAGGCAGACTATATTGCACATAGATAATGCCAGTCCTGTGCTATCTGGTTAGCAGGCAATTATTCTTGAGGGGCTTTACTTGTTTGTGTGATTAATGGGCAACATCTGGAGCCAGCCTAACTCACACTGAGGATCAAATTTTGCACTTAGCAGAGTTTTCCAGGCTGTACAGCTGGTGTCATGTGAGATGATTTTAGGTGGTGTGTAAATGAAAATGTGCACGGATGTAGAAAACATGAAGATGGTATGTGGAGGGCTGGTGGTTGGGAAACTTCGACTTACAGTTTAAATTGTACACAGAAGTGAAGCCGTTATCTCCATAGTTCCTTGATGGTGTGATACAGAGCTGCTTTACAAATTCACCTCTGGTCATGCATTCCTAGTATTTGAGGAAAGTTTGTTGCTCTTTCCTGGTTCTGTGTAGAGAAGGGCTTGTGTTTACATCAACTGGCACACCTGCAGAGCCTCAACAGTGTATCATTTTTACACACATTGTTTCCATGTGCTTCTAACAATTTAGAATTTCAGCACTGTAAGGGTGGACCTAGACTCATTTTATAGGTAAGTGCTGAAGTGAACTGTGTGTGAAAAAGCATCCAGTGGATTGTCTAAATGTGATTTAAAGTGGGGAGTGAATGGCTTACAGCTCTTAAGGGCAAGAATCCTTGTAAACTGTAGAACAGCATTAAGGAAAGACTTTTCCTTACCCTTCACTTGAAAGTGTGGTATCTTTGAACATAGCTGTGAGTTAGAAGCACTCCTGGCATAACTGGATTTAGCCATTTGGAAGGGTTCTCTGTTACAGCACAATCCTGAGAAATTTTACAGACAACTAAAATCCCTGTGTCTTCAGGTGGCGGGCACATTATTTTCTAAAGGTGTTTAGGATCACAGGCTCAGAACTGTAGTCTCTTGTCTTTCTTTGTCGAAAGATCTAGGAAAACGTCAAGAATTGCCATCACCTATGTTTGTGAGAAAAGTGGTTTGATGTCTTTGAAAGAGCTGTACACAAATTTTAAAATGAGGTCTTCGCTGTCTTTTATTTTGTGATTTCTAATAATGTGTACTTTACAAACACACACAAAATTGTTTTTCTGGCATCACCCAAATTATCCTTCAAGTGCAAAGTTCCCATTACGAGAAATCACTATTCCTCTTACTCTCTACGAGAGTTAGTAGTGGCCTACTGTAGGATTCTTCTTGTTTAACTTCAAGGCTGCTTTTTAAATTGCAGAACAAAACATTGCCCATAAAAAGCTACCTCCCAAAAATAGCCATACCTGCTGAAGTTTTGAGCTATTAAAAGAGTAGGCTTGTGTCAACCTTGAGTTCAGTTGGTTTAGGCTACAGACTGCTGAGATGTTCCTTCCCCTACAGTGAGATCCACATTAAACACAGGTGAGCCCTGAGGAAATTAAGTAGGCAGCTTATTTGCATAGTAATCACACTGCTTGCATGCAACTGATGTGGGTCTGCCTGTGACAGGACTGCTGTGTGACTACAGTGCAGGTGAGTTTTCGGCTTAATTTCCTTGGGACTCAGCAGTATTTAGCCTGGAAGACTTGTGAAGGAACCGACAAATAGTCTGTTCACTTTCGTCACCATCCACACTCATGAAACTGAAGTTCAACACAGGCCTAGAGCAGAGGGATAAAATCTGGCAATACTATATGCATAAAAGGATTTCCCATTGTATAATAGTGGAACATTTGTTTTGCATGCAAAAAGCCTCACATTCTGTCCTTGACAACTCCCTGAAAGAAGGAAATGGCCAATCATGTCTGTATTGTTGCCAAGAAGGCATGTGGCCCTGTTGACTCTAGGAGCCCCGTTGAAGACATTCTACCTTTACCTGTTTTTAGAAGTAGGCTGGTATTGTTCAGAAGTGGCTTGGCCAGGTTGCTTAGCTGTTCTTGTTCTTTCATCATCATCCCTGCTACTTTTGGTTTTGTAGGTAATTCCTACATTTACTGGGCTCCCAACCAGCTCTTAATTTCATTAGCATTACTTTTAAAAACATTATCATATTTATACTGTTTCCTTCTCTCCAGTGACTACAGTCTGGAATGTATAGAATTGTCCTATTTTATCCTGACAGGAACTGGGTGAAGCAATACAGCTGAGAAAAGGTCATGTAGAGTTTCATAGTTAAACAGGGATTTGAACCTTCTTTGAAGGGTAAATAAGTTTCACTTTTGAAAGTCTGACATACTTCAAATATTTAAAAATGTAAAAAGAAATCCCTTAAGTCTTTTCTAAACCTACTGTGTTACTTAAAAATACTCTGGTTTCCAAAATACAGTGGTACCTCGACATACAAGTGCCCTGACATACAAGTGTTTTGAGATACAAGCCGCCGAGCGACTGATATTTTGCTTTGAGATGAGAGCAAGATTTGAGATACGAGTATGTAAATACAGTACAGTGGTGTTTTGGGAGCTGGAATGGATTAATGGGAAAATTGCTTTGAGATACGAGCTATTTGACATAAGAGCAAGGTTATGGAATGAATTAAACTCGTATGT
The DNA here is from genome assembly GCA_014337955.1 of Aspidoscelis marmoratus. Taxonomy (NCBI): domain Eukaryota; kingdom Metazoa; phylum Chordata; class Lepidosauria; order Squamata; family Teiidae; genus Aspidoscelis; species Aspidoscelis marmoratus. Next base: position 1,319,509 of record MTQE01001340.1, on the reverse strand, counting down.
CAAGGTACCACTGTATTTTGCTTTGAGATGAGAGCAAGATTTGAAATACGAGTATGTAAATACAGTACAGTACATAACAAAAACAACTGAGGTGGTGTTTTGGGAGCTGGAATGGATTAATGGAAAAATTGCTTTGAGATACGAGCGATTTGACATAAGAGCAAGGTTACGGAACGAATTAAACTCGTATGTCAAGGTACCACTGTACCTATCTTTCCATAATCACCATGGAAAAGTTGGGAACCACATGGAGCCATCTGATCACTTCCAGAATCTTACAGCTATATGTTCTATTTGTGGAACCTAAAATACCCCTCAACTTCTTCTCTGTCATAGGAATAACAGGCTATTAGATCATCTTCATTTTATCCTATAGTTCCTGAATTTTTGCAAATTCTTAAATCCTCTTTTTGGAGTGCTAATTTTGTCATTATCTATTCATTTACTTATATCCAGTTGCTATTTTATTTCTACTTTGTTTAAGATAATTTGAGATGTCCTCAAAAATGTGGAATTACTTCTGGCTTTAGTGTCATTATGATGAACATTCACCCCATTCCTGTTGATTCTGAGGAGTGCTAGATCCAAGACTAATCTTAAAAGTATTTCTGGTTCTGGTTACAGTCTACAGTCTTATCCACAATGGGACTTAACTTCTGAATATTCTAATAACACACTACTTTGTTTGGTCTTGCAGAGTGTCAGATTCTTATCTGGTAGCTTCCCAGTTCAATTCCTTACTCTTCCCTGAAGCCAGCTGGGTGTCCTTGGGCTAGTCACAGCTCTCTTCTGAGCTCTTCAGAGTCCCACCTACCTCACACGGTCTGGGGAGAAGAATAGGTTTGTCAGCTGCTTTGAGGCCTCTTAAAGGTGAGAACAGAAGGTTTGTCAGCCACTTTGAGTCCCCTTAAATGGGTGA
>MTQE01001340.1:1283912-1308277 GCA_014337955.1 Aspidoscelis marmoratus | reverse complement strand
AGAGACCCTCGGGTATGGGGCAGGATATAAATATAAATAAATAAATAAAATAAAATTCCAGTGCTCTCCGTAGGCCAAAATAAGCCTTCCAGAAGCCAGAAAAGCACTTCCAGTTCTGGGGTTGCACCAGAAGGCCTGTTCGCGATTATCCACAATTTCAGATAACCACGGTAGGAGCCGGAACAAATACATTTATTAATCTGTAGTGGGTAAATATTAAATGACAACGACAGCATTAGCAATGCATTCCTCAGCAACAGCTAACTTTGTTTTTGTGTTTTTTTGTCTCTAGGTATAATTAACATGATAAATAATAAATGGCAGGCCAAGTCTTAAAGTATGATCATTATCATGACTTCTTTGAATATTTAGCAATACTTATGTATGGCTCCTCTCTGTACCAAACAGTATTAAAAAAAATATTTCTAACACTCTTCATTTGTGCCAAGGTACAAAACATAGATGCTGAATTTTGTGCTGTCTAAGAATATACCGGCATATAAAACACCTAGAATATTTAGAAAAGGTTTTGAAAATTTTAAAAATACAGCATAGGGTGATTTTTAGGAGAAATTAGTTTGGAAAAATGAGGGCCTTTTTTTTTTTAAAAAAAATCAGTAATAGAAGAAGAGGAGGAGTTGGCTTTTCTGCTCGTCTTTTCTACTCGCCTTTTCTCACCCATTTAAAGGGATTTAAAGTGAGTGAAAAACCTTCTGTTATTCTTCCCACAACAGACGCCCTGTGAGGAAGGTGGGGTTGTGAGAGCTGTGACTAACCCAAGGTCACGCAGCTGGCTTCAGGGAGGAGTGTGGAATCAAACTCAGTATTCCCAGATAAGCATCTGACTCCCTAACCACTAGACCAAACTGGCTCACAAACTTAAGCCCTAAGATAGTGATATGTACAAAAATGCATGCCTTAAACAGTCATTCACTGTTAAAAGAAACATCAACATGTCTGGGCTAACCTGTGAACCAAATACCCATTACACCCATATGATGAGGGCATTCCATAGATGAACTCCAGTGCACTATCATGCATTGCCACACATTGGTACATAGCAAGGTTCCTCCAGCCATGAAAGAACCTTGTTTGAATATTCAGAGCAGAAGACACCTTAATTTGCGGTTGAACAATATCTAGTATTGATTCACTTGGCAACCAAGTCTTAAGAAGATACCAGTCACTCCCTAGCAAGACCAAAAACCAGGCCCATAGAATGCTTGAAGGATTCTCTCAGAGCTTCCTTGAACTTGAACTAAATGTTTGAAAACTGTTGCACACGCTAAGCTTCAGATTGGCATTTGCTGAAGAGGACACATCAATAAATCCTTTTTTCTTTCCTCAGCATGGCGGACACAGACCTTTTTATGGAATGTGAGGAAGAGGAATTGGAGCCGTGGCAGAAAATCAGCGACGTGATTGAAGACTCGGTGGTTGAAGATTATAACTCTGTTGACAAAACTGCTACAGGTAACCATCCTTTGCTCTCCACATTGTCCTCCTTCTAAGCGGTACCTGCTGATTAACTGATAAAAAACCCTAATTTCTTTATTGTACAGACATGTTCCACATCGGTTGTCAAAAATACTAAAAATCGTTTTCAGAATGGTTTTCAGTGCCGAGCTAATTTTAAGGAAGGATTAGATAAATTCATGGAGGACAGTATATCAATGGCTACTGGGTTGGAGAGGATGCTTCTAAAGGCCATTTTCAGGGATTTGAGAACAGGTGAAGGCTTTGCCTTTGTCTTCTGCTTGAAATGCTCAGAAACAACTGGTGGGCCACTGTGTGAGACAGGGCGCTGGATTAGATGGGCTGTGGCCTGATCCAGCAGGGCTCCTCTTATGTACATAGAGATAGTCCTGCAAAGTCCAATATCTCGGGAGAGTTCAAAGCCTTTTCCCTACAACCTCTTCCCTAGTTTATTCATTTTCTGCCACCATATTTGTTGGCCCGCTTTCCAAACAAAGCTCTTTCATCTGCTCAACCCTGGACCGAGCTCCTTAGGCCCTAGAAGCTTTTCTCAACCCAGAATGTATATTTGGTGTGTTGGCATCAGTTAGGTCATGGCAGGCCGATAAGACATCTGCTTTGCAGGACAGAATCGCTATTCATTTGCTTGCTTGTGCAAAATAAATCAACAGATGACACACCCTGACCAGAAACTCATTTTCTAACCCTCCTGTGCCTTCCTATTTGAGCATCTAAGGGAGAAAATGGCCATTTTTTCTTCTAATAGTTACTAGTTACATGGGCATTAGTTGCAATATTTGGGCCTGAAAACTGTGACCTGCTGTTCAGGGGAAATTTTTTTTTCATTTGGATTTTACATTTAAATGTATTGTATTTTGTATTTTATACATTATTTTTTATATATGATTTTTGTGACCTTTTGACCCCATATGAAATTCTATCTGAGCATTTGGAGTGGTCACAAAATGTCTGCCATGGAGCATGAGAATAGATCACAACTTTGAATCCACGCAACCTTTTCCTCTTTGTCTAGTACTGGGGGGGGGGGGAAGGGAAAATGTCTCATTAGAAACTTCATACAAAATCCTAAGTATAGGGAACTGCTCTGAGAAGGCAAATCATAAAGCCTCCAGGAGGCCATTTTCCTTTGCTGGGTTTAGCTAGGAAAGCAAATCTGCTCACCATCACAACATGCAGTAGATATTAAGACTATTACTTGCTGCTAGATGCTGCTTCTTTCCGCTTCAAATTCTTTCTCTTGGATGCACTATGGTGTCATGGAGTATTGTGGCTATTTATTCATGTAATAGGGAAGGCCTGTGGTAGGGCATTCTCCTGGGAAAAAAACCCTAGAAGCTTGCAACCACTGTAGAAAAGTATTGTCTGAATTTTAACAAAGTTAGCACTTCCCTTTTTGACTTGAGCACCGGGTCTTGGTTCTCAGGGTGCTGATTCCTGGTGGTATGGGTGGTCTTGTCAGCTTTCATATGTTTTCCTATTAAGAGACAAGATTCCTGCCCTAAATGGGGGAGAAATTAGCTTCCTTGAGGTTGGAGATCTTTTCTCTTGTTGCCCCTGAACTTTGCAGGTGGACAGATCCATGTAAAAAAATGTGTCTTCTTTTTGTTGTGCTTTGAGAACCAGTTTTGCTTTTCTCTTCACCTGTTGCTTGGCTTCTTGGCTCTCCTTTCCTATTTTTCTTTGTTTTAGTCTTCATTTCCTTCCTTTGTAGGAGTTGATGTCTGTGTAACTTTGCAGCCGTGGAAAGGAACACGGAAGGCTGCCAATCGGAACTGCAGAACTAAATTTTGCAAGATTATGAGATACTCTAAATTAAGTTGGGGCTGTACCAAAACATGAAATAGATAGCTTTCTGGTGGAGGGGGTACTGCATGGAGAGTCAAACTGGTTCCATACGGGCTGGTGTGGATGCTTTCCTTGTGCCCAAAGGTCTGAAGGAGAGAGAAGTCCAGAAGTTAGTAGCACTAGGAGACTAACAAGAGAAGGGTTGGTGGCGTGAGCTTTCATAGACACGTCTACTTCTTCAGATGCTGGGGGGCGCAATGGGCACATTACGTCTTCAGATGCTAAGGGGCCCAAAGGAGTATATAAAACTATCTTCCTACTTTAATATATTCATCAGTCCGGCATGAAATAATAATGATTTAACAGCCATAAACCCATCTGAACATTTAAATGAACCAGTTCAGATAGTTATCACTAGATACAAACTGTTGTGTGTAGAAAACGTTTAAAAGACCACTAATGCAATTTTACAATATTTGGGTCTAGGTTACTTTAGATAAAAATTCCTAGAGTAACAATTTATTTTTTTTATTTTAATAAATTTGGTAATTTTCACTGACTTGGTCCAAATTGTTAATGGTATAAGATGTTTCCCAAACAGGAACCATTAATTTTGCAATATGCAGCTTCTCAGGCTTTTGGCTAAGATCAAGTGTAATTATTAAAAAATTATCCCCTGGCTATTAATATCCTTGTGGGCGTAACAGATTGGCACATCTAGTAATTAATTATTTCTTGTTTTTTTGGAGGATGCTAAGAGGAGGAACATTTCACAGAGTCCTTTTCAAGGAGACCTACTCAGGATTTCTTCTGATAAGGAGCTGAGGAAGGATCAGTTTGATTCTCGAACAGGAAATCCTTGCATGTAGAAAGCTAGTAACCCTTTTTTTGAAGACCCAACAACTTTACTGATTTCAACAAATTCATAAATTACAAGAAAGCTTTACCAAGTCCAAGAAGCAATTAAAAGATAATTAACAACAAACTAAGAAACTGTAATTCTGTCACTAGAAAAGTTACAGAGACCTTCAACAATACAAAGAAAAGCTTTATCGTCAAGGAAAATAATGCCTGAAAAAACATTATCTAAATGACGAAGTAAAAGGGGGGAAAAACTAGAAAAAGTAAATCAGAAAGAGAAAAAATAATAGTAAGGCCACAAAATGATTTTGTAGAAAAGCCATTAATTCAGCAAAAAATAATCTTGTCAGATTGACATATTTTGCCTTTATAAGAAGAATAACGGCAAAGAATAATTTTTCCATTGATAAGAATAGCAACGAATTCCATAAGTGTCTATTATATTTTTAAGAAACATGGGGAAATTATTTGCTGCTGAGTGACAAAATGAATAACAAGTAATGCTTGATATTTATTAGTGTAATTTTCTTGCATCTTGAGGAACCATTTGATATGGATGCTTGAGAAAATATCTAAAAGTTAAGGTACAGGAAGGGGAGAGAGTTAAATGGGAAGAGGGTAGAAAGGAAACAAAATCTCACCAAAAATTACTCTTCTTGGTAAATAACATTAATTAATAAACGCTCAGCCTGCTTTTTACTTTTCTTAAAAAGGGGGAAGAAGGAAACATCCACACTTGACCTTCCTTTCTAGTATTAATTTCTTGCCTTAAGATTGTAAGGTGGTGTGGATAATAAACTGAACAACAGTGTCTCACATGGTTATTTAGAGATTATATTTCGCTGAAACTAAATCAAAATGTCCAACGTTGTTCCCTTCCTAATAGAGTTGGGAAGCTTCCCAAAGGTGTCTTAGCACACCTTTCACTCGTATTTGATTTTTAGGCTTCACTTAAATGCTAAGAGGAAGTATCACAGAGTAACATACGTTTTGGGTTTAACTTCTTTAATATTCCAGTTAAGTAGATTTGGAGAAGCATCTGCTACAATAAGGAAAAGGTAGGATCCTTTTCCTACTTAGAAATATTGGATCAGGCTTTAAGTCTTGTAGTTGGTGGTGAAACTGGACTGTTCCCGTTTACAACAGAGAAGAAAAAAGGAAAAGAAGAGGGGGAGGGGGAGGGGGATGGTAGAAAAAAGAAGGATGAGGAGGCAAGGCCAGCAATGAAAAGAAAGAAGACAAAAGGGGGGAAATGGAGGAATGAAATAAGAGAGGGGCCCCCAAAGCTGGCAGGCTTGGCATTTAGCTATGGCATGCTAATTTACCATGTGTGGGGATTCTCAAGAAGGAATTCCTGAAACATTATTAGGGGGTGAGGAAGATATTAAAAAGCATTGGTTGTTACAGTGTGAAAATTGTTGGGTTTTTTAATGTCCTATAAAAAGTTATAAAAAATTAATTTAAATGTTTAGAAGACAAAGAATCCCTCATTTAGAAAACTTAAATGTCATATTGAATAAGATCAGACCGTGCGTGCGTGCGTGCGTGCGTGCGTGTGTGTGTGTGTGTTCGTTCGTTCGTTCGTTCGTTCGTTCTGGGAGGATTTTTAATTTATATTCTCTCCTTTGTATAAAATAACTTCCACCAGAACATTTATATCATTAAATTATTTGCCCTTTAAAATAACTTGGCACACAATCAGCCATCATGAAGACAGAATGGCATTGTAGCCTCAGGGAAGAGCCACATGGGAACGAAGGAACAAGTTCTAAAACCCTGAAACAATAAGTAAAAAACCAGAAAGAAAGTTCCAGATATGGTCTATCCAAATGTGTGTGTGTGTGTGTGTGTGTGTGCATGGGTGGTGCGTGTATATATTTTTATATATAAAAATTATAAGGAACAGCCAAGAATAGCAAAGATAACAAAATCTAAAAGCTAAGGAACTTGGGAATAATTGCCAATTAGAAACTACAAATGAAAGTCCAACACTGTAGAAATGAAGTCCTGGTTCATTTTCGGTTGCTGCAATTGGTCTGGTGAAATTTTATAACCGTATAAAAGTGCAGACAATCTGTGCTCAGGCCAAATGCATGTTGACTGGTGGTGTCCTCAGTGGCAGTGGAACAGGCTGCCCCATCGAATCTGCTACACTTGGGCTGTACAGGAAGTCATTCACAAGAAACCTTCGGGTATCGGGCGGGATAGAAATATAAATAATAAATAAATAGAGCACGACAGAAGAGGAAGAAGAGTTGGGTTTTATGCCCTGTTTTTCTCACGAGGCCACTCAAGGCGGCTGACAAATCTTCTGTTGTTCTTCAAACATCTGGCAGCCTGTGAGGTCGGTAGGGCTGTGAGAGCCCAAGGTCACCCAGTGGAGGAGTGCAGAATTGAACCCTGAGGCTATCAATTTATCAGCTGCTTTGAGAAAAGGGTGAGGAAAGCGGCGTATGAAAGCCAACACTTCCTCCTCCTCCTCCTCCTCTTCTTAGCAATTAGGTTCATACACAGTAGCTGTCAATTAATGAAATTTTTCATAGCTTAAAACAATTCCAGGCTGTATGTGGGACAGAAGGAAACATGTTTAAATTATTTCTTTTATTTCTTCATTTCTTTAATTTTTTAAAAAAATCACAGCCTCCACAGCCATAAGAACATAAGAGAAGCCTTGCTGGATCAGGCCACAGCCCATCTAGTCCAGCATCCTGTTGCACACAGTGGCCCATCAAATGCTCACGGGCATCTTAAGCCCTCATATTAGTGTATAAATGTCACTGTGAGGGTAAAAGCAACCCATCTTGCTCCTGTGCCTTCCTTCCTTCCTTCCTTCCTTCCTTCCTTCCTTCCTTCCTTCCTTCCTTCCTTTCTTTGCATAGAAAACTTTTTTTTTGCTTTTTTCTTGCAATGAGACATGGCGACTGCCTTTTCCCACCTTGTGCCTGAAATTCTACAAGTCGAGGATGCTGGGTCTGGTATTGCATTGATAGAGTATCTCGCAGCATTTATTTAGAACCCCTCAGGCCATCTTCCCAGTAAATCCCCCAAGCAGCATTTCCTTCGACTTTCCTCACATGCAAACCTACAGGAGAGAAACTGCCGCACTTGCTGATCTCCTCCTGGCAGTGTGCGAACTGGTTTCCCACTCGAACCCACTCGCAGGGCTACTGATCACACTTGGGTCACTATGGCGGGCAAAGCGGAGCTGCTCAGCTGTTCCCTGTATTTGAATGTTGGTTCTGACACTTTTGAATTCCTTTCCCAGCAGTTTCGGTGAGCGTGCAGCCTGTGGCGGCCCCCATGCCAGTCGTTGCCCACGCGTCCATCGGCAGCAACCTCAGCACCCCCACCTCGGTCAGCAGCAGTGTGCAGCCCAACAGCGACAGCACTAAGAAGACACTGGTGACCCTGTTTGCCAACAACAATGGTACGAAGGGCTTTGTGCGCCTCACTGTCTTGGGCCATCTCTGGGTCCAGTCATATCCTTATCCTCGATCCGAAGACGGGACTTCGCAGTAAAACTGCAAGAAGAACAAAGGGGAAGAAAAACCACTTTCTCTTCTAATGCACTGTTTATGCTGACTTTTTTCTCAATGGGTTCCTTTCAGTACCACAAGTTATATCTTAGACTTAGTCACCTCCTATGTTGTCCTCTGCTCTCATCTCTGTAGGCTTAACACCGGGACAAACAGGGACAGCCGGAATTCTCCTGTGAGGGGCACCAGGATGATTTGTAATGGGTGATGGGCGTTTCTTGGAGTAGCTTCATAGCGGGGTGTAACATTTCGAGTTCTTTAAAAAAGATCTTGAGCATGAATTGCCTTGCGCGTAAGATTTTCTTTTTCCTCCCTTGTGGACAAAGCAAGCGGTGTGCAGAAATCTTCCTTTCCATAATCTGTACCGAGAGCCAAAGGGGCAAAAGCGTTGTGGACACTGAATCCACAGGGAGAGTTTCCCAAACTCTTTGACTAAATATGCATGGACCAATGTAATGTACTGGTCATTGCTCCAGTTTCATTGCTCAGCTGGGAGGCTTCACGCATAATCCTGAGTCAGTCACCCAGCCTGCACCCAAAATTCCTTCTAGGTAGGTGGGAAAAAAAAATTCCCGGGAGCGCGGCAGATGATTTGTAGCATGGAGCGGACTCTGCTGTCACCCTCCCTTTGCTTCTGGCTCAACCACAGTCCTGGGAACTGCTCTGGTTCCATCTGGCTCCATTGGGTGGATGTAATACCGTCAGAGCTCTATTCACTCCCCTAACTGGGAGAGTTGCCCTGGTTCCGTGGCTAGGGCATTAGCCTGGGCTCCGGGCACCTCGAACGCAAGACCTCTGCTCAGCTGTGGTGCGGGTTCACTGGCTCTCAAACGTAACCTCCCTTGCAGGGTTCTTGTGAGAATAAAATGGAGGAGGTGAGAATAATATGCATTGCCTTGAGCTTTTGGAAGGTAAATCTAAATGCTCAGGCCTCGAACACCTTTTGTTCCTCCCTCCCACGATGTTGATTTTTAGGTAACCTTTCTATTTTATTCCTCCTTTTTCAAAATAGAATTTTATATTATTTGTTCTCTGTGCTGAGACTTCAGCATAGAGTGATACGAAGATTAAACAAATAACCACAGTCAAATGAAATGAAACTAAACATATAGGGAAGGGATTGGGACGCTGTGTCTAATAATGGACATCGAGGGCTGAGTGAAAAACGCTGTCGGGCTGCGGTTTTCTCCTTGGCCCGTTAGCCAAGCCGGCAACAGTCACAATAAGCTCTTTTCCCTTTCTCCCAACTCTCCTTTTTCGTCCAGCGGGGACTCCAATTGTACAGCAAGGCGGGCAGCCGCTGATCCTCACGCAAAACCCAGCCTCCGGCCTGAGCACCGTCGTCACCCAGCCAGTCCTCCGGCCAGTGCAGGTCATGCAGAACGCCAACCATGTGACCAATTCCCCAGTGACCAGCCAGCCCATCTTTATCACAACCCAGGTGACTATAGTGTATGGAGAAGCTGTTTGGTCTCGTGGTGAGAGGGTCGGGCTCTTATCTGAAAGTCTCCCAATTCAGTTCTGCACTCCTTCACAAAGCCAGCTGGGTGACCTTGGGTGAGTCGCAGTTCTCTGTGCTCTCACAGTCCTACCTTCCTCACAGGGTGTCTGTTGTGGGGAGAAGAACAGAAGGTTTGTCAGCTGCTTTGAGTCCCCTTAAGGGTGAGAAAAGTGGGGTAGAAAAGCCAATTCTTCTTCTACTGTACAGAGACCCCTTGTTCAGAGGCAGCCTATCTGAATGCCATTAATTCCCCTTTGTTCCCTAGAATATGGCGAGCCAGTACAGAAACTAAAACATTGGGCAAAATGCACTGTTTCAGCTGCAGTTCTGTTGTGACATTAATATTTTGTAAATATGTGCCTGTTCCTGAATTATTCTTATGGAGGTGTATAATGCTGATGATTCTGCAACCAGCAGGAATTGGGTCAGTCTGCATTCAGCACTCATAAATTATTTTGCAGTCTGTTTCCTCTTTTGTTTAACTTTATTTTGGGTTGGCTTGCCATGAGGAGAAACAAAGAGTATTCAGGCCCCTTCCTCATCCCCCTGAAAGTCTTAGAAAAGCCTCTTTATGAGTTCAGAAAGCTTACCAAATGCTATTTTTTGGCATTGCTTCATAGCCCTATGGCAGGACATAATCATAATTATTTTTTTAAAAGCAAGTAGAAACATGTTTTTACTTTTAAATTTCAGTTTAATAAATTGCATTCGAGTACACAGAAAATTCTATGTGGAAGTGTCGCCCTCGCTTTTTCTGTTGTACATATATACAATGTTGCCTCTTGTGCTTATGACTGTAATAGTTTAAATTGTTTATTCTCTTTAAATCTCTCTTTGCCGATATAGAAGAAAGTTAAAATGGAAACATTAAAGTAAAGCACAATAGCTTTGGAATTTAATTTTTATAAAGCCTTGCTTGTCTGATGCAGGGGTTTCCTGTACGAAACGTCCGGCCGGTGCAAAACACAATGAACCAGGTTGGGATTGTTCTGAATGTACAGCAAGGCCAGACGGTGCGGCCCATAACGCTTGTCCCAGGTAAGGCACGGGTGGAAACACAGAACTGTGGTGCAGCTGGCTCAGGTAGTAGGTAGGTTACTCCTTCGGGCACAGAAGGGGACTCCAGAGGCTGGAGAACACAAATACCTCTTTATCCAAGTCTTGCCTGATTTGAGTCTCACTCCCGATATATTTATTATTTATTTGTTTGTTTGTTTACATTTCTATCCCACCCCATACCCTAAGGTCTCTGGGCAGGTAACAGTAGATTGATCAACAGATTAAAAAGACAATATGGGCATTAAAACAAGATACACATTAAAAACGGAATACAGATTAAAACACTTTAAAAATTCAACAATTTTAAAACTCCATATCGTGTTAGTTGTACCTGTGATTGGGAAAGAGGGGAAATATAATCATCTCAGCCAAAGGCCAGGGCAAAGAGGTGCGTCTTTACCACCTTCCTAAATATATTTTAAAAGTTCAAATTAACTTTTGCTTTTTCATATAAGTACCCAAGCCATGTTGTATATAAAATATGCCAAAATGCTAATTATCACATTAGCAAAACACTTAGAAAGCAGTATTGCCCGTGAGTGTCTCCTGGTTCTGCCATGGCTCAGAGAAAGAAGAGGGTTTGGGGGCAAAGAGACTAAATTATATATAATATATGATATATTTGTGGGTTTCTGAAGCCAAGACAGTCAGGTGGAACATACTAGAGCCCTGCCCCATAATCTGAACCAAAATGTTATGCCTCTCAGTTTCAAGATAATAGGAGTTTGGCGTTGGCTGATAAAAACTAAAGTTATTCTATCATTCTTATAGATGCAAGTCGTAACAGTTAAAGATTTCTTACCTGGCATCATCTACTTGCTTTGAGTTTACTTGATTAAAAGTAGGGTAGTTGATTTGAGATTAGAAAATGTAGTCATTAGAAAAATCTTTGTTGCAGTCCTAATCAAGGGCTTTTTTATTAAGGTACTGCCGCTTGATCTGACCTTCTGTCCCTTTCTCATAGCCCCAGGTACCCAGTTTGTAAAGCCCGCTGTTGGCGTCCCTCAGGTCTTCTCACAAATGGCCCAGGTGAGACCTGCTCCAGCAATGCCAGTCCGACCTCCCTCCAACACTTTCACTACGGTCATTCCGGCCACCCTGACCATTCGAAGCACGGTACCACAGTCCCAGGCTCAACCGCAAAGTAAGTCCTCCACTTGGCACTTCTCTTGTTCCTCAGCCAGCAAAATTCAGGCAAGTTATTGACCTCCAATTGAGTGAGATTTTCTATGGAGAGGAACAAAACTTCACTGGAAGCTGTCACTCATAAGCCAGGAGAAATAGCCTTGTGGGTAGAAGCATCCCTAGTAAAATGCAAAACGATACATAAGAACCTAAGAGGGGCCCTGCTGGATCGGGCCACAGCCCATCTAGTCCCTAAGAACCTCAGAGGAGCCCTGCTGGATCAGGCCACAGCCCATCTAGTCCAGCATTCTGTTGCATATAGTGGCCCACGAATTGCCCATGGGCATCTCAAGCAGAGATAAGGACAAACTTTCTTCTGCTCTCGAATCCCAGCAAAGGGCCTTTGTCTCTCCAGCCTGGAGGATGTATCTGGGCATGCGTTCTAGTAGCCATTGATACGTCTGTCATCCATACATTTGTCTAGCCCTTTCTTAAAGCTATCTAGGCTTCATGGCGTACGAGGTAAAAGCCGCAAATACCAGCGCAAAGTATTATTTCTTTTTTAAAAACGTAGAGGGTCAGAAATGTCAGTTTTGGGCAAAGCAGATAAAGATAGCAAGGTCATAGCATAATTTAAACAAAAATAAGGGCAGATTTAATTAAAAAAAAACAAAATAGGTTTATACAACATAAAAGTAGAACTAGAGAACTTTCCTGGTCAGTGTACATACCTTTTTTCCTTTTCTGCAGGGACATGAGAAGTAACCAGTAAAGGCATGTGTATTCTAGAAGAGATACTTTCACTCAAGGGGAAGGATTTAAAGTATTCCATGTATTTTGACAAATTCTTTTTCTCTGTGGATTGGCTTCTGGAGGACTGGACTTGGACACATGGGTTAAGCTTCCACTTGCTTTCCTGGTACAGGAACAGAACTAAGGCCTTGTGCTGGCTTCAGTTTTGCTCCTCTTACACTTTTCCTTCTTCTGACAAATAACACACAGTACATGTAAGAACATACGAGGAGCCCTGTTGGATCAGGCCTCATCCCATCTTGTCCAGCATCCTGTCTCACAAAGTGGTCCACCACTTGTTTCTGAGCAGCTCCAGCAGAAGACAAAAGCAAAACCTTCATCTGCTCTCAACTCCCTGCAAATGGCCTTTAGAGGCATTCTGCCTTTGTCTCCAAATTTGAGGCAGTACCTAGGATTCTGTATGTACCGTGCAAGCTCTGCATTTTCTGCTCCTCTCCTTTTACACACTGTAATTGCTTCTTCCTCCAGTTCCTTCGTCTTCCTCTTACGCTTTTTATGAAGGTGAGCAAGTGTTTCTTCCAGCAGTTTTCTTCCTTTCCTCTTTCCCATCTCAAAAGGTATCAAACCTATGTCCTTCCTCCAGACCAGCTGGCCTCTGGGAGATTTCCTGTCGCTCGCCTAGTCCAGATTTAAGTTTATTTCAGTTGTCCATATTGTGTGTTTTCACACAGTGCACCCTTTCCTAGGAGCCTAGCCTTTGTGCTAAACAAGGTTTTACTGTATAAGGAAGAATATAAAACAGATGATCTGAAGCCTAATGTCTACATTGTGGCCTCTGTGTTTGTGTGTTTTCTTCCAACCTTTGGTCAGGGAGCCTCAGTGGGATTCGGTGGCAAAAGTGACGTTGTTCTTCTGTCATGATTATCTCCTCAGTGGATGGCATTCGTGCCATTGCCACTGCACCTTGGTCTTGAATCCATTTGTATCATCTTTTCTGCTTGGGTATCAACTGTATTTAGAGCTTCTTTTTCTTTCACCAAGGCAGGGACAGCAACTTTGTCTCCTGCACCACTCTCTCCAGACAGCCTTTTCAGTCACAAACCAGCATTCTGCTCACTAAGACATTTCTCCTTTTTTGCTCCTTCCTCTCACTGAGCAGCCTTGTCTTTCATTTTTTTCTCTCTTGTGGCCAATGTGGTACTTTGGAAGTGTTTTCCCTGAACTCTTATGGGTGGTATGACCCTCAGAGGAGTCTTTCCTCACTGGTGCCAGCTGTTTTAAAGGGGTCTTTCAAGACAGTGGCTAGAAAAATTGCTTTATAAAGGTGTGGATTTTGCCACCAGTGGCCCCAGGCCGGACATAGCCCTTCTAGTTCTGCAGCTGTGTCTCAGAATGTGACCAGAGTTTCTTCCATGATGAGCCTGGACTCTCTCTTTAATAATGTAACCCATTTCTGAAGACTTTCAAGCTGTGGTTGGACTTTTGGCTTCCATAACTGTTCCTCACCCAAATCCTTCTTATCAACTGTTTCTCAGTCCACATTTCTGGGTTCTACCCCCATCCTACTCCAGTGTGTTCTTCCCTTCAGTCTAATTTTCTGAGAACTGTCTCTTCCTTTTCCAACGAAATTTGCTTCTCTTGGTCCTTTTCAATTTTCAGCTATGAGTAATACCTCTCAGACTTTCTTAGGCAATTTTGTCTCTCAGTCCCTATGGACAGCTTTCCCTTCAGTTCCTCTTTCTCCTCAGAAATGAGTTCCTCTTTCTCCCTTTCTAATGAGGAGGAATTCAGGGGTTTCCCTGTTGATGTACCTCACCTGGGGTTGGGGTCAACACAGTGGGATCTTCAGTCTTTTGGCCAACCTTAGCAGCACCAATATCAGCAAGCTGTGTTGTTGAACCATGGCAAAGTTCCTTGGCACATCTAAGCACAAACTACAAGTGTGTTCGCACCTTCCTTACCTGTTGGCTTTCTCATGAGGTCTTGGTAGGCATTCCTGTTAAAGCAAATGAAAAGAAGCGGACTATGCCCTCTTCAAAATCTACAGCAAGGACAGACAGCCTGTGAGATTCTTCTTTCAATCCTTTTGAGCTCATAACTTAGAGGACCACCCCTTATGGCCTAGACATACAGAGTAGTAGATCTCCTGAGACTCAGAAAACCTCTTCTGCTCTTCTTTCAGTTAAGCATCTCTTCAGATGGGCTCAGAAACATATCCTGCTGTGATGGCTTTTCATATCAGTGGCACAAAAAACTCCTAAGCAGATGCTCTCAGCATGGGAATACTAGACCCAGAAGAGTGGAGCTTGTCTTCCTCAAGTCTTTTACCAGATCCAGGTCATCTGTGGCCTGCAAGTCATGGATTCCTTCACAACAGCTTCCCCTCACAAGATGGCTGCTTTCCTTTCTCATTTCAGGGAGGCAGAGTGGATGTACTTTCATGTACCTGGCCAGACGGGCTTTTGTTCATCTTCTCTCCTACTGGCATGATTGCTACTGGTCCAGTAGATTCATGAGGAAGGGGGTCTAGGTACTAATACCCACTCTTCTATACCAGATGTTCTATCCCAATAGGAATGGCTCCAGCAAGACTCTTAATGGCTCAGACCGATTGCTTGGATACTGAATGTGACCTAATATTAGAATAGCTAGATTTAGCAGTAGTGTGTGGTGTGACCACAAATACCTTGACCCACTGAAGTTCTGCTTGCAATCTTTGCTACCTGTCTTGCAACAGAGATTTGTCCTGGGCTTCATTTTAACATCTTGAGGCACCAGGTGGCAACTCTTCCGGAATCAGACATTTCTTGTGGGGAGCTAATCTCTTCAGTGGCACAGGATTTCTTCCTGGAAACTCTGTTGTGTGCTCTCCTTAGGGCACCATGGCACACTCTACTAGATCAGTGGCTTTTTCAGCTAATGCTTTGGTGCATCCCATTCATCAAAGTGGAGGCCTCCAATGGCTACTCCACAGATAAAGCCATTTGTGGACTATCACTGGAGAACTCCATACCCTTCCAGGAGACTATAGTGTTTCCCCTTGTTTTTTCCAGAGGAGCCTTACCAATATCTTGCTATCTTGTTTTGCTGCGTTTCTTACCCTATCATACTTCCTTTGCTCTGTTTTCCTTTTTTGAGATTTTTCCACATCATCAGAAATCAGTGTACCAGCAAGCAAGGGGGATGCATTTAAGGCCAGTTCTCTTCCTTTGCTGGGGAAATCCCACAAAGGTTAACCCATCCATCAGGCTGGAATTCTCCAATGGTAGTCCGCAGAGAAAAATGGCTGATGGTAAGTACACCAATCAGCCTTTTATTCGGTGAAAGCTTGGGCCTGTTTGCACTTGTCTTTATTCTGGAACATATCCCAGAATAGGGGCCTGATGTCCGCACACCAGTACAGGTTACAGCAGGAACCAGATGAGACCTATCAGAGTCTGTATTAGCATGTGGATCACAGCCCCCTATGCAGATACTGTACAAAAAAACCAAGAGCAAACAGGGCCTTTGACTTAGCATTATGATATATTCATTTTAGGTTTTCCTGATATTATTTTTAAATTATATAACAACCTCTCTAAAATTGTCATTTCTGGAGTTTTTCATTCTGCACTGTTGAAGAAGTTCCTTGCAACGCTTTCCAGTGTTTAGCAATTACATCCCTAGCAGCAGCTGCAACATGACCCATTTAAATTGAACTACCATGAGATGTAGGTTCTGATTCATTTGTGCTCTTCTTAGATTCTTAGGTACTAATATTGTTCTTTAAGAGCTAGGTTCCCTCCTCTCAAACATAATATTTTACAGATAATTGATACTATTTCAAAAGCAGCATTTAAAAATAAAATACAAATGAGACTGTTTAATAAAATGAAAACAAATCTAAGAAACTTAAATTGCTGGAGGGTCTCAGTTTTCCTTGAAAACAGGCCAAAAGGAGGCCTGCAGCTGTGGCCATGATCCTCTCCAGTACTTTCCCAGAAATGGTGTATTAGCTCCTGGGCGGCACTTGTTTTTTTGGATCCAGCGGGACCTCTTGAGACTTGGGTTCAACAGTTTAAGAGCCAGCAGGACTACCTTCAAAAACAGTTCCCAGACCAGCTGGTCTGGCTTGGCTCTTTGGTGCTCGGGGGCCACCTGGTCCCTCCCCCTGCAGTCCCACCTAGGCCCAGCAACAGAATTCCCCCGGGGGCGGCTGGCAGTTGACGGTTAGCAGCAGCAGACAGTGCTGGTCCGACGTGGCTCTTTGCCGCCAGGTGCAGACACCTGTACTCAGCAGCAGAGAAATGCATTTTTCTGTTTGCTTCTTTTCCGAAGCCGCCGTCCTTGCATCCCGCTAGATTACCCGTTTTGATAATCTCCAGCTCTCCAACTCTCTTCTCTCCTGTAAACCTAAATGATTAAGAGCAGAAAGAAGGTGTGATGGATTACGTGAAATGAAACAACGCCGCCTTTTTCTCCCCGACAGTGAGCATTGCCAGTTTCGTTACAGTGAAAAGGCCAGGGGTGACAGGTGAGAACAGCAACGAAGTGGCCAAGCTCGTGAACACCTTGAACACTGTCCCTTCACTGAGCCAGAGCTCAGGACCCGTGGTGGTCTCCAACAACAGCCCTGCCCATAGCTCCCAAAGACCAGGTGTGTCAGAGTCTTCATCTCAGAAAGGTGCGTCCTTGGGGCTGCTGGTAGCAGAAAGAGACAGGGAGGGGCGGCAGGGTTCTCGAATTCCCGCTCTGATCTGTTTGCTTGCTTCTTTCTGAAACAGTCAGTTCCTCACCCATCTCCACCTTTGACCTACAAGACAGTGGGCGAAAAGTCTGTCCTCGGTGCAACGCCCAGTTTAGAGTCACTGAAGCTTTAAGAGGCCATATGTGTGTAAGTAACCTTTCCCATATTGCAAGACCAAGATATCCTCCTAAGGTTTCACTGTGGTGGTGGTTGAGAGTTAAGTCTCTTTAAGGGCGGGACTGCCTGCCCCAGATTGTCGCTTAGGCATTGGCTGCTGCCGAAATACTGACTTCCCAGATAAAGGTAGTGTGAGGCTTGTGGGAACGGTCATTTCTTGTTAACTGGTGGCCGAGCTGCTGATACTTTAATCCGCCTCATTTTGTTGTGTTTTCAAAGCAGACTTTACATTTAAATTGTACTTCTCACACACACATTCTCTGTGTGCAGCTGCACATATAAGAAATACATGCAATATTTTACTTTTTACATTTCAAAACTCCAGCGATAAATTGAGTTCTGGTCTGCAGACAGTTTTGGAAATTTGATTAAATGCTGTCCTGCTACACATATTTCTGCTCCAGCTCTAACTGTCGCCTAATAATGTGAATGGGACTTGAGGTTCAGTGGTGCTCGAGAAAAGCACCCCAATGTACATGATGTATAGAATTTTTGGTCTGATGCTACAGTGATCTTTGGAGGGGACTAAATAATTGTATGAAGAAGAGAGAGCCACGAATCGGGAGGTGCACAATTCGATCTGTGTTTGCAAATTCCATTGAATATTTCATAGTCACAGTCATTTGCATGGGAATGAAGATCCAGTTTTTTCCTTCACAGCAAAACAAATAATACATATTTTTCCTTTGTGCACATCTCTTGCCATGAGTGATTTTGAGTCATGGCCTGTGGATCCTTTGACAAAAATGCTGCATTGTGTTTGGCATCTTGTTTAATTCTAAGAGAGCACTGATGAGCATCAGGAAGACTTAACTGGAGCACAAACATTGTGCACTTTTCCTGTTTAGTCTGAAAAGGGGGACCACATGGGGTGCACGTTCATCTATCCATGATGCCTTCAATTTAATGGCTTTATTTGTCTGTTTCCTGCAGTATTGCTGTCCTGAAATGGTGGAATTCCTGAAGAAAGGGAAGCCCTTGGACTCAGAACCAAATATCCAATCCTCCAAACCCCCCTCCCCAGAGAAAACGGCTGCGGTTGCTTCTCCCCCCTCCTCCACGCCCCTTCCCCCCCTCTCACCAGCAGCCAAAGCCTCTGAGCAGAGCG
This sequence comes from Aspidoscelis marmoratus, assembly GCA_014337955.1. Classification (NCBI taxonomy): domain Eukaryota; kingdom Metazoa; phylum Chordata; class Lepidosauria; order Squamata; family Teiidae; genus Aspidoscelis; species Aspidoscelis marmoratus. The sequence goes on along the minus strand of MTQE01001340.1, from coordinate 1,290,149 downwards.
ACGGGGCCGGTGAAGGGGCGCAGAGCAAGCTGATCATGCTGGTCGATGACTTCTACTACGGCAGGGATGGGGGCAAAGTGAGCCAGCTGCTCAACTTCCCAAAGGTGCCAACCTCATTCCGATGCCCACATTGCACCAAGAGGCTCAAAAACAACATACGGTGGGTAATAGGTGTGGCTGGCTGGAGGTTGGGGGGGAGCGGGGGGAGGTGTGGGGGGCTTCGCCCCTTGCCTGCATCGAGGCTGGCATGCAAAGCCGGCGATCCTGAGCGCATCTCCGCCCCTCAGAGATCTGCTGTCTTTGCTCCTGGATACCCATAAAAATAGTTTTGTCCTGAAGATTCAACATAAAGGTGAAATGATGTTTGAAGGAAGGAAGTGGGCAGATTATTGTGGGTGTTTGATGGACCCGCGTGGCTTGGGCTGGGCCAGGAACTCCCTGGCCTGCAGCAGTCTTCTTCTCTTGGGGCCTGTGTGCTCCCGTGAACCACATGTAGAGGAAGACGGCAGTAGAGTCCGGCTAAATATGTCTGAGAAGAGCGTCCCATTTAGCAAATATAGGCGGAGGTTCAGTTCAGATGTGCCTTGGGCCAGGGAACGCACACGGAGCTTAGCGTAACCTATCCCAACTCCACATCGAACTCTGTTTGCTCTGTTCCACAATCCATAGGTTGTTCCGTCACCTGAAACAGCGTGGCTGAGCCTGTACTGGTTTGGACGGGTTAGCAGCCTAAGGGAACGGGAACTGAGAGTCCTGGAATTCTAGAGTCGGAGGGGCCCTCGAGGGTCATCCAGTCCGACCTCCTTCTTAATGCAGGATTCACAAACCATCCCAGACAGATGCCTGTCCATCCTGAAAACCTCCAGTGAAGATCATCTTCCTGTCAGGAAGTTTTATCTAATATCCATATTGACTCCCTTGAAGTTTCATCCCCTTGTTTCTAGTCCTTCCATCTTGTGTAAGTGAGAATAGGGCCAATTCCTCGAGACAACAGGATAGACCATGTCATGCCTTCGCAAATTCCCAAGCTCAGGGAGCAGCTTCTTCAGCCTTGCGCAGTTCGACCTCCTGGGCCTGACGGGGGCCGACCCCAGTGCCTTCATGAAAACAGTAGCATTCTTCTTCTCTTTGTTACTCCCTAATAACTTGCATTCAGGTTCACATTTTGCTCTGGGCGGGGAGAAGATTTATTTTCTTGCCTTTTCCCACATGGATTCTCACCAGTTCCGCTTCTCACTCCCAGGTTTATGAATCACATGAAACACCACGTGGAACTGGATCAACAGAACGGAGAGGTGGATGTCCATACCATCTGTCAGCACTGTTACCGGCCGTTGCCCACGCTGTTCCATCTCCAATGCCACTTGGAAAATGTCCATAGCCCCTACGAGTCATCCAGTAAGTTCCACCCCAAGGCAGGGGTGGGGTGGGGTGTTCAAATTTAGGCGGGTGGGAGCAGTGGGGGATGGCAAGGGTTATCCTTGCAGAGTTGCATTAGATATCATGGGTATAAGGCTTTTTTCCAGAGTCCTCTCTGACACAGAAACAAAGTCAAAAGGGGGACACGCATAAGAAAAAAGACATTTAACGCGACATTCCGGCCACACGCTGGTTTCCTGCAATGCCTCTTTGACAAGCGCCTTCTGCATTACAGCAAAATGTAAGATCTGTGAATGGGCTTTTGACAGTGAGCCCATGTTTCTACAACACATGAAGGACACGCACAAGCCGGGAGAGATGCCCTACGTTTGCCAGGTACGGAGAGCGTCTGGGAAAGGACTCAACTCCAACCGAACCTAGCTTTAATAGCTGCTCAAAGCCAGGCATCCCTATTGGCAGGAGGGTTTAGTTGCTGAAGATGAACTGGGCTTGGTTCAAACTGGGTTCGTCCTGCTCTGGGGGAGTTCATGCAACACTCCATTGGACTGATCCCATTTAGGAGTTCAGGGTTTTGTCTGAAAACAAACCAAGCGGGGAAATTCCCCCCCATCTCCCGGATCATGTCTCCCATTTTGCCTTCTCGTGTGCCTGACCATCCCCCCCCCCCATTACGTTCTACTTGCTCACCCTCTGGCCCACGTCACTCTGCTTTTACCCGCTTTGCAGTCCTGGAAGGACTGTGGCGCGACTGGCATGCTGTGTCTTCCAGGCCTTCTGGGATGGAAGACAAGTTCCCCTGGAAGACCCAGGGACCTTCATTAGTTAGGCGGGTGGGTACCCGGGAGAGGGCTTTCTCGGTGGTGGCCCCCAGGCTGTGGAATGGTCTCCCCCTCAAGGTGTGTCAGGCCCCTTCTTTGTTCCTATTCAGGAAGGCGGTGAAAACGTTCCTATTCACTCAGGCCTTCGGTTAAACGTTCCCCACACTTCCCCTCACTGAAAATCACTGATGTTTTTAACTTTTCTTGTATTTTTAAAACTGTATTTTTAAATTTGTTTTATTTTTGATACTGTTTTTATACATCTGTTTTTAAATGTTGTGAGCCGCCCAGAGACCCTCGGGTATGGGGCGGCATATAAATTTAAATATAAATAAATAAATAAATAAAATGTTAGCAAACCTTTTCCCAAAGAAAAAGTTATTTTTAAGACCAAAACCGTACTGAAATACGAATGTTCAGTTAAGTTGTTTGTTTTAGGAAGCAGGGAACTGATTCAGTTCAGTTTAATTTTTGGATTTTTGAAAACTCAGATTTTTGGTTCGATGTGAACGGGTGCAAATTAAATATTTGATCAAATGTGCAAATACAAACCAAGTTTTGCTCTTCCCTACGAAACGCTTCTCTGCTCACGTCTCCCCCACGCCCAGGTTTGCCAGTATCGCTCCTCCCTCTACTCTGAGGTGGACAGCCATTTCCGGATGGTCCATGAAGACACCCGCCACCTCCTTTGCCCTTACTGCCTCAAAGTCTTCAAGAACGGCAATGCCTTCCAGCAGCACTTCATGAGGCACCAGGTAAACCAGCTGCACTGGGCACGCTGGCAGAAGTGTCAGGAAGCAGTGTGTCCTTGCTGCTCGGCAACCCGTTCAGGGAGCAGACGGACCGCCCGTTCGGAATAAAGCACAGAAATTCTGTCCCCTGCCCCTTAGTTTCTGAAATTCTTTGCAAGTGGAGAAGCTGCAGCAAACCAACAGTGCTCTGTCTTCCTGTAGGGCATTATTCTTCTGGGGTGCCTTGTCAGAGGATTGCCGCTTTAAACGTGTCCCCCAAAGCAGAAACCCCCTTTCCTTCTGCTGCTCGGTGCTTCACGCTCTTTAGAAACCCTGCTGTAAGGGGTTACGGGGCTAGAGTTTGCCTGTGGAAAAGGATTTTGCTGCCTGTTTTCCTCCTCCACCGGACCCCCCTCCAATTTGGCTGTGGCCCCGTATTAGCGATTGACCTTTTCTTCTCCATGCCCCCCCACAGAAGAAGACCACCTACGGCTGCAACAAGTGTCGGCTGCAGTTCCTCTTTGCAAAGGACAGAATCGAACACAAGCTGCAGCACCATAAAACGTTCCGCAAGCCCAAGCAGCTGGAGGGCCTGAAGCCGGGCACGAAGGTACTGGAGCTGGTTGCGGCCCCTGGGCGTTTTGCAGTCACCGGGGCTTCACGCCTCACTTTCCCTTCTTTTAGGATTTGCGTGGAGCATTGATCGCCACTAGTGGAGGGGATTTGCGCTCACTGTTATTCTTGACTCGCTCCCTTATTCTTGTTCTCTTGCCTTCCTTCTCAACTGGCGGGGAACCTTATTTTGGATCTGCTTTGTTTATGGGCCTGGGAGCTCTCCTTGAGCTTCTAGAACAGCGGTTCTCAACCTGGGGGTCGGGACCCCTTTGGGGGGTCGAACTACCCTTTTAGAGGCGTTGCGACGAGTCTCCCACCGCCCTTCCCTCCCCCCTCCCAGCTGCCCCGCCCCCGTGGTTGGGGGTCTCCACCGCATGAGGAACTGAATTAAGGGGTCGTGGCATTAGGAAGGTTGAGAACCACTGTTCTAGAAAGTTCTATTTTTGTAGGGGTGCAGCGTATTTAGGGTGTGCATGTGTGCATCTTCACATACACAGCCAACTTCAACTTGAGAGCTTTCTTGTCTCCAACAGTGGAGAGATTTTGTTTAGAACTGGCCGCAACCAGGCGTTCTTTCCCAGGCAAAATGCAGTTTGGTGGAATTCAATGCGCCACCGGTTGGTGTGACATAATGCCGCTTTGGGATGTATTTGAGGAACATCAAAGAAAAGGAGGCGCAATCTCTTTTCTGCCTTTTACTCGTGTGATTTAGCACAATCTGGATTTAAGTGTTTAATGCTGTGTGTTTTATGAATTTTTATTGTAGCCTTTTATGATTCTGACTGATTATTTAAATGAAATCATTTTATGGCATTGTGACTTTAAATTGTTGAGTCACCTTAAGTGGTATGTTGGCATAAGGAGGGGAGAGAGACAAATAAATTGTTTTCCCTTTCAAACCTGCAGCTGTGTACTGAAGTCAAATGAAATGACGTGATTTAGCAGTCTTGACTGATGCGTGACCTGTTTTATGCTGCGTTTGAGCTTTTGTGTTATGAAAGACTCCACGGCTTAAGCCATAAAAGCTGCACCTAGAAAGCTAGCAGCTCAGGTGGACCATAAGCTCGCTTTTCCTTGACTTGCAGCTTATTTTCTAGATGCATGGGTTTTGTCCAGGAGGTTATTAAAGCAGCTTCAACATATGGTCAGAAATAAATCTCACGGCCTCTTCCTGTCTCGTGCAAGAGATTCCCAGAATAGTTGCTAAAAAGGCAGGGAGTGTTTTTATTACCTCTTTTCTTTGTTGGGCAGGTCACCATCAGGGCATCCAGAGGACAACCACGGCCAGTACCCCTCTCAGCCACCGACACGCCCCCGGGTCTCCTCCAGGATCCCGCCTTACTCTCCGCCTCTTCGGACCCCCAGCCGAACTTCGCCTACCCACCTTTCCAGAGGAATATCCAGAAGAAAGCTGTCAGGAAAATGTCAGAACTTGTTCCCAAGTTTCAGATTAAAATATTCTTTAGAAATAAATCTTGGGCGTTTCTAATCGGGCTTTTGTTGTTGTTGTTGTTGTTCACTATCTCCAGAACAAAATGCTTTTTAGTCTTTGGTCTTGTGGTTCGAGTGTTGAACTCCTGTCTTGTAGACTCCCAGTTCAATTCCACACTCCTCTGCGAAACCAGCTAGGTAGCCTTGGGCTAATCACATCTCTCTTTCTGAGCATTCACAGTCCCCCTACCTCACAGGGTGTCTGTTGTGGGAAGAACAGAAGGTTTCTCAGACGCTTTGAATCCCCTTAAGGGTGAGAAAAGTGGGGTATAAAAACCAATTCTTCCTCCACGAAGCCAGCTGGGTGGCCTTGGACTAGTCACAGCTCTCTTTCTGAGCACTTACAGACCTATGTACCTCACCGGGTGTCTGTTGTGGGGAGAAGAACAGAATGTTCACCAGCTTCTTTGAGTACCCTTAAGGGTGAGAAAAGCGGGATAGAAAAGCCAACTCTTTTCTCTTTTGGATGGAGGCAAGTCCTTGTCGGCAGACGTTCCAGCTGAGGAATAAGGGAGTCAAAGTGAACTAGATTCTTCTGTGTGCAAAGTTCCAAGGAGAGGTTGTGGGAGTGGTTAGACTAGTAGATTCAAAGCCCAATAATTTGGAAATTTCAGCTCCAAAACCCAGAGTTCTTCATTTTGGATATGCTCTGTTGCAGATGACTGGGGTTTTTGCAGGTCTGTTATGTTCTGTGGCTGAAGTTTCAAAGTGGAAGGCTTGGCAGATGCATTCTGGGGTCTCTTCATAGGGGCAGTTTTTATTTTGAGCCCCAAGGGTGGGGACAGAACTTGAGAAGAATTGTTTTCGCAAGGGCCTGCTCTGATTCTCCCTTCTGCTGTGTCCGTGTTGGCTTTTCTAACCTAAGGCCCTCTGCAGCCTATGAAGCTGATGGGTCGGAGAATCAGATCAGACAAGGGGAAGTATTTTTTCACCCAGAGGGTCATTGGTGGGCCATTGTGTGAAGCAGGATGCTGGACTAGATGTGGTTCTCGTTGGCTTCTCTTAATTCATCTGTGCCTCCTAGAATGGATGGAGAGACAGGCAGGATGCCTCTAAAGGCCGTTTGCTGGGAGTTGAGCAGGTGAAGGTTTCACCTGTCTTCAGCTGGGGTTGCCCAGAAGCAATTGGTGATCCACTGTGTGCACCCATTTAAAGGGGACTCAAAGCGGCTGGCAAAGCTTTCTATTCTTCTCCCCACAGCA
>MTQE01001340.1:1265113-1280407 GCA_014337955.1 Aspidoscelis marmoratus | reverse complement strand
CAGAGACCTTCGGGTATGGGTGGGATAGAAATGTAAATAAATAAATAAATTAAACTGGAAGCTTTTTATAAAATACATGTGGCATCCAAGAACCACATTAAAATGTTGTAGTCCCTTGAAGAAGAAGAAGTCCCCCCAGCCGGCTTCATGAGGGAGGGCGGAATTGAATCGGGTACTCCCAGATAAGAGTCCGGCTCCCTAACCACTAGACCAAACTTTGAATCCCAGTGGTAGAGCAAATTGCCTGGAAAGCAGATAGGGTTGCCGATTAATTCCTGCCCCCCCCCCCATAAGGCCTCAGCAAGCCGCTTCTCTTTGGGCTGGAGGCCAGGCCCCGCATGGAGATCCCATGATTAAACTGCATTGGCCAGGGGGGCGTTTCTTCATTCTCTGCCAGAGGAGATATTGAACGTATTTGCTAGTAGCACAGCTTGCCGATTGAGTGGCTGAATGTCTTTTCTCTCCTTGCGTGCAGCGGGGTACGGCTGGCCTGCTCTGCGTGTCTCTTTGCAACGTCAGAAGGGGACGCAATGGCCAAACACCTTGTGTTCAACCCTTCACACGAATTCAGCAACGTCATTCTGCGAGGTGAGCCATGTGCAATGTCCGCTGTTCCCTTTGCTGCCCCTCTTTGAATCCACAGCGGTGTACAAAAAGAAGGAAGAATGAGAAAACAAAGCAGTCTGGGTAGTAAAGATTGGATATAAAAAAGCACAACTCTAAAGATAAAATGGAACAATAAAGCACTAAACTAAGAAAGTGAAGTTAATTTCTTCCTGGGCCACCGTCAGACATTCAGTCCTTTCTCAGCTGACTGCTTTCGTTTCTCTTTCACTTCCTCTCTTTCCCACCTTTTTGCTCCGCCTCTTCCTGCTTCTACACGTCGAGAGTTTGTGAGAGGAGCATCTCTTGGTTTATTGCCTTGGAAATTCCCTGATTTTGATGTAGTTTCAAAACTTGCCCCATGTCTGTTTAAATGTATCGGGGTCTTAACAGTATCTTGCCCTGAGAGACGGGATAAATGAAGGAGAATGGAAAAGCCCTTGTTCAGGAGAAGACTGGACCATATTGTTTGAACACCACAAAAGGGGACAAAGCAAACTCAGTTCTACCCGCTGCTGCTGCTGTTGGTGAAATCTGTCCACTCCTTCCTGCATCAAAAGCGGCCTGCCTTTGAAAAGCAGATAGTGCAGCCTGTGAGCAAGGACCTTGCCAACATGTCCGTGTCCTGCTTGAGGGTTTCCTGTTGGACCTGGGTGAAGAGGAGGTTGTGAGGCATCAGAAAACTCAGGAGCCAGAACCGGACAAGGACCCAATGGGTCCTTGCTGCTCGGGCGCGAAAGAGCTGATAGGGTTAATCAGTAGCTGGAATGACTTCTTGCCACTCCGCAATGGACAGGCTGAGTCGTATCCCGCCTTGCATCCAGGTCCACTGATGGTCTACCCTTGCATGATAAACTGTTTGGTACTGTAGTCATTATAAAAAGCTTCACCCGTCTTTCTGTTTTTGTTTTACAACAGGTTCTGCCTGGAGTTCTCACTCAAGGTAACTTCATTGCCAACTTTCCCCTTGGCAGATTCTGTCCCCTACACCCTCGATTTCCACAAAAGCTCCCTGCTTCCCCTTTCTCAAGGAGTTTCTGCTCTTCCTTTCTCCCCGCTTACAGGTCCGCCCAGCCTTCGGACAAAGGCATCAGCCCTCCTCCTCCGGGCTCTGCCTTCCCTCCGAGCAAGCCTGCTACAGTGGACACACCGTCTCCTCAGGTGGAGAGCAAGGAGGACGAGGTGTCACCCCAGGCAGGAGCCGAGGAGAGCAAGACCACCCCTGCGGGTACCCAGGACGGGGAGGAATGCTTGAACGTTGAGGACCAAGAGGACGAGCCACCAGCCAAGGAGGTTCCTGAGCCGGTCGGCAAGAAGGAACAGCTCTCTGTCAAAAAGCTCCGGGTGGTTCTGTTCGCGTTGTGCTGCAACACTGAGCAGGCGGCGGAGCACTTCAAGAATCCTCCCCGGCGGATCCGGCGCTGGCTGAGGCGATTCCAAGCCTTCCAGGAGGAAAACGTTGCCTCTCTGTCCGAGGCCAAGTACCTGAGCCTGGAAGCCGAGGAGAAGCTGGCAGAATGGGTTCTCACCCAGCGGGAGCAACAGCTGCCCGTGAACGAAGAGACCCTCTTCCAGAAGGCCACAAAAATCGGGCGCTCCTTGGAGGGGGGCTTCAAGATCTCCTACGAGTGGGCTGTGCGCTTCATGCTCCGACACAACCTCAGCACCCACAACCGCCGGGCGGTGGCCCACCCTCTCCCCAAGGACGTCGAAGAGAGCGCCAGCTATTTCATAGAGTTTGTGCAGCGGCAGATCCACACGCAGGACCTTCCCCTCTCCATGATCGCCGCCATCGACGAGATCTCCCTCTTCTTGGACATGGAGGTCTTGAGCAGCGACGACCGGAAAGAAAACGCCTTGCAGACCGTGGGGACGGGCGAGCCCTGGTGCGACGTCGTGCTGGCCATCTTGGCCGACGGGAGCGTCCTGCCTACCCTCGTCTTCTACCGGGGCCGAGCGGAGCAGGCCGCAAACGTGCCAGAAACCATCATCCTGGAGGTGAACGAGAGCGGCTACAACGACGACGAGATCATGGAAGTTTGGTCCTCCAAGGTGTGGCAGAAACACATAGAGAGCCAAAACAGCAAGGGGATGCTGGTCCTGGATTGCCACCGCACCCACCTCTCGGAAGAAGTCTTGTCCGTGCTGAGCGCCTCCAGCACGCTACCCGCCGTGGTGCCCGCCGGCTGCAGCTCCAAGATCCAACCGCTGGATGTTTGCATCAAAAGGACTGTGAAAAACTTCCTGCACAAAAAGTGGAAAGAGCAGGCCAAGGAAATGGCGGACTCCACCTGCGACTCGGATATCCTGCTCCAGCTGGTTTTGTGCTGGCTGGCTGAAGCGCTCGAGGTCATCGGGGACTGCCCCGAACTGGTGCAGCAGTCCTTCCTGGTGTCCAGCGTCCTCCCTGGGCCCGACGGCACGGCCAACACGCCCACGCGCAACGCTGACATGCAGGAGGAACTGATCAGCTCGCTGGAGGAGCAGCTGAAGCTCAGTCACGAGCCGCAGGAGGAGGAAGCCGACTTGCCGGACGGCGCACCGGGCGAGGAGACCGCCAGCCCCGAGATCCTTCACCAGCTCTTCGAAGGGGAGAGCGAGACAGAGTCCTTCTACGGCTTTGAGGACGCCGATTTGGATCTCATGGAAGTCTGAGCAGCCGGGCGGTCCAGAGAAGAGCTCCCTTTCTCTCGCTTATTTCAGAAAATAAATGTTGGATGAGACCATTTTCACTTCCCTGTGGATTTGTGGGTGTAGGAAATTAGTAGGCGACCATCAGACTAATAGCTATTGATGCTGTTCATTTCTCTCTTTTTTGTGCTTTATTTTTGTTTTTCTTTAATCACTGTGTTGGTATTTTCTGAAGATGCATTGTCGGTGATTCCCCTGACCCCTTTTTTCTTTACCTCACTGTATTATAGTTTCTGCGGGAGTTTTTTTTCCGTTTTGTTTTATACTGTGCAAAAAAGTTTTTAATTAAATTACATCATCAGTGATCTTTTTTTTTAAACAAAGAAAACCAGTATGTAGCTATTGAATGAATATCTCTATTTTTTTTTTAAATTTGTTGTAACACAGACTTTTATTTCCTTTTAACACTTGGATCCAGAAAAGTAGGTTTTCTGGGGTAAGGCTTTTTTAAAAAAAGAATTGAAATTATTACTTTTAACACATGGAATGCTCTACATCCACCTGTTAAAATGTCTGATTTCTTTAACTAAAAAGAAGAAAGAACAGGCATTGTTTAGGAGGGAGGGTGCAAACCTCACCTGCCGGGTCACCAGCAAATGGGTCTCTTGATTTCGTAGGACTGTACTTTGGGTTACCTGAAGATCCACTCGGTGGAGAGTCTGGATGGCTGACGTAACGATTTCTCCCTTTCCCAAACAACCAGTTTACCTGCTCCTCAGATGACGAACGAGAGCGGATCGTGGAGCTCGGAGCCTCATCTGGCGTGTTTTTCTGGACAGCCGGACACGAGCTAAGTCTCTACTGGATCACTGACTTAAACCTCTTCAAACGCTCAGTAGCTGCTCACGTCTGCTTTCTCTGGCGCTATCAAGACACTACCTTTTCCTGATTTGAGCGCTCCAATTGAACCCAGCTATGACATGCACAAAAACGAGGGGAACTTCTTGTTTTTATTTTTCACTGCCAGCATATATAAAAGAGAGACAAGAGAGGTGTTTTTCTACTGTTTGCATGTTTGAGAGTTTTTTTAAAAATGTAACGTATTATGGTCTGAACAACAAAAGCATTTTGAGATAACAAGAAAAGTGGAAACCACCCCTTCCCCCGCACCATTTCTGGTTTGTTTGTTTTTTAATTGAGGCTTTGAGAATTTCCCCCAATGACCCCCATGCCTGCCCACCCCAGACTTCTACCCCGCCCCACTGACTCATGGGAAGCAGGACATAGGGTGGGTTGACCTGTAAATGGTTCGTCTTTAAAATGTACATATGTGGAACATTTAATAAAGCCAGGGAAATGGATTTATAAATACGTGTCTTTCTTCTGGAGAAAGGCAGGGGTTTGCAACGAGAGAAAAGAGCTGGAATATGCAAGGGATCACACGCGGTGACTTTTCAGCTTGGGGTCCAGGGAGACGTTGGTCACGATGTTACTAAGCCAAATTCCCTTGAATTCTTAGCTTGTCTACTTTTGGGCACAGGGTTGCGCTTGGCTAAACGCCCTCTGAACTACAAGTTAACAAATTACAGAGAAATCATCATTTTGGACTAAAAACGCCTAGGCGCTTTGAAATTGGAGCAAAGGAAGTTGTGGAAAGTCAAGTACCGGCTGGGGAAAAGGCATTGTTACTAGGGAAACTTCAGTGAAAAAGAAAAATTGGTCCTTATACTTGTTCTCATTTTTGAAACTCGGAAGCCGTTACCGGCTGTCATCGATTTGGCTGCTTTGGACAAAATGTACAGGGAGACTTGAGTTGAGCAGAAGTGGTTTGCTGTTGGCTTCTTATAGGATGCCTTAAACTTTCTCATCTAGGGCCTTTCGATGCTCACCTGACTGGGAAGGGATAATGATGCCATGACAGCCAGGTAAGGTCTAGCACAGTGGTGGCCGTTTACGCTGCGTGCGCCGGACTAGTTCCATACTTCAGCAGCAGCGTGTCAGGTGGGTCAGTTGGCTCGCCAAGGCAAAGTCCAAACCAGCATCCAGTGTGCGATTCACCTCCCCAGGAGTGATCTGGTTGCTTCCAAAGCAGTCCACTGCTGGGTTGCTCCAGGGAAAGGTTATCCCACTCGGGGCCCCAGTGGTGAAATGTGGACAGGCTTCACCATCGAGCAGATGGAGCCACTCCAACTAGTATAAATAAGCCCCTGATCTCTGCACCTGAGATTTCTCACTGGTCTCCCATCCAGATTCTAACCAGGCCCAACCCAGACTAGTTTTTTGAAACCTCTGAGGTCAAACCACTGAGTTTTCTGAAAACACTATTTTGAATACTGTCAAAGTAAACAAAAGGCAACGATCAAGGAGAAATGAAGTGCAGTGTGCTGGATTTGTACAGCTGGGCATCTGAAGCACACGGAGAAAGGGGCTGGCTTCCCCTGAATCCCAAAAGTTCCTGAGCGGCTTTGTGGAACACAGATCCTGGGTCTGGCCTTCCTTCAGTAGAGGACCAGTAGGGGGAGCCAGGACCTCGCCTCAGATCCTGCTGCTGGGGACATCTGGGCATACTGGTCAAAGTGGTGGCTTGGTTTCTTCCAAACCTGAAGGGACATCGGAGGGGCCCCAGGTGACCAGGAGCTGGCAGAATCGCCCCTCGTACCTCCTTCCGCCAAAGAAACGGCTTCCTCAGCAGCTGACTTTGAGAGGGTGCTGGTGAGCGGCATATTGAGGAGCGACGAGGCTGCAGACCTGGAGATGGACCTGTGGGGTTGCCGGGGAGGAGCGTCCTTCCTGCTGTGCGGAGCGTGAAGCTCTTGGAAGGCTTCCTTGGGAAGGAAGAGGCACCCCGACCCTGCCAAGGCGCACCAGGAAGTGGAGTCCGGCCTTCCCACTCCTCTCCGAATCCTACCAGAGGTGCCACCTCAGCTTCCCTTCTAGCAGGCTCTGGAGATGAGAGGCAAGAAACGTCCCGCCGCAATCGGGTTGTTTTCATTTTCTTGACAGCTTTGTCCTAAAATTAAACAAGCCTGTTTGGGTCAGGCCAAGGGATGCCCTGGGAGAAGACACTTTGGAGAGTGTCGCTGGGAGAGAAAGCTCTTGTGCCCTTTTCTCTTGCACGTCTGGTAGTAGGATGGGATTTAACAGCCTCCTAGGCTGCTTCTAGACTGCAGGAGGCAACACAGAATCTACCGGGATCCTGCCAATCTCTTCTGCCATCCCCACTCATCCCTGGAGGTCTAGTGCCCTCCTCCCACAGTCAAGCCACCCAGGCCCACACTGGCTTCTGCCCCAAACAAGTGAATCACAAGTTTGCTGCACTTCAAGGTAGGTATCGCTATTATGGGAAACCTGCCATCATGTCCCCAAAGTAACAGTACCCGGCGGCACCCCGGGCCTCTTCCCAGGCCCTCCAGAATGCCAAACAGGCTTTCCAGAACCTAAATACAGGCCTTCCGCTTTAACTGGTAGGCCTGTATTTAGGTTCTGGAAGGCCTGTTTGGCATTCTGGAGGGTCCAGGAAGAGGTCCGGGGTGCCACCAGACCTGTCCCAGCCACCTCCCCAGGGCCCCCTTACCTTTGGGGCCACTTTGGGGGCATCCTGGGCCTAGTTCTGGAGGGCCCAGGAAGAGGCCGAGAGTGTCACCGGTGCCCCCTTACCTTTGGGGGCACTTCAGTGGCGGGGCAGGCCCTGGATGGCGGTGGTGGTAAGTGGAGGTAAGTGGAGAGCGGGTGGGAATGGAAATGGAGGGTTGCACGGATAGGGATACCCCCCACATCTGTGGGGGGTACTATTTGGCCAGACCCACATATTTCCACATTCTATTCATCTCGAATAGAATGTGGAAATTGGCTCCGCGCACACCCCTAGTTTTTGTACTCTGCTTTTGTCATCCTTAAGGAATGGCTGACAAACCTGTCCCCAGAACAGACACCCTGTGAGGTAGGTGGTGCTGTGACTAGCCCAAAGTCACCCAGCTGAGTTCATGGAGGAGTGCGGAATTAAACCAGGAGACTACCAGATAAGAATCGGGCACCCTAACCACAAGACCCAACCGGTTCATTCCCAGTACAGTACAGGGTGGATCATCACAAGTCTGGCCTTGAGTGAAGGATTTCCCGCTTCCCCCGGTGGGCAGCGCACAGACGCCCATTTGGCAGCCTCTGGTTTGCTGCCTCTGAAGAACACGGCAATTCGCTTGTCTCCTTTCGAGCTTCTGTGTGTTTAATACAGATCACTTTATTCGCCTCCCGTCATCTAGGGCAACAGCAGCAGAAGCAACTTCCATCCGGACCACACCTGTGCAGGAAGGCCTGCCGTTCCAATTTCTTCAGCAAGGGGCAGGGATGGAACGGGACCCTTTAAATGTGCCCGTCCCGAGTGTGTTTGTTCAAATGACCCCGGGCCCTGTAGTTTGCGTGCTCTATGCTCCCAGATGGAGTATCTGCACTTGAAGGAGCGTGGCAGGCTGGCACCTCAGATGACTCCAAACGCGTGCGTGCGTGCGTGCGTGCGTGGTGTGTCCCTGTCATTCCAGTGCTGGCACAGGGGCAGTCACACCAGCCTCCAGGAAGAAGATGGTGGCACCCTGGGGGAGATGGTGCGCACCAGCATTTCTAAAGGCGAATGGTAGCGTACGCTCGTGGAAGGGCGCTATTCCCATCCCTGGACGTTACGGGAAGTGCAGAAAGGCCTCAGGCTGGCAGCAGGGGGAGAGGCGTCAGGACTGGTTTACGACCATCATGCACTGCCCAGTGAATTTGACTCGAGCAACGAACCAAACCATCAATACGAGGGTGCCCCGAGTATCAGAATCCCAGGTAAGTAACGAGGGCTTCAGTGCAGAGCAGCTCCGTCCTGGAGCAATTCCACAGATGGCTAAACGGCACCTAAGGAAACTTCCAAATGCTCCATCCGCAAGACTCAGCACAGGAGGAGTCTTGGCCCCGTCCCTTGGGCCGGAACGCTATGCCAGGAAAAGACCTTTGGCTCGTTTGCGCTTGGCTTTATTCTGGAGCATATCCCGCATGAAGGGCCTGACGTCCACATGCTATTGCAGGCTACAGCAGGTGAGGCGTACCAGATTCCGCATTAGCAAGTGGGCCACAGACTCTATCCCGAGCTGTAGGCCAGAAAAAGGCCACTTGCAAACAGGGCCGTTGCCAACCCAGCCCGAGAAGGCAGGCTGACCCAACTGTCTTCAAAGCAGGCTCAGCCGCATCCCTTGCGGTCAGAGGAACAGCTGGACGGATAAGCCTGAGCTCCAGGTCAAAGCTTGGGGGGGGGGGTTCCACTAGCACTAGAAGTACCCATTAAGTACCCATTAATGGGTACTTCTAGTGCTAGTGGGAAAAACCCCTTGTTGGCCTCGAATTGCCCCAGTCTCAGGTTCTGCTAACGGCCTGCAGCTTTAGCCTCTGAGCGTGTTGTGCTCAGGGGACGGAAAGGTGATTTGGCCCTTAGACCAACGGCAGCGCCCTGGGGGCCATGACCGAAACAAGGAGCAGGGAACCCCTTAAGCCTGTATCGGAGGGATCAGCCAGAGGCCCCAGATGGTCATATGGCAGAGACATGCTCTGGGAAGCCTGTCCAAAGATTCAGTCAATTTTGGCATCTTGGACTCTTGGCCAGGGGTACAAAGTGTTCCAGAAAAAGGAGAACGGACGCATTCCAGTCCATCCCCAATTCCCAGATCCATACTCTCCCCCAGGTTCAGGCTGCCAGTGCAACCATCAGATTCCCCCCACACCGGGCAAATGGAAGAGAAGCCACTGACTTAAGCTAGGGATGTAGGGCTACCATGCACCAACAGCAGCTTCTCTTTTGCTCCTCAAGAGCCATTTTCAAAAAGCCATTTGGACCACGCCTACCAGCTTAAACGCACCAGAGACTGGAGAGGCGCAAAACTCAAAGGATCCGGGTCAATCTAGAATCAGGTCAAACAAACACCTGGCTTTGGACTGAGGCCAAACAGTTCGCAAGCGGTTTGATGTTTTGGAGTAGGGGTTGTTGACAACCAAGAGCTGCTTCAGAACATGCAGACTTGGACACCAGCAATTACACAATTCTAGGTTGTCAATATCAAAGAAATAGCCGTGTTAGTGTATTCAAAAAGTCCAGCAAGGTACTTAGTAGCACTTGGAGACCAACAGGAGAAGGGTTGATGGCATGAGCTTTCGCAGACACGTCTACTTCCTCAGATGCTAGGAGGCCTGAATTGGGCCCTCTAGCATCTGAAGAAGTGAACTTGCCCACTGGGGCCCCTAGCATCTGAAGAAGTAGACGTGCCCACTGGGGCCCGTAGCATCTGAAGTAGACTTGCCCATCGGGCCCCCTAGCATCTGAAGGAGTGGACATGCCCATCGGGGGCCCCTAGCATCTGAAGAAGTGAACGTGTCCATTGGGCTCCCTAGCATCTGAAGTAGACTTGCCCATCGGGCCCCCTAGCATCTGAAGGAGTGGACATGCCCACGAAAGGTCATGCCACCAACCCTTCTCTTGTTAGACTCCAAGTGCTACTAACTACCTTGCTGGACAATTCTAGGTTGTAACCAAAGAGCAGATGGTTGTTTTGGAACAGTTCAAATGGAACCGTTTGGCTGGCCTGTGTTGGATCAAAAGACTTTGGGTTTGGTTTGACTCAAACCAGCAGCCCCCTTTTGAACAAAGGCGTGATTGGGGTCAAATCAAAGAGGTTCAACCCAAATGGTTAGATCCAAACTGTTCTAAAGTGGAACCGAATCTGCACACTTCTATGGGAAACATCTCAGGTGAGAATGACCATCCCTTCTTTTACGGAAATGCTACAAGTGCGAAAACCATCAAGATAACAAGGACGTATCTCCAAAGTCACATCATTTATTAAAAGAAAGGGGTTCCAAGGTGAGGCCGAAGCCCAACTCCGGACAGCTACGACGCGTGATTTGGGATCCTCTCTCAGCCACTCGTTTTGGAGTTTCACTCAAAGCCACTGTAGCAGAAGGAAGCAAGCAAGAGGCATCGATAAAACTGCACTGACTAAAAAGGCGGCATTATTGACTGTCTCCAGAGCTACTCAGGCAGCAGAGTTCTGAGGACAGGCCTAGGAATGTGCACAAATATTTGCGCTACTTGGAATTCCTACACATTCATATGAACTCCGACATTCGTGGACAAACTGAATGGGGCCTATATTCGTGTGCCCTACTCACCCACAGATCGGATTATCCAGCATTCGTTGAAGCTTCATTCAAAGCTTCAGCCAAGGCTGGATCTCCCCTGCGGCCTCCTGCCCGTCCCTCATATTTGCTCATGCTGCCACCATACCCAACTAGGCCCTCTGGTTCTGCACGCGCAGCTCCCATTCCCATTGTGCGCAGACTCAAAAGTGCCGTTTCTGTTTCCAAAGAGCATCGAAATGACAACGGAAGACACGGCTGCGCCCCCCCCCCCCCGTTCCACTCCGGCACACTCCCTTACGTTTGCAGAGGCCGCGGTGGCGTCCTCGGCCCATTTCGGCACTTTCTGGCAGCCGAAATGTCACTTCCGGGTCTGCATGCCAGCTCTCCAAACGGACAAAGCCAAACATTCCCACACTCACTTTGTGTCGGATGTGGGAAACCGGCTTCAGGCCCATCCCTGATCCCACATTCAGAATGGCAGCGGCAGCATCTGCCAGCCTTGAGGACGGTATTTAGGGATGGGCCCCCTTGTGGTCTGTCAAAGCTTTAGCCAGAGCAGAGGCCAAGATGTGTCGAGTTTTACCTGGTAACTCCGGCTCTGGTCCCTTTACGTGACTCCAGGAGATGCAGCCGCTCACCTCTGTCCTGAAGCCTCGTCCACCGCTGTTTTAGCCCCCTGCGTGGCGTGTGCGTGCATGTGGCGCCACATGAATGCGCTTCAGAACAGGGGAGGGCTGTCCCCACACCTCTTGGATGTGACTCCCTACTTGAGAGATGTGTAAAGGTGCCAAGGAAAGCCAGGGCTGTCAGGTAAAACACCTGGTGCTGCTGGAGATCTCACTTCTGCAAATCTGCTTCTGCACTCCTCACCTGCTCCCGAGGAATGCAAAAGAAAAGGGCCCTTTGTGCCTCTGCGTTTAAATTCTTGCATGAAAGCTCATGGGGAGGCCTCGATAGGAGTGGAGCCCAAACTCCTGGGAAGGCAGCAGCTGATTAACTCCACTCCCCGCTATTGTCGCAGCTGGCAGGCTCACAAAACCCCTACGCCTTCTCTATGCCCCAAACCTCTTTGCTTTTACGTTCTTAGTGTTTACCCAGGACTTTCCCTCGCCTGTGTCTCTGCGCTGACCACTGCCGGAGCAAAGTGCCCTACAAGGCCTTCTTTCGCCAAAGGAAATGTTACTTCAAGGAGTCCAAGCACTTTGCTCTTCAGGAGGGACCAGGTACAGGATGGCAAGGGGCCCTGCTTCCCTTGCCCCCCCCCCCAAACTGGCATGTAGCAAAAGCAGTGCTGGGGTTGCCCAGACACTGGAACTGTTTCCCTGGAAACAGGGTCCAAGGCCTCCATCACTCACCTGACCAGGTGCGCAATGTCCCAGTTGGTCTCCAAGGTGAGCGGCCCCTCCACTTCCACGCCTTTCTCAGTAACTGTTGTCAGCTCATACTGGCGGAAGAGGATCACAGGTTAGATCGCCTCGCCACTGTCCCTGCCCCCCAAAAGCTGGCTGGTTTGCCAGGGTCCCATCACCTCCCCGCTAGATGAATGGAGACTGTCAAAGGTTAATGCCCTGTAGTGCATCCATAACCCCAGAGGCGCTTACCCTGTTGAACGAGCGAGCGTCCCTGTAGTACAGGATTCTCATGCAGCGCTCAATGAGGCCGCGAGCCTCTTGCCTGGACAGGACGGGCTTCTTTTCCAAGGCTTCCCTCATCAGCGGCTGGGAAAGGAGTCGCAAGGGCCGAATGTAAGCGGCAGGCCATCGCCAAAGGTCCCACTCGCACTCCCCACCAGAGCACAGAGCGCAGCTCGGCACGCGCTCACACACCGGCGCTGTGCCGCACCTTTGGCCAGGCGGTGCCCTGGGCTCACCTGTGCCACATAGGAGCCGTAGCCTGTCGCCAGAGAAGCCGCTTCGTATGCAACACCAAGCATGTCAACGTAACCCAGGAACCTGAAGGAGAAGAACAGAGCCTGAATCTCATGGGGAACAAAGTAACGAGTAGCACCTGGAGACTAACAGGAGAAGGGTTGGTGGCAGGAGCTTTCGTAGACACGTCTCCTTCTTCAGATGCTGGGGGGCCCAATGGGCACATCTCCTTCTTCAGATGCTAGGAGCCCCCCCAATGGGCACGTCTGCTTCTTCCGATGCTGGGGAACGTGCCCATTGGGCCCCCCAGCATCTGAAGAAGCAGACGTGCCCATTGGCCCCCCACCCCTGGCATCTGAAGAAGTAGACTTGTCTACGAAAGCTCACGCCACCAACGCTTCTCCTGTTAGTCTCCAAGTGCTACTAACTTTTCAGATTAGAGCAACATGGCTATTTCTCTGATACTGACCGCCATGGAGAACAAAGTCTGTGGAAAAGATCCCCTGCCAGCAAAGAGTGGAGGACAACCTGTGCACGTGCTGAAGTTGTCCTCTACCTGGATAAACTTCTCCCCCATCTTTTCCAAGATGTTCTGTGATGGAAAGGTGGTGACAGAATTTCCAGACGGACGGGGGCAGGAGGAGGGGGCTGAGCGAATGACTTCTCAGAGGTGCCAGGGACAGCATGAGGACGAGGTGTCAGAGGGTTTTCTCTCCACACACACTGCCACAGCTCACCCAGCTTCTATTTAGCCCTTCTAATATACAGTCCTTGCCTAACCGACTTTGGGACATTAATGCCAGATAAAAATAGTGGTGCAAACTGATCGTTTCTCTTCACTGGCATCCTTTCTGCATCAAATGGCAATTGAACGATCCCGAATCAGAAAGGATGGCAAGTCTGAGTTGCCCAGGCACCAGAGTTTCCATTTCAGCTTCACCAGGAGGATGGGGGGGGGGGGAGGAGGAGAAAAGAGAAGAGTTGCCTTTCTCACCCTGTTCTTCTCCCCACAACAGACACACCCTGTGAGGAAGGTGGGTCTGTGAGTGCTCAGAAAGAGCTGTGGCTAGCCCAAGTCCACCCAGATGGCTTAATGGAGGAGTGCAGAATCTAACCGAGAGACCTCCCAATAAGAGTCCACAAGACTGAACTGGCTCAGATGCCAGAAAGATAACCCACGGTCCCTCCAAATCATCTTAGGGGCTCCATGCTGGGTTCTCTGTCAGTTTCATCCTTTAGCTTCTTGATGTCCAAGGCAGGGAGGCTATTTCACCAGAACTTGGGGAACCCAGTAAATTTTCCCCACAGAGCCAGAGACTCCTGGCTTCTAGCTTAGAGCTCTGAAGTGATGCACCGCCAGAGGGCCCCTGTGGTAAACTGACTACTGAACACGCATGAATAAGTAATGGAAAACGAAGACGGAGGCATATCTGTGTCACCCTGTCCTGGACTTACCCTTCCCCGTTAGAATATCCGCCAATCACGACTGTGTTCCAGAGGGGGTTCATTTTGGACCGGCGGCTGTACATCGCCCGGGTCAGCCAGGAGTAAATGGCCTTGGGGCTGTAATTGTGCCCGTCTCCTAAGAGCTCCTCGTCGATCCTGCAGGGAAGAAGCTGAATTAGCCAGATCTACCCAGCATGCAACAGCCTTATCCAAAGAGTTCAGGTTTTTTAAGGACTGCCAAACTGAAGCTGATGGGTAGGAGAGTCGGATCCAACAAAGGGAAGCATTTCTTCACCCAGAGGGTCATCGGTTTATGGAATTTGCTGCCGGTACAGGGGGTGACAGCTACCAGCCTAGATGGCTTTAAGGAAGGGTTAGACAAATTTATGAATGACAGATGTATCAATGGCTACTAGAATGGATGCCTAAGTACATCTTTCTGGCGGGGGGGGGGGCAATCAGGAAGCTTCTAGGGCCATTTGCTGGGATTTGAGAGCAGGAGAAGGTTTGCCCTTGTCTCTGCCTAAATACACTCTGCTCTGCTCCTGCTTTCCTCCTGGTCCAAAAAGCATCTTGTGCACTGAGAATCCAAGCAAGTCAATTGGTGATGCAAGCAAGAGCCTAGGGCGAAGCTATGCACTGGCTGGAGCAGTCTCACATCTTCCACCAGCTAATGGGCAGAGAAGATGGGAACATCGCCACTAGTGCCACCTCTTAGGGAAAGCCGTTCTGGTTGGGGCATTTGATTCATGAAGCGTCTGGACAATATAATCAATAAAGGGAGACATTAGAGAGATGGGACTTCTCGAGCCATATCTGATCCAAGGGCTGAAGTCTCCTTAACAAAGCAACTGGGGGCAGAAATGGGCTCACCTCTACCTTCCCAAGTACGGTCAGACCTCCATATCCCAATCCTATAATTGTGGCTTCACTTTTCTGTGGTGACCAGACCAGCTCCACCCCCCCACACACACATACCCCCCCCCCCATCCATGCCAGTGTCATTAGGCCTACCTGGGCAGTCAGGAAATCATGCAAAATCGCACAGTATCCCATGATTCTTGTGAAATCTTGTGTGATTTCACAGGAATTATAGAACACTGAGTGCAATTCTCGTGTTTGAAATAACGGCAGTTTTGCAGTAACCGCAGTAAGATGTGGAACTTTATCCCCCATGGATATGGAGGTCCAACTGTATACCAGACCCTCTTCTGTTCAAAAGAGAAAATTTGGAGCTGATCCTCCTTTGAGGCTTCAAGTCTCTGAACACATCTTGAAAAGAACAAAGAATCAGTTTGCTTTTCTCCACTCCAACCATCCCCAGCTGACTTTGTCTTGCCTGGTATGTCAAAACCTTTCAAAAGTGGAACCTAAAACTGTACTCAACACACAGAGCCATCTTGATCCAAATAACCCAGAATCCCTTGCAGCTATTACAGCTCACACTCTGAAAGCAAAGTGGCTTCAGACGGCTACAAGCCAAAGACCATTGCTTCTCCTCTCTGCTTTGCTTGAGAGCTGCTGGTTCCGTGACCCGCTGAACTTCATAGAATCATAGAATCATAGAATGGTAGAGTTGGAGGGGACC
>MTQE01001340.1:1227401-1243048 GCA_014337955.1 Aspidoscelis marmoratus | reverse complement strand
AGGTCACCCAGCTGGCTTTGTGGGGGAGGGTGGAATCAAACCCAGTACTCTCAGATGAGAGTCTGGCTCCCTAACCACTAGACCAAACTGGCTCACAACCGCAATCACCTGTTGGCACCCTGCATGTACACAATCCAGCTAGTCTGTACTGCCTTTCTCCTTCCTTCCTTCCTTCCTTCCTTCCTTCCTTCCTTCCTTCCTTCCTTTCCCTCTCTCCACCCAAGCTTTCTGGTTACAGTGCCCTCCATAGGGTCCTTCAGATCTGAATGGGGTGGGAATGGTTTGGCACGTCTGAAGGCAGATTGGACTCCCCCCCCCCCTCCAGTTAATTCTGGGAACTTGAACCTCAGCACAAGATTTTTGGTGGCGAGAATGTTGAAATCTTTGCCCCAGACCCAATTTGGGAGCTGGAGGAGGAAGAGCTGGTTTTTATACCCAATTTTTCCCACTCGGAAGGGGACTCAAAGTGGCTGACAAACCTTCTCTGCCCAAATTCTTTCAAATTCTGAAGGACTGGCCAGGGCTTCTCATGCGCCGTGCGCAGGTAACTTTGCTCCGCCAGGCAGCCAGCTTTCCCGTTTGTTCCTCGTGGCAGAACAGGTTGTTGGTGAGGGCCATTAGGAAGCGGGTGGCTTCTGTTTTGCCAGCCCTAACAGGTCCCAGAGAGGGTGGAGGGGGAAAGAAGGGGGAAGCCGTTTCAGCGTACGGCCAGGGAGCCGCCAACCGGTGGGGCTGTGGCGTGGGTCAGGGTTGCGCCGGAAGCCACAGCCCTCGGGCGTGGAAGATGTCTCTGGATCTCCTCTTGACCTGGGGGACTTTGGTCTTTGAGGCTGGCCCACTGGTCTCCCCCAGAGGGCCAGACTTTAATGTGATGCATGCGTATTTTCATGTGCTTTTTGCACAGAATCCGTGTAGCCGCTGGCCTGCTGGTCTTAAACCTCAAAGGCACGCTCCGTGTAAAACCTGTTCTCTACTCCTTCAGTTTATTTTCCTTGAATTGTGAGCAATGCATTTCTCTTGGAAGGAGGCTCCGCTCTTGGAAAGAGCAACAACCACAATACACACATACAGTCCAAAAATCAGTCTCCCGTGATTCCTCTTGTGACTTAAAACTGAATCAGGAAACCCACTAGAGTCCAGTTCTAATACTTCCTGGCTATCAACACCAGCAATAGGTATGACGGCAAGTGTATTCCAACAATATATTTTGCAAATACTATTAGTGCTGCTTTTTACACTTTTAATCTCTGAAGGCCACACGATGCAAAATGTTTGCACCAGAAACTAGAGGTGTGTTTAGGCAAATTTGTGAGTATCACAGAACTCTTCGTAGGGCAGAATGAAATGTGATTGTATTTATAGGGATGTGTTGATTGAAAAAATCCCTGGGTACACAGAGGATCAAGTTGTTTGTTCTTATTCTTAGTGCCACCATTGTTAGTAGTGCTACTGCTAGAAAAAAGATCCTTGTTTGAACCCTGCTGGAGTCTGGTTTTTTGTCAACCTCTACAATTTGTGTTGCCCTGTTGAGGCAAAGCTAAAATCCCCAATTTAGATTATTTGTTGTAACATTTTCTAAACTTGCCCATGGTCTTGGAGGGTTGCTTCACAAGGCTGAGTGCTCCCACTGGCGTGATTCTTAATAAGAATAAATCTACAATGAAGGTGATCCCATCCCCAACCTCCAGGATCATTGGCTGTTGGCTTGCTACCATTGGAGTTGGAGTTGACTGGTGAAACTGTGGCTGCGTCCACACAGTTCTCTCAGCAGATCCAGACATGGTGTAGCCCCGACCTTCTTCCGAGGAGATGCCGGGGATTGAACCCACATCCCTCTGCTTTCCAGGCGGCTGGTTCACTATAAAGACCAGTTCCAGATCATGTGGGGAGTTCTGTAGCTGGAGCCTTTGTTTCAGAGAGGAAAACCTGTTTTGCCCACATTCTTTTAAAGTATCCAGTGTCACTGAATGTACAACAAGAGTATGAAACTGAGGCTGTAAGGGGAGAGCTCTTCCTTTTTTTCTGCCTGAAAGTCGAAGTGAGTGAGTCCTAGCCCTTCCGGGTCTCCAGAGCTGAAATAAAAGCTGGGAATCTTGTGCTGCTTTGAAAACTGCCTCACATTTTCTACAAGCTTTGTATCAGTATGAGGGATCATCTTGTCCTGTTTCCCACAGTGACCGGAGATCTGGGGTATCTGCGATTAATACCTGTCCTCTTGTGATGCCCCAGAGCTGAAGATGAATTTTGCAATTTAGCCACAGCCTGTGTGTTTGGGTCTCTTTGGCTTGAGGCTAGGAAAAAGTTGTGTGTGTGTGTGTCAGTCACAGGCAGAGGCAGACATGTGCTAAAGAGTGCTAGAATGGATGTAGACCATCTTTATCTGGTCTGCCACTAATCTGGATTAGTGAGCCCTGAGCACACTAGATCTACTGGACGCCTGTGTAGATGATGCGTGCTTAGTAGCTGTTTGATCTGGATAAACAAATAGAAGAGTTGGCTTTTCTTCCCTGCTTTTCTCACCCATTTTCAGAGGACTCATAGCGGCTGACAAAGCTTTTCTATTCTTCTCCCCACACCAGACACCCTGTGAAGTAGGTGGGTCTGTGAGAGCTCAGAAGAGAGCTGTGACTAGCCCAAGGTCACCCAGCTGGCTTCATGGAGGAGTGTGGAATCAAACCGGATATTCCCAGATAAGAGTCCGGCTCTTTAACCACTAGACCAAACTAGTGGAAAAAGGGCCTGGGACCCTGTGCCTCTGACCTTTGCCTTGGAAGTGGACTCAATTTTGTATGTTTATTATTTCTTTTGTTTACAGTATCTATGTGCCACCTTTGTTCCAAATTGCTCACGGCGATTTACATAATTCTCCTCCCTACAGCCCTGAGCAGTAGGGAACCTGGATCTCTAGCCCACCTTTTTCCACTCTGCTATGCTGGCTCTGGTGGGGCCCCTCAAACAGGACCAAAGCATCTTGTTCATGAAAGCCTCTATTGCCCCTGTGAGCCCAAAGGGCCCAACTTTTCAGAATTAAAAAAAAAAAATCAGTAGATTTCAAAGCAAGGAAAGAGAATGATGACCGCGCGTGCGATCTTTCCATCACCTCTGGCGCGTTGGATGTGCTGCCTGTTGGAATGGGCTGTAGGAGGTAAAGCGCTCCCAGCCCAAGAGGGGAAGCAGAGTTTTGCGCTTCTGGAAGCCTGGGATGCTGCACAGCTCTGCTGATTGCCAAGCCTGCAGAATGCCCTTTAACTCCACCACCCTTTCTGCCTTGGATTGCTTTTGGGAAAGAGCCCTTGTTGTCACAGCGCATAAAACTGCTTGGAAGTGTTTTTCCACGTAAAGCCTCACCTTATAATCCTAAGCACTGGTAAGTACATGGAGATGAGGCCCTCCAAGCTGGCGCAGGGCCACGTTCTGTGCGCTTGGGTGAAAAAGTTGCATTTTCACGCTGCGGCAGAGAGAAACACGCAGCTCCTTTGTTTAGCAAGCTGATGTTCCCATAAGACCTGCTTGTATCAAATACCTTGTGGCATTTCTGCAAGTTTTTGTTTCTAGAGTGATTCAGACAGTGTGTGTCTGTCTTTCTCATTTTGTAGGAAGTTGGCAGGTGTGTTGGTGTTGTCCAGTTCCCCCCCCCCCCAGTTACTTTTCTCCTCAGTGGCTGGTTTGCAATTTTCTCTCCTACCTGCCCAGCGATTGTATGTCCTCCTTTCCCTATCAGCTGACTGAAACTGGAGTAAAGGCTGAAACATTGGTTTCGCTTTCCTGTTTTCCCATGAACCAAGAACAATGTTGCTGTGTGCCTGCTTTGCTTGTGTGCAGAAGTGTAGGCAGGGGGGGCTCTGTTTGCCTCCTGCTGGGAGAGTTAATTTCTTAATTGGCCATTGCTACAAAGAATTTGGCGGTTGTCAAATCGTATTTGCACGAACCAGGATGGAAAATCTTGGATCTTGCTACACTACTGACCTTTTTGTTGTCTGGAAAGAGCCAGTCTCCTTGTGGCTCCAGTATGATCAGAAGGCGCCCACGGAAGGTCAGTGGCTAAGAAAGTAAATGGAGAGCAGTGAATATAAATTCTCGCCCTCCTTGCCAAGAGGAAGGTTTTTCTTTTAAAATGATCAGAAAAGGACAAAGAAGCTCGGTAGAATCAAATTTCTTGACCTCGTGAAGCTGGAACAGATCTAGACATAGGTGTTTGTTTGAAGATCCTAAATTAAGGTTCAGTTGTGCAAGGGGGGAAAAGTCAGGCTAGAACATAGCAATTTTGAGACTGAATCTTTCGCTTCTCCTAAATGTTAATGGGGTGATTTGAGCCAGGTCCTGCATTTTGGCCTTTCCTACCCCACAGGGTTGTTGTAAAGGGAAACTAAATGGCTTGCACCCTGTTGAGATACTTGGAGGACAGGCTGGATAGAAATCAAGGTGGAAAAATTCAAAATGCAGAGATTAGGATGAGGATCCCTGGATAGACACTCAAATGCAAGCTGAATTTCTGGGGATGTTCTCTTTGCGTCCTCTGGGGAGCATCTGTTTCTTCAGGGCCGTGTGAGCATCCCCTGGTGCGGCCAGGCTGAGATGTGGTTCTCTTATCTTCTCACTTCGGTGAAAGATGTAACTCTGCTGCCTGTCACAAGTATCTGCCTCTTGCTTTTATCCTCTCAGCTTTCAGCTTGAGACCCGGGGAAGTTCAGGCGTCCATTGCCTCCAGTAATGACAGTGCTTTTTAAAAAATGTAATATCTGCCACAGCGTCTGTCTCTGCTTCCCCAAGAGTTCCTACAGACAGCGACGTGCTAGCAGGACCTCACGCCGCGAGTTCTTGCAAAGGGAAACACGGTGGCCCAGTAAGGACACCGTTAGGCCCGGTGCGCCTGGTAGGTCCAGTTAAGGGTGGGGTAGCTGTCGCTGTCAAGTGTTCAAGGTGGTTCAGGGCAGGTTTAAGCCTCGTAATCCCTTCCATGAAAGAGAAGATAAAAACCAAGGTCATTTTCTGCTCCTTCTGATGTTTGTCCTGCCCAAAAATGATTCCTTTGACACAAACTGTAGCATTGTTCTTGCTTCCAGAGTAGTTGCATATATACCCCTTTTGCAGATTGGACAACTGAGGCACTGTGTATAGCTCTACCAGGTTCTTCTTTACTGGTGCCCCTTGCAGATTTAAACACTGCCCAAATTTTTGCCTCAGAGTATAGCACGCCCACGTGGACTCCTAATTCCATAATGTCTGTCCGCCTCCCACTCTGGCTTACTTCTGTGGATAGGATGCCACTAAAGGCCATTTGCAGGGAGATGAAAGAAGAAGAGTTGGCTTTTCTACCCCACTGTTCTCACCCATTTAAGGGGACTCAAAGCGGCTGACAAACCTTCTGTTCTTCTCCCCACAACAGACACCCTGTGAGGTAGGTGGGGCTGTGAGAGCTCAGAAGAGAGCTGTGATTAGCCCAGGGCCACTCAGCTGGCTTCATGGGGGAGGGCGGAATCGAACCCGGTATTCCCAAGTAAGAGTCCGGCTCCCTAACCACTAGACCAAAGGCTTTGCCTTCGTCTACTGCTTGAGATGCACAGGATGCTGGACTAGATGGGTGTGGCCTGATCCAGGAGGTCTCCTCTGAATTCAAGGAGGACAGGTATATTAATGGCTACCAGAATGGAGGCCCAGGTACCACCTCCAGGAGACCTCTCGAGGCCATTTGCAGGAAGTCAAGAGCAGGTGAAGAGTTTGCCTTTCTCTTCAGCTTGAGATGCCCAGACGGACTAGATGGGCTGTGGCCTGATCTGGCAGAGCTTCCCTTATGTTCCACCTCTGTAGAGCATGAATATAAATGCATGCATGTGGACCGCAAAAGAGAGATCAGAGCGCTTCTTTTCTGCCGCTGCATCTGCTTGCTTGTAACTCTGCAGAAACCACAGTCACTTCCTGGGTGATGAAAAAGGAATCACTGTTCTGGTTGCTAGTCTTGCGCACCCACCCGTGGAGACTTTTTTTAAAGTAACAAAATATAAAAGGAGGAGGAGATGGTGTGATGTGCAGATATATCCTAGGCATTCCTTGGAATTCTACTTGCAGACTCTTGGAAGGTTGCTTTGCAGCTGCGACATCCTAGCCTCCCTGGCCCATCTCAGACCCAGTTTCCTTCACCCTGACCACTGCGTGTGTTAACTGTGGTTGTGGTTGGGGCATGAAAGCGTCTTAGAAGTTAAGGTCCCTGCTCTAATATGTTTAGACTGCATTACACTAGCTGGCCCCATTGGTGTGCGGTGGTTATTGGTGCAAAAAAGCCAACAGCACTGTAAGGACTGCTCTGCCAGAGAGTCTGAGGGTGCGGCACCCCTTTCTTTTCAGAGGGTGCAAGGAGACCCCTCACAGTTCTCCACAGCTGCACCCTCTGAAAAGAAAGGGGTGCCGCACCCTCTGACTCTCTGGCAGAGCAGTCCTTCCTTTGGCTCTCTTTGAATTCACTGGGGTTCTCTTGCACGGACAGAACAGCCTCAGATGCAGTCAGACCATTCTTGGGCCTCTGGTTCCTTATCCCTTGATCTGCGCATTTTGCAGAAACAAAAGCATAGGGGTAGCTTTGGTGCTACATCTCTTCTCTGCCTTTCCCCCTTTCATTTCACACCTCCCACTTCCCTGGTCCCACCAGGACCCGTCTGACTGGTTTTCTTTAAAAAAAAGAACAGTTGTTTCTGGCTTCTGTTGGGAGAAAGCGTTTACAAAGCGCCACGTCTGTGGTGCAAACATTCTTGGCCTCCCTTAATTCCTTGTCTCCAGGTTCGGAACAGTGTGTGACCACAAAGCAGTGGGAGCTTGGTTTTTGTGCGATCCCTTGTTTATTGGCTCCTTTGAGGGCTCAAAAATGTAGCAAATACCTGGCTCTCCCCTCCTAACTGCAAATCCTGTTCCTCTGGAACAGAATGCGTTCGTTCCGTTCCTCTCCACAGAGTTTGCTTTGGCCAGTTCCCACGACTGCTTAACTGGTGGAAGGAATGGGGGGAACCCAGGGGAGGAGCGGAAATAAGGAGTGCGGTGCAGGGGTGGAGAATGCCGTGGCCCTCCAGAAAGGCTGCATTTTCCACTGTTCATGACCCCTGGGACTGTGGGGAATGGCCGACCAGAGTCCCGGAGACTGGTATTTTATCTGATGTAGATAGATCAGACTGCCTGGAAAGCAGAGGGTTGCTGGTTCGATCCCCAGCCTCTCCCCGGAAGTAGGCAATGGCAAACCACTTATTTATCTCTGCCAAGAAATCTGCACAGAGAAAATAAGAACCTAAGAGGAACCTTGCTGGCTCACGGCACAGCCCGTTCAGTCTAGCATCTTGTCTCACTCTGTGGCCCAACGGTTGCTTCTGGGCATCTCAAGCAGAAGACAAAGACAGAACCATCACCTGCTCTTGACTCCCTGCAAGTGGTCTTCGGAGGCCTCCTGGAGGTAGTACCTGGGCATCCATTCTAGTTGCCCTTGATACACCTGACTTCCATGAATTAAGAGAAGCCCTGCTGGATCAGGTCACAACCCACCTCACACAGTAGCCACCAATGGCTTCTGGGCATCTCAAGCAGAAGGCGAGGGCAAAACCTTCTCCTGCTCTTGACTCCCTGCAGGTGGGCTTGAGAGGCCTCCTTCTTGTCTCTCTAACCTGGAGGTGGTACCTGTGCATTCTAATAGCCATTGGGTGACAATAAAATCATCATAAAGACAGATTTAAAAGCATGACTAGAACAGCGATGCTTTTCTCTCAGCAGGGCAAAGAAGTCACTTTACTGCCAAAGGGTTTGCAACTGACCGGTTTAGTGCGCCGTTGTATCCAGTGCCTGAGGGTGATGGCAGGAGAAAAGAAGGGCTTTGCTACTTCCTTTAGTGGTCCGGTAGTGCTTTTGCAGGTATCGCTCTGGAAGAGGGATGGCTGAACGGCCTCCAAGAACCGCTGCGGGAAATCTTCAAAGTGCTTTGGAGACCAAATTGTTCAGGGGTCAGGTGCCACACTTGAACGTTGTCCAGCAGAAGTGCCCGGAGAACCATCTGACCCCTGTTTTGGATCTGTTTCATTTACTGCCATGACAATGCGGACAAGCTGTTTGTCGAGAGCTGTCCTGCCGCGTGCCCTCTGACCCAGGCTGGGCCTTCAAAGAGAGCTGAATGCCTCACTGAGAGAGGGGGTGGCCCCCTGGCCCCTCCGGAGCTAAGGGCTTGACCCTGTCTCAAGAGGACCCCTCTGGATCCAGAAGTAATAGGCTGCAGCCATTTGCTCACCAACGTGCTCTTCTTCAGCAAGGCACTGGAGGGAGGTGGTGGTGGCCCAGGTGAGCCGATGGACCCATTTCAACCTGGCTTCAGGCCTGGCTTTGATTATTATATCATGTTTCATCCATATTTTAATCCTTTTATCTTTTGACTTTTGCGTTCTGAGACTTACAGGCAAAATAGAGTAAAGTGTTTGGGAACTGCCTTAGTCCCAGGGGAAGAGACAGGTTCTCCTTAATGTCTCCAGCAGCTTTGACCACCGCTGGCCATAATGTCCTCCTTGAACAGCTACTAGTTTGGGAGCTGGAGGCATTGCCCTGCGGTGGTTCTTTGGTGTTATCTCCAGCCACTATCACCTACTATTGTTGGACAACTTGGGAACTAACCTGAGGGGTTCTCCAGGGGGTGATCTTATCTCCTTTGCTCCTTTACATCTGCTTGAAGCCACCGGGAGAGATTTGGAGTGAGGAGTTATCAGGATGCAGCTGACACCCAGCTTTATCTCTCCCGTCCTTCTGAGTCTGGGGAGGCAATTCAGGTGATTAACTATTGCCTGGCGGCAGTTGAGGACTGAATGGGGCCCAGTGAGATGAAGGTGAATCCAGGCAAGAAGGAGTTGCTGTGTGTTGCAGGTTCTTGAGCCCATCAAGTAGGGAGAGACCCTTCCCTGGAAGGGCTGGTGCTGAGGTTGCTCCTAGATGCGCCTGTCCCTTGAAGTTCAGCTGGTGGGTGATGGTGCCCAGGAATGCCTCCTTCCAGCGCTGACTGGTTATCACTTTTTCTACGCAGAGGTCGTCTGGTCACGACAATCCACACTCTGCTTCCTTCCAGACTGGACTACTGTAATGTGCTTTATGTGAGGCTTCCCATGAAGGCCGCTCTAAAGCTGCAAGGGCTGCTGACAGACTTCGCTGGCTGGACTTGGGTTGCCCTGGCCTTAAACGGATGGCACTGGCTGTCCATTTGCTGCAGAACCCAATGCAATGTTTTATCTTGGACTTCAAGCCCTAAATAATTTGGGCTTCAAATATCTAAGGAGAGACCTCATGGCCTTCTTGCCGGTGGCTCCACCCTTTTGGGCACTTGTGAGAGGGTCTTCTCTGTGCTGGCCCCTAGGCTGTGAAATAGTTTCTGTTTGCTGAAGACACACCTCTTTGCCTAGGCCTTTGGTTAAGGAGTCTGCTCCCCCCTCTTCATTGTGTGCTGCACTGTTCTGGTCAGTTTTAATTTTGTTTTTATGTGCTTTGTTTGTTGTTACTTGCCCTGAGACCTCAGGGTGTAGGGTGTGACATAAATGTAATTGTTAAATTCTTAAACAGATGAATGCATCTTCAGCGAGCCAAGTGCATGCACGATCTCTCATTTTCACCTGCCCTGCAGGGCTGTTGTGAGTGTAGGACCAGGAAAAGCTGGCCAACCCTGAGTCTGCGCTCCTTGCTTGAAAAATATAATCCTGGGGATGCCCAACGGGTTCCTGAATGATGGGAGTTGTAGTCCAGAATTCATAGATGGGTTATCCTTAAAGGGGGCTGGACAGTTGAGCCTCAGGGCAAGCATGTACTTGCTTCGGATCTGGTGAATTTTAAACATTTAAGTCTTTGGAAGCAATCCCTGTAAATAAATGTCGAAGGGAGGCCATTTATCTGCCGCCTCCTGGCCTCTAGGAATCTTCAAAGCATTCCCTCCCAAGCTCAGCAGCCAGCCCCATAATCCAGGAGGGAGTCTCACCCTGGTCCTGCGGGCATAGCTGCAAACCTCAACCACCTTCTGCCTTCTTTCTCATGTCAGGACCCACCCCCAGGGCCTCATGTCCATTTCCTGGGTGCACCGGATGGACCAGATCCAGCCACCACATTGGCCTGGGGGCTCAGGTGCGCCTTGTGTCCGTGCTTTAATTGAGGGCAAAGCGATTTGGACGGACACAGTAATTTGGAGGTGGCTTTTCCTCCTGCGTGCCTCCCAAGTATGAAAAGGTCAGGAAAGAATTCCTGGGCTCTTTTGTTCTTGTTGGTTTCAGGAACCTGGCTTATAATTAACAAGGCTTTGTGGGGGAGGGGTTTCCTCTATCGCACCTTTCCTTTCTAATCTCCTTGCCTGGGGAATGACAAGGTTGCCTCGCAGTTTTCTTGGCAGGTGGGCAACCCGTTCTCCTGTCCTCCTAGTCTGGCAGAGAGGGAGGGAAGAATAAAAATTGCAAGTCAGTTTCAGTGCCTTTTGTTCATGGAAGGTTTGGAAACCAACTTCAAATTGTCTCCAGTTTTGATGGTATTGGTGGAATTGGAAAAGGTGCAGGAAAGGGCAGCCAGGGGCGTTTTTCCGCTTAGCACTAGAGTACTAAGGGTCTTTAATGGGTCCCTAATGGGTACTCTAGTGCTAGTGGAAAAACACCCCAGAATGATCAAAGGGCTTCCTCGTGAATCAGGCTGCAGTGTATTGCAATATATGCATTCATCTGTGGTGTGGAAAAGGTGGATGGAGAAAAAACATTTTTCCTAGAGTGCAGCCCTAGAACCAGGGGGCATCGATGAAGCTGATGGGAAGGAAAGTGAGGACTGACAAGAGGAAGGATTTTTTCACCCAAGAGATGTAGATCTGTGGAATTTACTGCCAGAAGCGGCAGTGACAGCAACCAGCCTGGATAACTTTAGGAAAGGATTAGATAAATTCATGGACGATAGATGAATTGGAGGTTGGAGAGACAGGCAGGAGGCCTCCCAGGTTTTTGCCTTCATCTTCCGCTTGTGATGCTCAGGAGGAACTGGTGGCCCCCTGTGTGGGACAGGATGCCTGGCTAGATGAGCTCTTGCCTTTCTTCTTAGAAGTGGGGAATCCCCTTTGCACCAGTGGGATTCGCCATCACTTTGCGATGAAAACTGGTAAATTGCTTCCTGCTGTGGATCCACCATGCCTGTCTGCAAACTGTCCATGAGCTGTAATCTTAGGCTAGGCATTAACTACGGCTTGGAGAGAACCATACGACATTGGTGCACGCCATGCCTCCACCAGGAGGTTATTCCAGAGCTCAAGGCCACCACCGAGAAGCCCCTCATACCTCAGAGGATAACAGAACTACAAGAAGCCCCTCGCTTTGTGATCTTGCTATGTTGGATAGGTAACGGTGAAGACACCCCTGAGTTGAGGTCGACTCGTGGCCTCTATGTGGAAACCTGTGAAGTTTTCCTGGAAGCCTGTTGCAAGTGGTTTGTTCTTGCCTTCCTCCGTGGTGGATGTGCGGGAATTGAACTCGGGAACCTCAGTATAATCCAGCCCATCCTTTAAAGCAGGGGTTCCCAACTGCTGGTCCGTGGAGTGCTGCTGGGCCGCAGAGGGTTTTTTGCTGGTCTGTGGCGCTGGCGCTGGCGCTGCCCATGCTACCCCCACTGCTCCGCCCCACCCCCGCCCAGCCATGGAAAAGGAAGCCTGGTGCAAAAAAGATCGGTGACTCCTGCTTTAAGGAAAAGGAGCGCCTGCAGTGAAACTAAACTTTTTGGGACTACCCAGGGATGGCCGTGAGGGTTTCTTTGCAGGAATGCAAAAGTTCTTTGCTGTTTTGTTTGGGGATGGAATTGGGGGCTTTTTGCTTGCGAAGTAGATGCTGCACTCTGGAACTCTGTAGCAAGTGAATCCAGCGGCCTGTTCCTTGAGAAGGAAGATAGCAGCGAGCAGATGATGGGAGAACCTGGCCCCGATCTCTTGTCCAGCTGGAGCTGTAGGGTAAAAGCAGAGCAGAGCAGAATCGCCGAGTAGGTTTGAGCTCAGGGGGAAAGTGCAAAAGGTTCATTGAGTGGAGGAAAGGGCTTACAAAGATCCTAAAAGGAAAAAACAGTACTAAGGTAGAAACGCTCTCAGGACCCACGGCAAAAGTTGGGAGGCTGCCTGCTGCTGACCAATCCAGTTGTCATCCGAAAGAAGAAGAGCTGGCTTTCATACACTGCTTTTCTAATCTGGCTTAAGGGGACTCAAAGCAGCCGGCAAAGCTTCTGTTCTTCTCCCCACCGCAGACATCCTGTGGGGTGGGTGGGGCTCTGAGGGCTCAGAAAGGGAGCTTCCTCCCAAGGCCACCCACCTGACTTCGTGGAGGAGAGTGAAATCGAACCGGGAGACTACCAGATAAGACTCCAACACTCTAACTGGTTCTCACTGATACGTACCAGTATCACCTAGGAGTGCCTGGATCCTTTGCGGGACGGTGGACTTTGTCGCTTCCTCCCTTCCTTGTGTCCTAACGTTTTGGTTGTTTCCCATGACATTGGCTTGAAACTAAGTGTTTGTGTATCCCATCACACATTGCAAATTCTAGTCTGTCTCTTCAAGCTAAGCAAAATAATCTAGCTGGGGTTTAGAGCAAAGATGTTTGTCTAAATGTGACTGGACTCCCAATTCTTGCCCATTGGTCTAGTGGCCGCATGGGCAGAGAAGCAAGGTGGAAACTCAGCTCTGGGCTCTAACCATTGCACTATGCAAAGCAAACGTCAGCACCCTTTGGCTAAGAAGTTGAAAGAAATTAAACAAATGCATACAGTAAAGGCTGCATGGTTTGCACTGGAGGTGTGATCTGAACTCAAGAGGCACCGAAACAGGGGAAATCAACCTGGGACAGTTTTCCTCACCTAGAGGAAAATAGGAAGGAAACCCAGGTCACTTTCCTGTTCTTTTTCCTGTGGGTCTCTTTAAAGCTTGCAAAACAACAGCAAAACCCAGGGAGAGAGCTGCAATTCCAATATATGTGAGCTCTTTTCCCCCTCCTACAGATGGAAAGTGTATCAAACTTACCTTGGACTGCCCAACTGCCCAGGTAGCTCCATCCACCCATGTCTCAGGCTGCTTTCTGAGTGAGAAATTTGCAGGGAGCAATTGAGGGCAGGATTTAGTGTGTCCAAAAGCAGGAGCTTACTGCTGGGTGGGTGCTGAGGACAAAGATGAGATTAAAGAATCTTCCTTTTTCCTCCATCAGTTCCGGGGATTTTTAGGCTTGCAAACACAGTAAGGGTGTTTTTTTTAGAAACTGCTAGAGATGCATTGTGCATCTTGACCCCGTAAAGTCCAAAGGTCTCTAATTGCAAACATTTGGTACAAACAGAGGCAGTTTGGCATGGGGAGTGACTTCAGCACGCCTTGCCTTGCTCATTTAATGGCTAAACACGTTGTCTCTTCAAATGAACATCCAAGCCAAAAGCCTCAGAAGGAGCGGCTCTGCTAGGACGCTGATAACAACTCGGCACGCGGTTGCCGTCCATCCTTGGTCTCCTCGCTCAGATCTTCTCTGGGCGCTGTGTGTCTGTTGAACAGGAGGTACCATTGCCTTTGCTTGAACAGTCCACATTTTCAAAAGGGGGCAAGGAAGGAGGTGGATTAGGAGAGAGAACAGTTTACACTAAGCCTGAAAGCTTTTAACATTTTGAAAGGTGACGTTGGCAATTGAGATATGATATCCAGGACGTTCTGTTTTTCTCTGCTGGACATCAGTTTCTGTAAACAGAGGAGGGTTAGAAGGGTCATTGCTTGGTCTCTCTGTATCTTACATTTCTCTCCTCTGCCTGGTGGGAAATACGATAAAAGAACTAAACAAATTGGTGTCTTTCAGATGAACTTAGGCTTTGTGGCTTTGGCCCACAAGTCTTTCCTTGGATAAATCTGTCAGTCTTGGAACTGATGATGAGTGAAATACAGGTTATTTTTTGTGCAACTCTGTATCTCTTATACATATAAATGCAGGCAGGTTTACCACAAAATGTTGCCATTTATGTATTTTGATAGATTTTAACCAGCCTGGTTAGCTTTAATAAAGGATTGATAAGTTCATAGAGGACTGGTGTATTCATGGCTACTGGAACTGATGCTCAGATACCACATCTGGGTTGGAGAGACAATCAGATCCCTCTCAGGGCCATCTGCAGGGGTTCGAGAACAGGTGAAGATTTTGCCTTTTTCTTCTGCATGAGATGCCCAGAAGCAACAGGTGAACAATTGGTGTGAGACAGGCTGCTGGGCCAGATGGGGTGTGACCTGATCCAGCAGGGCTCCTCTTACGTTCATATGTTCTTAACCCAAAGTTATCAAGAGCAGCTTTCTCTCTATCCATATCTTAATATAGAACCATACAATCAGGTCCTCAATGGACTTTTGGGAGTTCAGCAGCCACCCGTGGTAACCCAATGAAGTTTAGGGGGATGACATTCATTTTGTTAGGAAATTAAGATGAGTCTTGCTTGGTCGACTCATGGCCCATCTAGTGGCCTGGTCTCCACATGGCTGCTTAGATGCTGACCACCCCAGGACAGTGTGGGTGCCCCAACTATTCCCTCACTCGCAGTCACCATTATTATTATTATTATTATTATTATTATTATTATTATTATTATTATTATTATTATTATTATTATTATTATTATTTATCAATCCATGGTATTTACACCCCTTTCTCCCAAAGACCAAAAAGCCCTGTGCAAATGGTTGTCCTGCCATCCATTTTATCTTGGCAACAACCCTATGAGGTAGTTGAGGCTGAGAAAGCAGCAACCGGCACAAGGTTTCCCAGAGAGATATTTTTGTGGCCAGTTTAGGATTCCAGCCCTCTTTCTTCAGCCTGACACTTTGCCGGTTCTTCCAGGAACCATTCCTTGGAGGCAGAATTCGGTCCAGTCCCGGACACAGTTTGCTATAATTGCCACCCCAGGCCCACCTGAAGAATGAAGGCAAAGGGAAGCTGAGCCATGCTCTCATGCTCTGTTTGACAACAGATTACAAAATGTCTAGGGCAGCACGGAGCATATATTAAGCATTCCATCTCCGCTTTGTTCCCACACTGCCGGGCTGTGTTCAGACCAGTCTAACTTGGAGTTACCAAAACATCTAGGAGTTCCCAGCAGGCCTAATAGCAGCATATTGCAGAGATTAGCCACAGCAAATGGGAAAGCAGCCTGGGTGATGAAAGCTAACAGGGGTGGCCAGGAAGGGACAAAAAGATGGCGGCACAGCGGCCAGGTTGCCAGGACTGACATAGTTACGCTTTTGTCCCGATCGGTAGCCACTGAGTGCTGAGTTGTCTGTGATTTTAGCAAATCTTCTTTGTAACCATCAAAACTGGCAGTCTTCACTACGCCCCATAGTAGCTGCTTCTGTACCTTAAACACAGGATTTCTCAAAACAGACCTGTCTCTTAGTTTCTTCACGTTCCTTCCTTTTGCTTTTTCATATATCTCCAGAAGCTGAAAAGGCACAAGGAGTCTGCGTGGTTTAAAACGTATAAATACCAAATTAATAAACACAAGTTTCTAGACCTCATCAAACCTGTTGTCTTAGAGGCAGTTGCCTGTTGTACTCCCAAACTGCAGCTCTTAATATTTGCCTTGAGTATTTGCAGAGAGGGAACGACACCTAGGGAAAGGCCCAGGGAGTCGGG
>MTQE01001340.1:1161386-1187514 GCA_014337955.1 Aspidoscelis marmoratus | reverse complement strand
CCCCGGACAGCTTTTCCCTCCAAATAATAGCTGCAACCAATCACTGCACCCA
The DNA here is from genome assembly GCA_014337955.1 of Aspidoscelis marmoratus. NCBI lineage: Eukaryota > Metazoa > Chordata > Lepidosauria > Squamata > Teiidae > Aspidoscelis > Aspidoscelis marmoratus. Next base: position 1,187,462 of record MTQE01001340.1, on the reverse strand, counting down.
GACCCGCACGGGATTTCCCGCCCTTTTTGCAGCCCAAAACCCAGGGTCTGCAAAAGCTGTTTGCACAGAGGCTGTCTAATGCAGCTTGCTAGAAGCCTGCAAAGACAGAAAGCAAAGCAGATTGCAGCCTGTACCCTGAAACCGTCACATTTATCGTTTCAGCCAGTTTGGTCTTCTGGTCAGAGTGTCAGACTCTTATCTGGTAGTCTCCTAGTTCAAGTGTGCACTCCATGACTCCAGCTGGGGAACCTTGGGCTAGTAACGGGCCCTCTTTCTGATGTCTCACAGTCCCACCTGCCTCACAGGTGTCTGTAGTGGGGAGTCAAAAGGCTTGTCAGCAGCTTTGAGTCCCCTTAAGGGTGAGAAAAACGGGATATAAAAGCCTGCTCTTCTTCCTCCTCCATGAAGCCAACTGGGTGACCTTGGGCTAGTCACAGCTGTCTTCTGAGCTCTCACAGCCCCGTCCACCTCACAGGGTGTCTGTTGTGGGGAGAAGAGCAGACAGTTTTGTCAGCTGCTTCGAGTCCCCTTAAATGGGTGAGAAAAGTGGGGTTGAAAAGCCAGCACTTTTTCTTCCTCCATGAAGCCAACTGGGTGACCTTGGGCTTGTTACAGCTCTCTTGTCTTCTTTCCTTAAACCCTGAATGCAGGGCCAGTGGGAGGAGTTGGAAATCAGGGGTAATGGAGTTTTATTTCAAAGCACCCCAAACATTTGACTAAGGCCATTTCCACACTTACTGTGGTTAATCCGGATTAAGTAAAACCGGATCTTCAGAACCCAGTCCCTGGGCAGCTCATTCCTTGTAGTTCCAGATCTAAACGAGACCTCGTACACCTGCACACACAGCACCCGGTGGCAACGTGTGCTAAACAGGGCTGCCGTGTGGCTGCCGTAGCACCCATCCTAAGGCCCCAAATAGGGCCGAACAGGAAGCGCCACCCATGATGTGGCGCGATTGGCCTGCCCAACTGTCATTCAAGAGCCACTTCCATTGACAGTGGGTACGGAAGGGAGGCGATTGCCTAGTTGCCTACGTAGCCACTACGTTGCTGGCCACCGGTGGCGTAGCTCGTCTGCAGTCCTTTTACTAAGAGGGAACATAGCGGCTTTGTGGGCCCCGTTGGCCTGGTGTGAGTGTGGACGTGAGCTCTGAAGTCGGGTCTTTCAGGCTCAAGAACAGCTTGCAGGCGCCATTAAAGGGGTCTACGGGTAATCCAGTTCATGGGGTCCATTAGATATGGAACCTGATGATGATCGTGCGGACGACACGATCCCTGTGGGGATCCTAGTGGAATCTGCATCATGGAAGGTACATAGCGAATGGGTACCAGATCTATACCAATTGGGTTCTTAATGGGGTCTATGGGGCCCCTGCGGAAGCAGGCTAAGTTTGGGCAAGTGGTGTTGAAAGCAAAGCATTCCGACAGCAGACAGCTGGGGTCAAGGTAGTTCTTGAGGGTGGCTTTTCTGTATTTGTTCCTTGCCTTCAAACCCACAGATCACATCTCTGCCTTTTTGGAGCCACGCTTGGGATTTATGGCATGGAGGGTGCCCTACGCATGCAGAATCTCCCTCCAGCAGCAGAGGGCAGCACTGCTTTTCCCTGCCCAACTTTTCGTGTACGCTGTGCTTATGTTCCTAGGTTTTCTTTCTTAAAAAAAAGACACGATCCACGTTGCAGGTGGTAATTCTTTCCAAAGTAGATAATTTTGCCTGTGTTTGCCTTTTTTTAAAAAAGAAAACAAACATTGCAGCTAAGCGCTCTGTCCCGTGGCTGCAAGCTCTGAATTTCCCTATGCAGATTTTTAGGGGATAAAAAATCCTGCTTTTGAAGTATGAAGGGAAAGTCCACACACAAAAAGAGCACTTAGTTGCTTCTTAGAAAATAAAAATAAAAAGCATTTAAATTTCAGCCCAGCCAGCACTGTGATTCTTTTCCCACATTGAGTACCAGTAGCACGTTTGCAAGCGGCGTCCTGCTCCCGTTCTTTCTGTCGTTCCCCCAGGACAAGTCCAAGCGCCTGGAAGTGGAACTGGATGAAGAGCGAAACACAGTGGAGCTCCTGACTGAGAGGATCAACCGCACGAGGGATCAGGTGGGTCACTCAGACGGGCAACACGAGGGCCGTTGTAGAGTTCCCAAGTCGGAGGGCTCCTGGCAGTCCATTTGCCGCGGCCGGGAATTCTGCAGCAACGTTATCTGCAGTAGGACGGGCACGGAAATTCGAAAATCCAACTCAAATCCAACCAATGTTGACATTCGAATTCAAATCGGACTTCATAACATTCGGATTTAGACATTCAAACGGATTTCGGATGTTCTGAAATTTGTTCAAATGATTCGAATGTACAGATACGTATGTATTACGTATGGGATGCATACGGGATAAAACGGGATGCATACGGAATGTGCACAGATATGTATAACAAATACGAACGAATAGACTCAAATGTTGCGGATTTGAATCGGACTTCTTGACATTTGGATTTTAAACATTTGAATGGAGTGTTTTGACATTCAATTCGACTCGAATTCGAATGCAAAAACAAATCCACGCACACCCCTCATCTGCAACAGTTGACCGTTCCGTTTTTATGACTCTGTGGGCCGGTTTGGTCTTGTGCTGAAGGTGCCAGACTCTTACCTGGCGGTCTCCCGGTTTGATTGTGCGCTCCTACCTGAAGCCAGCTGGGTGGCCTTGGTCTAGTCACGGAAGGTTTGCCAGCAGCTTTGGGTCTCCTTAAGGGTGAGGCAGTAGTGCACAGCTGAGTGGCCTCTTCCGTTGGAAAGCTTATTCTTCATCTTTGGCTGTCGTCCAGTTTCCACGGTCACGAACGAGGCCGCAGTATCTGCACCTCTTCAGCCTGGAAAGGCGGCATTTCAGAGGTGACCTGGTTGAAGTATGTAAGATCATGCATGGTGTGGAAGAGATGGATAAAGAAAAATTGCTTTTTTATCACACACCAGTAGAACCAGGAGTCAATCTGTGAAGCTGATGGGCAGGAGGGTGAGGACCGACCAGGGGAAGTATTTTTCACCCAGAGGGTCACCAGTCTATGGAATTTACTACCAGAAGAGGCAGTGATAGCAGTGAGCCTGAACTGAGGTTGTGCCATCTATCTAGAGGAAGAAACAAAGAAATTAAAAAGAAAATGAGAATACATCAGGAGCCCTGCTGGATCAGGCCACAACCCACTTAGACTCTAGTCACACTTAAGGTTTAATCCAGCTTCAGTCCACTTTCACAGCGAGAGAACACATCAGCAAAGTGGCCAGTGGTTTTCTTTCAGTGCTAAATAAATCAGAAAATTCACCTTTGGGGTAGATAATGTGGAAAGAAAATTACCGGTCACTTTGCTGATGTGTTCTCTCGCTCTGAAGGTGGACTGAAGCTGGATTAAACCTTAGGTGTGACCGCAGCCTTAGTCTAGCATCTCATCTCACGCAGAAGATCAAGGCAAGTCCTTTCATTGCTCTTGACTCCCTGAGATGGAAAATGTGTTCTAACTGGGAACATCTGGTGGGCCACTGTGTGCGACAGGACGCTGGACTAGATGGGCTGTGGCCTGATCCAGCAAGGCTTCTCTTATGTTCTTATGTTCTTATCTCTGCACTCAAATGAACTCTTCTGCCATTTGCTTCACACAGTCTTGGAAAAACCTATTGCTTTCCTGCCCTGTCTGAGATAAGATGAACAAAGAATTTGCGATCCAATGGGTGCAGAATTCGACCTCACCCAAGACGGGAATTGGGTCTCTGGTCTCCTAAGACCGAGGGTTACGGGGCGTGGGGAATATTCTACATGCATAAGATATTATGGTTCTCTGTCCTGCGGTTAAGAGAACAAACCTCTATCAAATTCACTTCCTGGATGTAGTTTGAACTGGTGGCTCTCTGCCTCACAGCCTGACCTCCCGTTACCCGCATGTGTCACAATCTTCCCCTTTTAATTTTTTTGTAGTTTGCACATTGGTTGTTACGGGGGTGGAATCCCAAACTGGGTTAGCTTTTAAAGGAGACTGGAGAAACGTAGTAAAGAGAGAGAGGAGCACAAAATAGAGCCTCCTTAGTCAGCAGCAGTCTGTCATTTAACTCCAGATGTGTGGAAGAGGCAGTCTTCAGCTCCATGTCCTATTTGTGGGATTTCAGGAAGACAGGGCTTGGGAGACATAAACCCATAGAATTGTAGGGGAGGGACAATTCCCTTGTCCAGAAAACATTGTCGTAGCTTGGATTAGATCAGTATAGAGACAGATAACTGGGAAATTAGGTGTCTAAAATATATGCAAGAGATTCCTTTTTCACTGTAAGGTCATCCAAGAAAGCTAAAATCTGAGAAATTCAGCCCTGATTAAAAAATAATTTAAACAGGTGTTAAAGCAGCGGCCAGAAGGAGAGAGAGGGTAATTTTATGGAAAATCAGTGGCCAAAGATCTGCAGAAGGATTTAACTTAGAGAAAGCCTGTCCAGCTGACAGTGGGAAAGCCGGCAGTGGCGGAGAGTTTTCTGCTTTTATACCCCTGCAGATCGACCAGTTGCGAGCTGAACTTTTGCAGGAACGATCCGTCCGCCAGGATTTGGAGTGCGATAAGATCTCGCTGGAAAGACAGGTGGGGGTTCCAGAAAGTCAACGGTCTTTCTCTTTGGGTGTGCCAGTTTAGCCCTGTGGTTGGAATCTCGGGCTCTTACCTTGTGGTCTCCTGGTTCAATTCCACACTCCTCCTCAAAGCCGGCTGGGTGACCTTGGGCTAGTCACAGCTCAGAAGGTTTGCCATCTGGTGGATCTGCTCATCTGTGAGCATTCTACTCTGCCTGAATTGCACAGAACTGGAATCTTCAAACAGTGAGGAACCGAAAAATCTTTCTTGGGAAACCCATCAAAAATCACTATTTTATGAACTCAAGGTTTTAACTTTGCATGGATAAAAAGCGAGCCGTGAACCCTCTCTTGCAACTATGCAAAATTGGCAGGTTCTTTGAGTCTGTGGCTGTTTGGAGCAGAGTGAAGCTAGGAAGGGATCCCCGTTCTTTACATTTGTGACTTTGGTTTTTACAATCTTGATTCACTGAGTGCAGCGGTTTAGAAAAGCGTCTAGGGAAGGCACACGGCCGATGCTGGTGCTGCCGTTGCAGCCTCTCTTCCGAGCAAAAGCGAGCCCACTTTCTCAGGCAGGGATTTCTACCCTCTTATTACTCCACGCACCTTTTGGCCTGCTGACCATTCTCTGCTCTTTCCCTTTTGAAGAAAAATATTTATGTCCAAGATGACATTTTAGGATCCAGTTTGGTCCAGTGGTTAGGGAACCGGACTCTTATCTGGGAATAACAGGAGGTTTGATTCTGCAGTGACCTTGGGCTAGTCACAGCTCCCTTCTGAGCTCTTACAGCCCCACCCACCTCACAGGGTATCTGCTGCGGGGAGAAGAACAGAAAGTTTGTCAGCCGCTTTGACTCCCCTTAAACGGATGAGGAAAGCAGTGTAGAAAAACCAACTTCTTCCTCCACGAAGCCAGCTGGGTGACCTTGGGCCAGTCACAGCTCTCTTCTGAGCTCTCACAGCCCCACCCACCTCACAGGCTGTCTTTTGTGGGGAGCAGGCTGATTTGTCCCCTGAGGTTGCAGAATGTTCCCCCACCATTTTCTACCCTTGATTCAGAAAATTATTTCTCCGCCTGCTTTTTGGCAACGGCCTTCTGAGGCATGTTTGGACGCAGGCGCGACGGCTGCTCATTCCCCTCCGGGAGTCGAGCTCTGTTTCTTTTCTTTGAAACTGCCCCCACGCTCGGCTGCATTTCAGACCAAGGGGAAAATAATTACTCTTACATAACGCTTTTAATGAAACTTCCGATTCTGGCGACAGAGAGCGGACGGGTTTTCCCCGCGCACCTGCTTTGGGTATTATATAATGTTGTGTTTGTGCCAACTCGAGGTTTATAACCACAAACTGCTGGCTCAGCCAGAGGCATTGCAACGAACTGCGCATAAAGGGTCGAGCCAAAAGGGGCTAAAAATTTCGGGCTTCAGCCGCCACCTTCCGCTGCTGTTGCCACGAAGCGCCGGACCAGCCTGCGTCAGTTCCAGGCTAGATTTGTGCCGGAGAATATCGGCCTTTGGCTCTGTGCATGTTTTTAACTGGATTTTTGCATTTGTTTTTGAACTTTTCCACAAAATTCTTTTTCATGGCCAAAACCACAGTAAAATATGAATGTTCAATCAAATTGTTTGCTTTCCCAAGTCATTTCAAATTTTTAGATATTCAAAAAACATCAGTTTTTTATTTGATGTGAATGTCTGTGAATTTGAAATATTTGATCAAATTTGCAAATATGAATTGAAGTTTTTCATTTGTGGTTCAGAGGATTCATTTTAGATCCAGCATGTGAACACAGCTGGTTCAAACGGCTGTTAGCCAGTGGGTGACCTGGGTCACTCTCACTCTAACCTGCCCCACAGGGGTGTTGTGAGGAGAGAAGGACGGGAGGGAGGGAGGGAGGGAGCGTGGTGAGTAATACACCTGGAAGAAGTGCCGTACATTAAAAGAATAATTTTTTTCACTTGCATCTGAGTGAATTTCTCATTTGCAGTTGTGACCACTAGAGGTGTGCACAAATATAACATTCAAAAATCGTACGAATTCAAACTGAATGTTGGAACATTCGAAGACTGACATCCAAATTCGAATTGGATGCTTTGGAACCTCCGTATGAAGCTTGGTTACATTTGTGAACCTGGCCTGGGGCGGTCGGAAAGTGGCTGCTCCAGTGACATCTGCAACAGATCCAGAGTGGATTCAAAGTGGATTCAGGGCAGATTTGACATAGGGGATACGTACTGGATATGTAGGGGCTTCATTTGTGATTTGTGTTGGTGATTCATATTGGATTCGAATCCTACCACATTGAAAGGGGATCTGTTCAAATAAATACAATTTTTCTTGCATTCAGTTCTATATGAATCAACACACACACACACCCTGCAAAACCGTGCACACCTCTAGTGACTGCACCTGCTCACTTTTCCTCCAGTGGTTGCCAGGTTTCATCCCTAGGGAACAACATGGATAATGGTCAGAGATGATCTAGTAACAAATGCAGTGATATCTAGGAGGGTACCTCGTTGGGGAAGATAAGCGTCTGTGCCAAGATAAGTTCTTGCAAAAATTGGATTCTCTAAAGTTCTGTCCAGCAGCCACAAATGTCCTCTAGTCCTGCCTTAAGAAAGAGGTGAGTCACTTTGGTCTTGTGGTTACAGTGTTAGACTCTTGGTCTCCGGATTTGAGCCCACTTTTCTACACAGAGCTAGCTAGGTGACCTTGGGCTAGTCACAGCTCTCTTCTGAGCTCTTACAGCCCCACCATCTACCTCACAGGGTGTCTGTGGTGGGGAGAAGAACAGAAGGTTTGTCAACCGCTTTGAGTCCCCTTTAAAGGAAGAGAAAAGCAGGGTATACAAGCCAACGCCTCTTCCTCCTCCGATCCCCTACTCCCTTCTTGTGTTTTGGAATAATTCTTCTGCCATCTTCTTTCTTCCCTAGAACAAAGACCTCAAAGGCCGCCTGGCCAGCTGGGAAGGACTCCAGAAACCCAACGCCAACGTCTCTCAGCTGGAGTCCCGCATTCAGGAGCTTCAGGACAAGCTGCAGAACGAAGAGAGGTAAGCGGCTGAAGTGTCCTTCGCTCGCTGGCTTTGGAGGAGCCGTCTGGGGCTTAATTGTCCCCACAGAAGAACTCTCGCTTATCTTTTTTTGGTTAAAGACTCTGGACTGAGGATACATCTGCTCCCAGTCCGAGTGGCCTCCATTTTGTAGGAAAAGTTCCCCTCTGGGCCAAGGCTGCCCTGGTCCAGGAGCTGACAGATAACTGCATGCTTATGAGAAAGAAGATGCTAATGCCACTGGCTTTCCTCTGTCTTATTCCAGCTGCTGCTGCTGCTTCCGAATTCAGGCCATACCTGTCATCTCAAGAGGTTATATGCAGCTGTCAGCTTTAAAAAGGCACCCTAGCTAGAGTCTCCTGCCCTCTCTAGTGGCAGTGAGTTCCTCAAGCTAACTCTGCTCCATCTGTTTCTGACCTTTTTTCTAATTGTCCCTGAATTTGCCTAAATCGAGCTTCATTGGATTTACTGCGGCACATTCTAGCACTTTGTAAGGAGAAAAAAAAGCTCTCTAGGGATGGGCACAAAGTTTTTATTTGATTCATATCGAATTGAATGCAAGAAAATTCATATCTTTGCAAATATTTTATTTATTATTTATTTATTATTTACATTTCTATCCCGCCCCATACCTGAAAGTCTCTGGGTGGGTAACAACCTTAAAACAACAGATTAAAACAGAATATACATTAAAAGACTTTAAAAATTCAACAACTCTAGAACAATACACATTATGTTTAAAATGTGATCCCTTTCAAGTGTGGTAGGATTAAAACTCAGTACGAATGTTCAATACAAATTCAAATACGAATCACAAAGAAGTCTGTAATGAAGCTTTGTATGAATGTAACAAAACATTCCATTCGAATTTGAATGTCTGAATTCATAGGAATTTTGAATGTTATGAATATCCATCCACAGCCCTAACTGTCCATGATGAGTTTTCCCCAACAATACTGCACATAGTTTTGCATACCACTGAAGGTTTTTTAAAAAGGAAGACTCAAGGGCCGCGTCCCCATGCAAGCTGTTTGGCACTGTTTGGGCTCGCATGGTCTGGGTGCGGGACCAAGATCGAATCTCAGGCATCCCCATGCCATTTGCCCTAAAGCGGGCTGGGGGGGGGGGATTCAGCCATCCCCAAGCAAACGGCACTGGGATCGTGATTTTGCTCCCTTTCCCAGGCAAGCCACTTGCTTGCCTTGAAAGGGGAGAAAAAGCAAGGGAGTAAGGGGTGCAGAGGCTTGAGTTTTCTCTCTTTTCCAGGGAGGTGACTTTATTGCCCGCTTGGAAAAGTGAGAAATTTCAAGCCTCTGCAACCCCCTCTTCCCATCTCGACTGACAGGAAAGATGCTTGGCTTCACTTCGGGAATAATTTTCACCTTCCTGTCATCATGTTCATGACGTCAGCTGACAGGACTGTGGCTTGGCTTTAAAACTCAAGCCTCTTTCTTGTCTGCCAAGATCGCGAAGTTCAGCACCATCCCCATGCACAGTCTCTGTTCGCTAACCAATGTGTTCTGGACCCCGGAACCGTGCCAAGACTTGTATTTTCAGGTACCGAATTTGGCCTTGGTCTGGCGTGGTTTGGGGGGATTTGGTCTGCTTTCCACGGGCCAAATCCAAACGTGCCTTTTCCGTGTTCGGAACCGCACCAAAAGTGCATGGGGACGCACCCTAAGTTGGCCATCTTTCCTCTGACAAGAGTTGCTGCAAACATCTCATGTTCACCTTGGTTGCCTCCTCCTCCTCCTAGAAAATGTGAGCTTGGTAGCCTCCCTGGAGATTTTTTGGAGGGAATTCCCCCCAGCACTGTCATCTTGCCCCTTTCCTTTGCAGAGAGAAGAGTGTCATGGTGTCGTCCAACCGCAAACTGGAGCGGAAGGTGAAGGAGCTCACGATCCAGATTGACGACGAAAGGCAGCATGGGAATGACCAGAAGGACCAAGTGAGGCCGGAGGGAAGCTGGCGGGAGGGGTGCTGGGGGTGACCTGCTTTGCTGCTGCTTGGTCAACGCTTGTGTCTCTGGAGTGGGATTGGCCCCTGCCGGAGAAAGCAGGATGGATCACGTACAATCTGGCTGAGCCAAAAAAACCCACCCACCCTGGGTAACAACAGACAAACGTTAACCCACCCACCCCAAACAACAACAACAACATTTGCTTCCTAAGCCCCCATTAAACACCTGGTTTGCTCCAGGAGAGCTGCAGCCTTCCATGCAGGAGTCCCTCTGTATTTATTTCCTCAAGACTTCATACCCTGCCCTTTACAAAGCAATCTTAAAACTTATTTAAAATGTAACCCTCCCTCCCTCCGACTTTCTCAGGAATGGCAGGTAAATCTCAAAAGACCTGGCTGAAAAAGCATGTCTTCAAGGGCGCCTCCCATGGAGCGCATTGCAGAAGTCTAATCTGGAGTTAGGGCCTGCGAAACTGCTCCGAGTTCCAAAATTGCGCATGGAGAGGCATTGCCTCTTGCTTCGTAGGGGAACTGTGCCATGCAGCAAAGAGACCGAAGAGTTTTGGGTGGGAGGGGTCCTGAGGGCCGGGCCTGCACCCTCTGTGTTCCAGGCAGAGATGGTGCATTCAGGGAGCATTTGCTCATTGCCAGAGACGCTTTTCATGGCGAGAGAGAGAGAATTTCTGCTCCTTAGCCCTAACCCTTGGTTATCACTATATTTATTTGCATTTTTATCCCGCCCTATACCCAAAGGTCTCTGGGCGGGCAACAATGTTTAAAATCAAACATCATCAAAACATTAACTGTATGTATTAAAACTGTAGCATCTGCAAGTAGGAAGGGAAAGTGCATTCCGATTTAACCAAAGGCCGGGGCAAGGAGGTGCGTCTTCAGTGCCTTCCGAAAGGTGATTGACGCACATCAAGGGGAAGACTGTTCCGTAGCCTAGGGGCCATCACTGAGAAGGCCCTCTCCTGAGTACCCACCCCTTTTGCTACTGAGGGTGGCGGTACAACCGGGAGGGCCTCCCCTACAGATCTTAAGGCATGGGCGGGTCAATATGGAGGTGGATGTTCCTTCAGATATTTGGGGCCCAAGTCGTACCTTGAATTGGGCTTGGTAGCGAATTAAGCCAGCTTGGTCACCCCACTTTGCTTCTGTGCTCCTAGCGCTGGGTGGTTGTTCCAGAGCCCAACAGAGCTCTCTTGTGTTCTCTTCCAGCTGAGTTTGCGAGTTAAGGCACTGAAGAGGCAAGTAGACGAAGCTGAGGAGGAGATCGAGCGTTTGGAAGCCGCCCGGAAGAAGGCCCTGCGGGAGCTGGAGGAACAGCACGAGATCAACGAACAGCTCCAAAGCCGCATCAAGTCCTTGGAGAAAGACCTTTGGTAAGGAAGGGGGAAGCTTGGACTTTTGCCAGTCCTTGAGAAGCGAGCAGAGATGCGCCAAGTTGGTTTGGCTGCCTTTCAGTTCACAGCAAGCTGGGTTGTTCTCGTGGTTTGCGCGTGAACTGAATCATCCTGTTATTCAAAAAATCGGTTCGAATCCACTTTGAACCGAGGGGAGGTCTAGTGAACCAAGGTGGCTCACGGGTCACTCACTGTGGTTCACTTGGTTCACATGCAAACCAAAGCTCCCTGTTGCTTGAAAAACCCAGTTTGAAGCAAACCCTGAACCAAGGGAACTTGGGTTTGAACCAAACCACTCCATTTCAGTCCGTGCCCGTCTCTAGAGGCAAATATCCAGCAGGGCCCTCAGGCGCGTGTTCCAAAGCAACAGAGGCAAAAGAATAATGGGAACTGTAGTGAAAAGTCAGGCTTTGCTCTCCTCAAAAACCACCTTCATGACCCAAAAATGCTTTTCAAATTTTATTACACCTTCTAATCTACAAAAATGCAAGTTATTTCCTAACTAAATTACTTCACTAAAGTTTCTTGAAAATGAGTATTTCTCTTGAAGTGAATCTTATTGCCATATGACAGTTTGTAGAAAATAAAAATATTCAAAAATGTTTTGATGAAACAGGCCTAGATATTAAAACAGGCACAGCAAAGAAATGCGTGTTTCTTTTAATAGAAAGTGCTAATATAATCCTTAGCCTTCGGCTTCCAATCTAAAATATGCAGCATGAAAGGAAACACAGTGGGTCAGGAGAAGGAAAGGAAAGGATATTCAGGCACCATTCATGAGGCGATTAGGTGTCATTGGTTTCCCAGCTGATTGGGCACCCAGTTTTTTTTTAAGATTTAAACTAACTTTATTTAAAGCTTTAGCAGAAATACATGACAACACAGCATAATTTTTTACAATACACATAATCAAAGAACATATATTACCACGGTACATTGCCAAAAGGATAAAGTGATGGGTGTACTTCATTTACAAACAGTTTTAACTAACAAAACAAGGAACAACTAGCTTTATGAATCATTTAAATTTTGAAATAGTCTTAACTTATATCAGGTAGGTGTGCCAGGTGTGGGAATGAAACGGTAAGTCCATATTTAAGAAAAATTTGCATTGTGGGGGAAAGGCTACGAAGACAGGAATTGTTTCTAGCCGATTCTAGAAAAGGAGACCACTTGGATTGGAACCGTACCCGTTCTGAGGCATCTAACGTTATATTTTGCGGAGCAGTTAACCACTGCTCCACTGAAAACTGCTGAGGTTCTTCCCAGTGTTGAGCTATAACCATCTTTGCATTAGTTATTAAAGCTTTAATAAGGACCCTATTTGAGCTTTCCATATTTTCACCCTGGAATAAAAATAGAAAAACCAGTCCTGGCGTGAGTGATGTGTTCTGTTTCGTAATGATTTGGCAAATTTTGTTGTATTTCCCCCCAGAATTCCGCTGCAAATGGGCACTCCCACCACACTTGTTTGTAGGTGCCCACTAACCCACATCCCCCCCAACATAAAGGGGAGCAGGTTTTTGAGATGTGATGAACTTTCACCTGGACTTAAACACAGCAGGTGCTGACCCCAGGCGGATGCTTTTCTCTCCTCCAGTTGACAAGGACGTGGCCTGCCCCACTTTCCGTAAAAGGGAAAGCCCTTTTCTTGTGAAAACCTCCAAGTGGTGCACACTTTCCCCCCCTCTCCCTATTTTCATTCACACATTTGGGAGGTGATGGGTCTGAGAGTCGGGCGCTGGCCCAAAGGCACAGCCAAGTAGGGGGGGGGGCGCTGAACCCCAGGATTCTGAGGTTATAGACAAGGGGTCTCCTCCTACTTTGCAACAGGGCGGGGGAGGGGGCTGGGGATGCTCTGAGTCGGAAGATTCACGCTGCGCAGAGACGCTTCCATTCCCAAAGTGCCTCTGCACACGTCAGAGCGGCCTCCCCCCGCCCAGGGCAGCACCACAGCTGCACTAGCCACCGGCTGGCAAAGGCTGACACGTGCTGTCCGCACCTCTTCCGGGCAAAGGCTGCGTGAGCGGGTGGCAAGGGCACAGCTGCAGGCCATGTTGCCCGGTCACCATCACAACGGGGCCACGTGTAACCACTGCTGCTGTTGCTCTGGCGCAGAGATCGCCCCTAGCATAGGGGTGGCTTGGGCATGACAGAGGGCATCATTCCCAGGGGAGCGACAGACGGGGCACGTTTGCACAAAGACTTTTGTCTGTTTGTATTTTTATCCTGCCCTGGTCTCAGGGCAAAATTACAACATATAAAATTAAACCATAATACACTGAACATCGTAAAACGATGGCAGTGACCGGGTGTGGGGAGGAGAAGCTGTTCCCTTACTTGTCCAAAGGCCAGGGCAAAGAGGTTGTCTGAACACATGAGGGAGACTGTTTCACAGGCTGGGAGCCGTCACTGAAAAGGCCCTGTCCTGAATGCCCACCCTTTTTGCTGCTGTGAACGGTGGCACAGCCAGGAGGGCCTCCCCTGCGTCTGATCCCTGTAGGTTGCGAACGGGCTTACCGGCTTTCTCTTCTTCCCCACAGGCGGAAGGCGTCACGTTCCACAGCCGAGTCCTCCCTGAAGGACGACCACTTGAGCTCAGACGAGGAGTTTGACAGTGCCTATGGACCCTCCTCTATTGCGTCCCTCCTGACCGAGGGGAACCTCCAGACGAGTTCCTGCTAGGCGCGGCCGGCGCCCCCCGGCAGCAAAAAGGAGAGGCGCCTTCCTCAGAAAAACCCTCTGCAATGCCGCGGCGGAGCTGCTGCCTCTGCACATTTCTAGCAAACATTTGGAAAATGCGCAGCGCCCACGCCAGCCGCTCCTCCCCACCCTGTGCCTGTAGATACCGTAGACCTCTTTCTCAACGTGAAGGAATTATTGTTTCTTTTTACTTTTAGTTTGCTTGCAAAGGGACAGCTGGGAGAAAGTATCAGAACAGGCAGAATGTAAAACAAGAATGTTGCTCGTTTGCCCTTTTCGGTTTCCTTTGATTAGGTTCTCAGGGCATGGGTGAATGGGGAAAAATGGCATCTCCGGGGAGGGTTGAAAACAGATTTTAATTTTCTTATGTGTGTCTCTGTATGCTTAGGCTGGATCGCATGTATGTGGAAATGGATGTGCAATAACCTTAGAGTAATATGAGGAGATGGGGGAAAGGACATCGAGGAAGGGCCGCTGGAACCTCCTTGCCTGACGCGCGCGCGTGGTGTCAGGCTGGTGGCCTTAACAAGTGTTACAATCATTGTGTCTTCGTCCTTACGGAGAGGTTTTTGATTCTTCAGATATCAGTGCCTAGGATCAGAAGGATTGTGTGCTCCCTCCCGCTCCTCACAGAGACTCCTGGGACCGTTGTTTTGTCCAAATGTGGACCTCTTTCCTGGACACCCAGTGTGCGGCTTCAAACATGTCCTGCGTCACGGCAAATGCTCTCCTCAGCTCTCTTCCCAAGACTTGGATTGTAAGTGCTTGGAGCCATTTCATGCCCTGGGTGTTCAGAGCCTGCCACACTGGGGCTTTCCAACAAAACGGGTGGCGTCCCTTTTCCTGCTTTACGCACAGCATGGACAACAGAGGTTGGATTCCGGATAAGTGAATGTGCAGATCCTTTTCTGTTGCAAGAACAGTGGGAATGTTCCTCTTCAAGGTCACGTGTAGCTTGATGACTGAGGAGCAGTTTATTCTGAGTTGTTCATCCACTGGCTTCCTGGGAAAAGTAGTCCACTGTGGCTCTAAAACAGGCCATTAATATGCAGCCAAACTACAGCTCCCATGTTCCCTAAACCTTGGCCTCGTTTGTGGAGGCTGATGGGAACTGGAGTCCAGCAGCAGCTGAAGATTGAATATTTCTCTTGACCTCCGGACTCCTAAGAAGAAAATTAACCCTACATCGTCCGGAAGGAGCTGACCGCACCACTGACCAAACCCTTCCGTCTGCACCAGCCGCGTTTTGGTCAGCTTGGGCAGATGCAGGCATAGGAGTCCCTACATTGAAGATACACGTCAAAGGGAGCCGTGAGTGATGCGTGAAACACCTTTGTTTTCTCAGTCCTAATTCCTAAAGCAGCAGCAAGTCCTGGGTACAGGATAATTTCAACCTTAATGTGTGCCGCCGCTTCTTTGCTGACCTTCCCTGCAGGAGCCCTGAAATGCACAGCTTTTAGCTGTCCGCAAGTCATGTCTGTTATTTGCAAACTGCGGTCAATGAGGGACACGTTTAGGATTTGAGGGTCTGGGGGCTCCACGGATCTTTCGTGAGAACTGCCAAAAGAACTCACAAGAACACTGGGAATGGCTAAGAGCCTTGGGGCCTCTCAGTTTCCACAGTTACCTAGCACTTCTCTGGTGTGGAAGTGAGGGTCCCTCTGCAGCCCCCGTGCCTGCCGACCTCCTGGCTTCAGGGGTTACCCTTAGCTGTTATTTCTGCCCCTGCAGGATTTAGGAAGGAGTTTGGGGATTCAGGCCGTATGCCTCTTGCAGGGCGTCCTCCAAGTGGCAAAAGATGGGTTCTCGCCAAGGGGCCTGGTGTGCAAAGTGAGGAATCTCTTTCTGAGCTTCTCAGCTGCTTGCGTGAACCTTCTGGTTTCCGTCCTGGATCTCCACCAGAAGGCAGTGGAAAGACCATCCCAGCACTGGTGCCTCCTTTAGAAGTTCTCGTCGCCTGGACAATGTCTTGGAAAACCCCAAGTTTGATGCACAAGACTGAGCAGCAGAGAACACCGCTAGGCTGCCAGATCTTCCTAAAAGGGCTGCTTCCTCCCGTCCATCCCTCACCTTCTGGTGCCCTCTTCCAAGTGCCTTATTCTTAATTTCTTCTGAGAGAGGAGCTATCCTTTTTCTACATTTCTGATCAGGTGACAACGGTGTGGATCACGCCGGAAGTGACGCTGCGGGTGAAGAGCAAGCGACGGCCTTTGAGTAGATGGATTCAGGCCATGGCGCAATCCATCTATGGTGACAGGAAACAGGGTCTTTGGACAACTTCTTCCTTAACCGACAACTGCAGAAGGTTGTGGCTAGTCCAGTGGGTGTCCAGGTAACAGCAGAGGAAACTGGAATGGTGTTGCAAAGATCCAGAAACTGGAGGACACAGATTTATGGGATAAGCGGTCCACAGAAGCCCCAGTATTTCCCAAAGACTGGTGACTGATTGATCAGGAACGATCTATTCTGCTAATGGGTTTCTGACAACGTATGTGCTGCATTTGAGCCTTTACACTGAACCCAGTGTTAGCAGGGCTGGTGCCATCTTATTCAGACCAACATGGCTAGAGTTTGGTGGCACCGTCCTTTCATTGGCCAGAGGAAGCCACTGAGTATGCAACAAGTGCAAAACCTGCAGCCTGAGTTGTAATTTTCTCCTCTTTTTGCGTATTGGTGCTACGAAGGCTGCCTCCCAAATTGTGACTGCAACGGGCTGGTAATGCACAACGCGTCTCAGGCTCTAGCAAGCTTCAGAAGCCACAAGCTGTTAACTGAGTTACCCATTAGGCCTCACGCCTGCCTGCCCCTTTCTCGCGCCGCCTGATCTTCTAGACCAAGGATGGCAATCTGGATCCCACCAACTGGCAAGTCTGGTGGCCATGGTCTTCCCTGCTCTTCTCCGCTATGCTGGCCATGAGATCAGGTGGAAAACGTAATGCACTTGCGTGGTGTGAGCTCAAAGAAGTCCTTGAGCCGCCATTTCGGATGACACATGGGTGGTTTCTTCCCCAAGCATCTTCCAACAGGTCTTGTAGGGGAAGCCTGTTGACTGCTCTGCTGACAGTCATGGACTTGTTGGATGGTTTCTCTCTCACCTCTGAGAGCTTTGAGTCCGGATACTGCAATGGATTGAGGCCCCAATGAGGAATCCTTGATTCTCAAAGTCCACCCTCTGCCCTCGCTTGCCGCCTAAGCTGCCAGAACTCTAGCAGTAATTGGAATGGCTGGATCTTGGGTGGGCTACCATAGGTAAACGTTGGTGGGTGCAAGTCGTGCAGGCTGGGGTGCCCCGAGGGCCTCGTTTCACCTCTCAAGGGATTGTGCGCTGTGAACCAGGAAGACCTTCCAGAGCTTCCCTTCCATCTCACCCACTCCGTGTGAGGTGACAGTCGGAGCAAAGCGTCCAGAGAAAAGGGGCTCTTGAGGGTCATCTGCTCTGCCCAACTTAGCAATGGCATTGAGACTTATTTAACCCAATCAGTTTATCTTCCTCAGGCTACAGTTGTGAACATCTGGAAAGCACTGAGTTGGGTGAAGGCTTATGTCCCTAAATCTTTGACAAAGCATTTCATTGAGAAGGACCTCCTTTCTTTCTTTCTTTCTCTCTCTCTTTCTCTCTCTGTTTCTTTCTCCCTTTCTTTTGTGGCATGGTTCTCTTACCAACCTGTGGAACACAGGCCAATGTCCATTTGTGTCCTGCAAAGGCAGGTTTGTAACAAAATTCAGAGCAATACAAAACCGAGTCCTGTGGTGGGACTGACCACCGTGTTTTCAGGTGTAAAGAGGGCATTTGAAGTCCGGTTTGATGAGGAGATTTTGACCCTTTTTCTAGCAGCTGCATGATCACACAGCTGGTGGTTGCAATAACTTGAGTATGCCACCATTTTGTGGTGCAGCGTTTGGAGGTGGGCTGGTTTTTTTAGATTTTCTGAATCCATAAACCTCTGGACTAAATTTTGTATAGCAGACAAGATGGTGATGATCGACGGTTCCTGGTGACACCAGCAAGGCAAGGCAAGCGCCCTTTGCCTGTGCCTGAAAACTGGGCATCTAGAAAGCAAAGTGGAGCTCTTCAGGCATTGCGGCAGCCCAGTTTGGGTCGCCAAAGGTAGGGCTTGGGGTGACCTTTTTCGACTCTGGGCCTTTGAAGCTGCCTTGCCCTGTGTTCATTTTTTAAAGAAAAATAATGTTCTGCAAAACCCCGAACACTCACTGGGGAGGCAGAAAAGGCGACCCGTCAGGAGGGCGTCCCAAGGCTTCCAGCTGATTGCAATGGAATTGTACAGTTTTAAATGGCTGCTAATACCATCCGAGTTGGTTTTTATTATTTGTAACTTTTGATTTACCTCCAGATTTATTATTATTATTATTCTTTATTAAAGAAGGCAGAAGAGAAGGATAAATGCTTAAACACTGATTTTTAAAATAAAACTTCTATATGAGTTGGCCTCAAGGTCCTGGAATTAGTTTCCTTTTGCGGTGGGCACCGGGGACGGAATATTTGGGGGCTTTGGAGCCGGTTTGGTCTTGCAGTCACTGGGTTAGATTTCACACTTCCCCATGAAGCCAGCTAGGAGGCCTTGAGCTAGTCACGGTCCTCTTTCTAAACTCTCCCAGCACCACCTACTTCACAGGGAATCTTTTGGGAGAAGAACAGAAGGTTTGTTAGCCGCTTTGAGTCCCCTTGAATGAGGTGAGAAAAGTGGTGTACAAAAGCCAACAATTCTTCTTCTGTTTCTTTTCACACTAGATGAGAAAGTGAGGATGGGGGAACCCCCAGCTGCTGTACCCAAACATGCAGGAGTTCTGCCTGTGGGTTATAGCTGCAAAGCAGTTTTAACTGCTCTCCTCTATACTAGTGGCAGGGCTGGGATAGGGATTCATTCACACCTTTTTTGGGTGGAAGAGGTGCAAACAGCTTGTGACCGGCGCCATGGGCACGGCTGCACACTAATCACAGCAATGGCACTGCGCATGCACACTTGAACCATTGCCACAGCAGTGCAGTCACCCTAATGGAAATGATTCACGCTTGACCAGGGCCTAGTCAAGGGTCAGTTTGGCCATCCCCAAGTGCAGACACCTGACTCAAGAACTTCATTTCCTTGGACTCTTTTCCCAGGGAAGCAAATGTATAAAAAGACCTGTGGTTTCTTTGAGATTTAAAACATGTTTTGGGATTTCAGCTCTTATAAAACCTCTTTGTGGGTGAATGCCCAGACAAAGTCCGTATTGCATCTCACCTGAGAGGCTGACAAGTTTGTGAGATTGATTTATTGTTCCAGTTCCGTTCAAATTAGTTGCACAGGTTAGCAGCTTTATTTATTTATTTATGCATTTTACTGGAAGGTCACAGGCTGGGTTACTTCAATAAATCAAAGGTTGCCTTGAGATGCTGCCCTAAAATCACCTGGCTGGCGTTTCAGGCCTTGCACGTGCGCGGTGGCCATGTTCAAGATAGTGGCTTCCAGCAGCAGCAGCATCCAGACAGGCGGGATATGGTGCTATTTTGGGAAAACCCATGTTGAGAATTGGGTTTTCCTGAAACAGGAAGGATATAGTGGGTTTTCACCCCAATATCTTGGCCCTGCATTGGTGTTGCCACAGATAGATGTGGCGATCACAATATGGCCAGGACACAACTGGGCTATTTATCCCTCATCTGGACACAGCCAGAATGTGAAATGAACACACCAAAAAGAAGGGAGGAGGAGCTGTTTGCTTGGCCAAAAGCTAAGGTAAATAGGTGTGTCTTCACTAACCTGAACCTGTAAAGTGAAGGTACCTGGCACATCTTGGGGGGTGGGGTGGGGGAGACTATTCCATAGTCTGGGAGCTACCACTGAGGGCCCAGTACCGAAATCGGGTTCAGCAAGGGGTGTCCCCAGGCATTTTTTATTTGGTCCAATTTCTGCAGACTAAATGGCCCAAAACCATTCCAGACCAAGACTAAATTTGGTACCCGAAAAAACAAGTCTGGGCGTGGTTTGGGGATCCGGCGTGCATTGCTTAGCGAGCCGAGCCCACGCATGGGGGCTATTTGGGGAGGAGATTGACGCCAATGTCATTGGGAGGTGGGGTGTGCTTGCCGTTCCAACCTTGTGTATTGGAGATCACAACTGCTGTGATTTTTTGGGAGTGAAAAAATCCCGATCACCAAGGCAGGCAGGATAACGGCTTAATTTTTGTCCCTTCTCCACGGCAAATATTCCACCCCCGTTTCCTGGTTGCCAAGGCAGGCAGGATAATGGCTTGATTTTGTCCCTTTCCCCTGTAGCCTGATCGCCGAGGTGATCATGATAATGGCTTGATTTTCTCCCTTTTAAGCCTGCCGGGCACTCTCATGGTTCCCAGGAGAGTGGAGGTGCGCAAAACTGCTCAACTGCTGCCAAACCTCATAGAGGCTTTGGGTTTTAAAAAATTATTTTAAAATTTATTAAACTTAAAATATTTTCCCGTGCCTTCCAGCCCAGTCCTGGCTTTCTGTGCTGCTAAGGGAGGGGGAGGGATATGGCATATGCAGCTGGGGGTACAGTGGTGGGCTGACACCAGTCCGGTTTCCAATGAGAGGGGGAGAGGAGATGGCGCTGCTCCCCCATGCCTGGGTTTGGCATGGTTTACATGGGGACGGCTGCATTTGCACCCAGCCTGCGTTACCGGGGATGGGCAAGATTCGATCTTGGACCCGCTTCTGGTCCCAAGTGTGCCCAATCGGGCTGAAACGGGTTGCATGGGGACGTGCCCCAGGTCCCCAGCCCTTTAATGTCTGAATATGGTGACGTGGTACAGTTGGGAGGGCCTCCTCCCCTGCGGATCTTAAGACACGGCCGTAAAGGGAATGTAGGTTCACACACGTCTCTGCAGAAAGCTGATAAACACATTCCCTTATCTTTGAGATTGGATGCTGGTCTTTCTCTGTATTAGTTGCAGAATGTTTTCCTTTGGCGTCTAACTTCCATCTTCTTTCCCCAAGGCATTTTTACACCTTACTGGTGCCTGTAACTCTCCGGTATTTGTTCATTTTGAAAAAAACAACTATGCCACTGCCTTTAAAATGTTCAAATCTGTTTACTAAAAGAAACATTAAAAACAAGGATAAAAATACTTAAAATGCTACAGTTGCAAACATTTTCAAAGGAGGCTGGGGTGAAGAAAAAAATAGTCATTGCACAGGGAATGCCTGGGTGAAGAGCTTTGTTTTTAGTAGGTGCTTTATGATTATTTACAGTATCAGAAGGGAGGGGCCGCCACAGAGAAGTCCTGGCCAGATCCCAAAGGCTTGGAGGGGCTGGGTCACTGAGACAAACATTCTTAGCCAAATGCACCTTTGACATGGAAAAAAAAGTATTTCAGAAGTATTTTCAATAGTCAAAAACAAGTTTCAAGCAGAACACAGCCGAGACTTCCTGGCCAAACTGGAAATCCTTGGGCTGAGGCCCACAGGAAAAAGTTATGCAACTTGAGGCCATTGATTGTTTAATCGCTGTTTGCAGGGAACGGCTGTAAAGCTGCAGGTTACCCAAAGGGCAGGGCCACACCTCCCAAAAAGTAGCCTACATTTTGGTGAACATAAGAAGCTGCCTAGTCACCAGGCAGATAAGAACATAGGAATGTAAGAGGAGTCCTGCTGGAGTGGGTCACAACCCATCTAGTCCAGCATTCTGTCCCACACAGTGGGCCACCAGTTGCTTCTGGGCATCTCAAGCAGGAGACAAAGGTGAAGCTACCGAGCCCGACTGAAGGTGTTAACTCTGACTTATAAGGCCCTAAATGACTTGGGCCCCAAATATCTGAAGGAACGCTTTCTCCCATACAGACCTGCCTGTGCCTTGAGATCTGGCGCTGAGGCCTTCCTGGTTGTCCCACCGCCTTCAGTAGTGAGGCAGGTGGGCACCTGGGAAAGGGCCTTTTCAGTAATGGCCCCCAGGCTATGGAACAGTCTCCTTCTCTGTATACATTTAGGAGGGCGGCAAAGACACACCTCTTTGCCCTGGCCTTTAGCGAATGTGACCACCACCACCACCACCACGTAGATTATTATTATTTTAATATTTAGTATATGTTCTTAAATATGCTGGATTTTAAAGTATTTTATGGATATCATGGTTTTAATCTGTCTTAAAACTTGTAAACCGCCCTGAGACCTACCAGTATAGGGTGGGATATAAAAGACAGTCAGACAGATAGTGTTAGAAAAATTTTACTCTGATTCTGTTAGACTAAAGATACAATTTTATTTAAGAAAAGCAAGAAGTTATAACATTTGTAAATGCAAGAATATATTTTTCCCTAGTACTCCCTTGGTCATTGCAGTGAGAATGGAGGGGTCTGACTCTCTAAAGCCAAGCCAACCCTATCACAGAAATGTCTAGATGCCTAGTTAACACCCCACCCCACCCCACAAGTTCATGTTAAGACCCATAGTTCATGTCCCAGTCACCTTCTTGGCTACCCTTAATTTTAGCTTCTCTACCTCCTGCAGCTGCCTTGAGTTTGCCTACATAAGCAAACCTTATCTCTATAATACGCAGAGAGGTGCCACTATCTTCCTTTGTTCATCTTCAGATGCCAATATTTTCTGTACACAAGTTCAGCCAACTTTTAAGTGTCAACTTTGACTAATCCCTAAAACTTCAAAAAGACTCATTATGTGACCAGCTGTTAGAAGAGAACAGGGAATAGAGGCCCACTTGGGGAAAGCTTATATTTCTATTACTTTTCTTTGTATGCAAGCATGTTACAGAAGCAGAATGGCTGTTAGTCGCTTAATTTATTTTTAAAAACTTTCTTATTTCTCATGTCAGACAGACAGACAGACCACCTACTCTTGACTCCCTACAAATGGCCTTGAGAGGCCCTCCTGCCTGTCTCCCCAGCCTGGAGGATGTACCTGGGCATCCAATCTTGGCGTCTTCTCTGTTTTTCTCTCTCCAAAACTGGGAACCTCTAATAAGGGACTTTGATTTTGCTCTGCAACAGGCAGATGCATTATTCCTGCGAGTGAGTTTTCTCCTGGGAAATAATTTGACCCCTCCAAGCAAACATTTCTGATCCCTGAAGACCCTTCTTGATGCTGAAAGGCAATTCATAGATAATCAACTGGCACATAAAATGAAGACTTGGGTACAGTTACTTTTCGTTTGTTGGAATAAGACACGTTTATTCATGGTGCCGGACCCAAGAGCACAGCTGCACAAACACAATGAAGCAGAATGAATGAAACAAACAAACAGGGTTATAAGAAAAATAACCGTATTAGTCTAATTCAAAAAGTCCAGCAAGGTAGTTAGTAGCACTTGGAGACTAACAGGAGAAGGGTTGGGGGCATGAGCTCTCATAGGCTGCACACCTGCTTCTTCAGATGCTACTAACTACCTTGCAGGGTTATAAGAAGTTTGCCGATGAAACCATGAAAATGTGCAATTTTTAAACAGCCATGTCTGTTTCAAACATTTCATCCCATATATTTTAAATAAGTAAAATACTAGGTTGGCTTCATAAGGCAATAAAATCCATGACAATTAAAAATGCAAATAAATGCAATCAGTTTTTTTCATAAAAATACCATCAGACTAGGGCTCTCACCCGAACGAACAAAGGGAGTAACTCTGCATAGAACTGGGGCTGTACCCGAAAAGGCCCTGCCCCTTGTTAACCGCAGATGGCTCTAAGGAAGAGTTGGTTGGGGGATGTATTTTGTTTGTGCTTTATTCTAAATTAAATAGTGGAAGGAGTTGGAACACAGCTTCATGTGGGCTTGGCGGCATAGCTGTGATAAGATCTGCACCTACAAATTGAGAACATGTTGCAATCACGCTTCCTTGACACACTTGCATCTTATATGAGCCCTAATTACAGGTTGGGTCTCTTTTGCCTTTTCCGTCTGGCCACCTTCTGGCAAAGCATCAGAAAAGGTGAGGCCGAAATCCAGCTGGTGTAGCTCCTGTCTGGCACAGAAGAGCAACAGCTCCCCCTGTTGGGCTGGTGCCTGCAGAAACAAGCCAATCCCGCTCTGTCAGTTGCTCTCTCCCTCTGCAAGACCACTGCTTTAACTAGCGGTCCACTGGTATACGGAAATTGTGCCCACTGAATCTAAAAGAAGATACTTTGTGTGAAGGAAAGGGCCTTTCCTTCCAGGAGCAGTCCTAGCCACGCCTGGGGAGACTCGTCCACACCTCATCCAGCTGCCACCGCCACCCTGGCGCATCCCAGAGCTCCACCCGGCTGCCCCCAGCTGCCCCAGCCGTGGATGCGTACAGCCTCACCCACAGCTAGAACAGGAGCGGCCTGGGAGCTCCCGGCCAGCCGCATTCATGCACTCTCCTGGGTGTGGAGCTACAAGCTGGACGTTGCCACGGCCCAGGCCGTCTCATCCACACTTCAAGCACTGGTGGTCTGTTTGGGGAGTGCCCCAGCACTTGAGGTGCAAATGACCCCCTCTGAGGAAAGCGCAAAAGGCAGACCCAAAGACAACAGCGTTTATTTCTATGCAGCAGGCCTAAAAGCACACTCACCTATATTCCCTTTATGTTTTCCAGTAGGGGCTGCCCTAGTGAGAAACATCACTTTTTCAAGGTCTTTTGGCTGCCTTTTTTGGACCAAATAGGGGCAGCTGGTGGACTTCAGGGCTGGGTGTTCACAGCCTGTGCAGCTCCCAGGGGGCGGGGTCCCAGGGGTCGCAGGGGTGGGGCCCAGGGATACACTGACCACACTGCCGTTTGCTGATAGGAATTGCCTCCATTCAAGGTAATAAATTAATTAATCTTGCTTTGAGAAAAAAACATAACTATTGTATTCCAAACCAGAAAAAAGTCTATGAACTAGGGCTAAATGAATCAGGGGGTGTCACAATTTGCATTTTGGACTGTGTAAACCAGAGATATGTACAAACACAAACAAAAACCATTTGTACAGTTTGCTGATGAACCAAACATCCAATATTCACTCAGCAGCAGAATCACCACAATTTGGGGGCCTTCAGGAAAATCCCACAGCCTTTCCAAAAGATACCAATGCCAGAAGATCCAAAAGAACTGGATGGAAGGAAGGAAGGAAGGGAGTTGGCTTTTGTACCCCACTTTTCTCACCCATTTAAGGGGATTCAAAGCGGCTGACAAAACTTCTGTTCTCTCCACACAACATGCAGGGAGGTAGATGTGTTACGGTCAGTTATGCAAAGGAGCAATTATTCAAAAGGAAAAGTTGTTTCTTCAGAAAGAGAGTCTTTATTTGCATGCAAATAGGCACAGAGAAATTGTTCTTCTTAATTGCGCAATGAGAACAAAGAGTTCACAGCTTTTTATAGGAAGGAGGGGCACCAGCCCCCAAAAGTTACAATGGCGCATGTTCATAAACTTTGGCTTTTTAGTATCATCCATTTACTACAGTACTTCTAATACAGCAGCATTATTTGATCTTTGGCACATTTACCTTATTGCTTCTAAATAGCAGCTTTTTGGCTTTCTAGCACATATCTCTCTTTGAATCTTTTCTTATCTGTTCTTAATCCTTCTCAGATGGGGCAGTGAGAGCTCAGAAAAGAGCTGTGACTAGCCTATGGTCACCCAGCTGGCTGCAGGCAGGCAGGCAGGCAGGCAGGAGTAGGCTTTTCTACCCTGCTTTCCTCACCCGTTTAAGGGGACTCAAAGCAGCTGACAAAGCTTCTGATCTTCTCTCCACAACACCACATCCTGGGAGCTAGGTGGGGCAGTGAGAGCTCACTCTGTGACTAGCCTAAGGTCACCCAGCTGGCTTCGGGAAGGAAGGGAGAAAGGGAGGGAGGGAGGGAAGGGAGAGGGCCAAGCCGCCTGGGACTTTATGGCATTCGGCCGGCTTCCCATTAATTCTGGTGGCAGCAGCACTGCATGTTACTGAAGGGAAGGAAGGACAGGCAAATTAGCGGTCACATGGTGGCCATGTGCTGTGTGACGGCCACGGCAGGTGGTCACCAGTTGCGAGGCCCCAGCCGGGCATCGAGCTCTCACTAGTCTGGACACTTTAGCAACAGACTTCAAGTTTCCTTTTTAAGTAGGCCTCTGAGCCTTTTTTCTCCTTCAGCACCCAGCTTCGAAACGTTACCGGCTACGTTGCTATGACAACACTTCCCCCTCCCTTGAGCGTCTGAGTCAGTAACAGGCCTCAAGCGGAGTAACTTTGAAACTCATTTTGTTTACAACTCTTATGTTAGTTCAACTGCAACACAAGCAGTTCACATTAACTTGTTTTCTTAACTCAGGACCCTGACTAATCCCTGTCTGGATTCTCCTCAGGACCCAGATCTGCACTGTCTAACTTCTCCCTCGGACCAGCCCCAGTCACAGAACAACGGCTCTGACAGGAAGGCCCTTTTTATAG
>MTQE01001340.1:1123139-1139932 GCA_014337955.1 Aspidoscelis marmoratus | reverse complement strand
GTATCAAAAGCCGCTGAGAGGTCCAGAAGAACCAGCAGGGTAGCGTTCCCCCGTCTTTCTCCCAGAGAAGATCATCAACCAGGGCGACCAAGGTGGTTTCCGTGCCATGACTGGGCCTGAAGCCAGATGAAATGGGTCTTGATAATCAGCTTCTTCCAAGCATGCCTGCAACTGAACAACGACAACCCTCTCTAGAACCTTGGCTAGAAAAGGTATGTTGGCTACCGAGCGATAGTTGTTTAAATCTTCTGGATCCAGGGAGGCCTTCTTCAGAGGGGGCGCACCACAGCCTGTTTAAGGGCCAATGGAACCACCCCCTCTCTCAGAGAGGCATTTACCACTTTCTGGACCCACCCGGTCATACCTTGCCGGCTCGCTTTAATCAGCCAGGAAGGACAGGGATCTAGGGAGCATGTTGTTGGCCGCACCCCTGCAAGCAGCTTGTCCACATCCTCAGGCCGCAACAATTGAAACTGATCCAAAATAATTGGACCAGACAGTGCTCCGGACGCCTCACCTGGACTAAGTCCAATTGTGACATCTAATCCCCTACGAATCTGAGCAACTTTGTCCTCAAAGTGCTTTGCAAAACTGTCACAGCGGATATTAGATGGCTGAGGCTCACGTTTTATCGAGCCAGGTTTTATAAGGCCATTTACTACTCTAAAGAGCCCTGCTGGACGGCTACTCGAGGACACGATGGCAGTGGAGAAAAAACTACTTTTCGCCGCCGTCACTGCCACGTGGTAGGCACGATAGTGTGCTCTAACTCGTGTTCGGTCAGATTCACAGCCAGATTTACGCCACCTGCGTTCTAGCCGTCGACCAAGGAGCTTTCTGGGCTCTACAAGCAGGCCGAGGGCACTTGGGAGCGATCGTGTTGATAGCCCTGGTCATTTCCCGATTCCAGAGAGAGGTCAGAGCTTCAACAGGAGCACCAGACATGCCAAGTGGAAAATCCCCCAGGGCATTCCGGAATCGTTGAGATTCCATAAGTCTCCGGGGGCGTACCGTCTCAATAGGTCCTCTGTCCCCACAGAGGGGGCTTGCCGTTGTGAGTCCAGGGTGATCAGCAGCAGTGAGGTGTGCTGGATAGAGTTTTAGGCCATAGCCACACCTTCACCTTAAACCTTCCTCAGTTGTCTTCAGGTCTGACAGGTGGAAAATCCTGCAAGGTGCAAGCTGAGCCGTTGGACCTGAAGATGGACTGAAGAAGGTTTAATGTGAAGGTGTGACCATGGCCTTAGACAAGGAACTGGAAGGCCAGGGTTCAAAACTCCACTTGGCCACGGAAAGTCCTGGATTGGCTGTGAATCTCTCATCCTGGTCTCCCTCACAGGGTTGTTGTAAAGATAAAATGGTGTGAGGGCAGTTATGCTTCCTCCTTTGAACTCTTTAGAAGGAAGGGCAGGCTATAAGCACAGAGACAAAGAAGAGATGATCTACCCCTACAACAGCTGGAAAAACAGAGGTTTTCTCTTCCAGGACCTCCATTCTCCCAGGAACCACAACCATGAATAGTGCTGGGTCATCTTTGGTGGCTTCAGTGCCCTGTGGGGTTAGGTAATGCAGGAACGTGAGCCGTTGGGTTTATGGTCACTGTAGAGTTTCCAAGATCCCACAAAAGATGCTCATGGCACAGAGATGCCAGGAGGGCCCAGTTCAGGGTGGCTCCATTGCCAGGACTGAGGGTCAAGGCGACTGCTTGCTCTGTTCTGTGTGGTTTGCATGCAAACGGTAAGATGTGATTCAGTAGAGACTGCATGCTCAGAAACAGTGCAGCCTTGCCATCTTTAGGCGCATCCCCATTATAAGCTTAATCCCTAAACCGAAATAATAGAACCAGATGCAAACGCGAATTTGCCTGTTCCCATTACTTTCAGCTTAATCCTGTTCGATCTGGATTCTGAGGATCGTAGGTGGCATACGTGACTCAAGGGGGGACTCAAGTGGCTACTTTCTAAAAGCTGCTTTTCAGGGCTGCCCTGCCCTCTTCCTCCTGACTTGAATGTGCCACCCATAAGGGACCCCTTCATGGAGCCTGGCTGGGTGGCTGCCGCTTGCCTGGATGGAGGAAAAATGGCAGCGGGCAGCCAGCGATTCTCCCCATTGCCCAGGGCACACAGCAGCAGTGGCAACTCGAGCCCCCTTGCTTTAAACATTCACACATCTCCCAGAACCTGCAGCTGCTTTCCTTTCCCTTTCTAAAGGTCAGAACTCCAAAGAGCTAGAATTGTGCAAAATTGCAACATTGTTATCAGGTGTGAAGTGCTGGATTGCAACAGTATAGCAGCTGCTGTAAAGGGTAGATTTTTACACTGAAATCACTGTATTTGGAAGCAAGCTATTGGGGGAGGGAAACCCTAAACATGGATTCTCATCCCTTAAAACGGTATGGTCCCCACAGTAAAAAATGTAACACGCATCAAGTGCACGAACCAGAGTGAGACCTGTTGAAATGAGAGTTAACATTTACAACGCTTTGGGGCGATTTAACACGCGGAAAGCGTGTTAAGCCAAACTGACGTGGGGTCTGCGAGGATTGAACCTGTATTGAATCCGAAATAAGCTTGCCATGGGGATTCGCCCTGTGAATTGGGCTGGTGGCCCAACAGTATGAGCAGCCATAGGATACGGGATGCAGCCGTGGCCGGTGGGTTGCGGGCGTGGCAGAGCTGATGGAGTCCATGCCTCCTTCAGGCTGGTTGGAAGCCAAGGATTCTGAGCGCTGGAAATCAGCGGCCCACAGTTTACTCCTCTGTGCCCAGAGAGTTTCTTAGGGTTGTGGAGCCGGCTGAGGCAGATCTCTCTGGAGAAGATGCAGCCCTCGTCCTTTTTGCTTCACTCCCAGCAAGTCTCCACCTCTGGGCGTTGGTGAGCTCAGTTGCCAAGAATGTAGCAATTAGTGGATCCGGCTTTGGAAAGAGGTGGTGGCAACCTCCAGCATAGAGGCACACCTCCTAGCTGCGCAGGAGAGGTGGCAGAGGGACCAGCTGCTCCGTCCGGGAAGGAGAGAGAGCGAAGGTGCTGCCCACGGATGCTCCGAGCCGGAGAGGAGTCATGGCCTCCTGGAGCCGACCCCGACGGTTCTCCATGCCTGCTGCCGCGGGTAGATCCTTGCCCACTTTCCGAAGGGCGGAGGAGGAAGAGAAGGGCTTTTGCTTCCAGGTAAAGTGCCAAGAAAACTGCTAGAAACTCCCTAGATGGGGTTAGGAACCACCAGCCTCTGGCCTGAAATTTGCCCCAGCCAAAGGCAAATCAAGGGTAAATAGCATCTCAGGCAGCGTTTGGGTTGGCACACGTGTGTGCGTTTCACCAGACATTTGCCTCTGCTGGCTGGCGTTTATTTTGCTAGCTTACATATTAAAAGGGGACAAGAGTTCTTGCTCCTTTAATAGTTGCACAAAAGAGGAAAGGAGAGCAGGTGTCGCTGGCCGCAGCTAAGGAAACAGGAGACCAGACCGCTCTTCCATATGGCAGCCCAGCATAAACAAACATGCGGTCACCACTAGCCTGTTGTGTGATCGCTTGTGTTTCTTAAGGGAGTTTTTGCTCCTCCTGCGAACTCCGATGCTACCCAGTGCCTTGTCTTCTTCTTCTTCTTCTTCTTCAAAACCTGCAGTTTGTAATTTGTTTCCTGTTCTCTGTAGATATGTCGGATAATGTGCATGGATGTACCAAAGAAGGAATGCGCTAACCAGCTTAGTGGTTTCTTTTGCCCTGTGCAACATGGAAAGAGCATGATATAGGACAGTGATGGCGAACCTTTTGAGCTCGGTGTGTCAAAATTCGCAAGAAAACCTAGCTTAACTCAGGTGCTGTGTCACTTCTAGAAATATCCATAATTTTGTGAATTTTGTAGCTCTAGTAATATTTTATTAAAAGCAAAAACAAAATTCTTTACATTAGTGAGTTTTGTTGCTGAATTTCATTTGCTAATATTCAATTGAAAGTTGGTATTTCGTACACTTCAAGAACAAGCAAGCACTACACACCCAGGTGCCAGGGTGACCATGTGTGTCACCCAAAAGGGCTTGGTGTGTCACCTGTGACACGCGTGTCATAGGTTGGCCATCACCGATATAGGATGACATTCACTGTGGGGTGTTTGTTTTAGGGAGTGAGCCCCAAATCACTTATTGCCTGAAGAAAGAGCAACAAATGCTTTTATGTTTTGGCTGTTGCAGGTGGAATATCACCCCCAAAGGTAGGGCCAACTTGTCTTTGAGTGGCTAAAAAGAGGGTGAAGACCTTGGCAAAGGAGTGGATTTCTTTTTATTGTGTGTTCTAGCAGCAATTTTGTGTTTTTGGGGTGGTAGGAGAAAGTTAAAGGAAAGGTAAAGGCTGCCTCCAGATGCTGGATGGATGTCGCAAGAGGAAGCAATAATGTGCAGGATTCTCCCTTGGATTTTTGGCTGTGCGTGTCACCACTACTGCGCACGCGTGGTCAGGGGTTTCAGCCTTCACTCATGCAAGCTTGACAGAACTATGATGCTGGTTCCATTCAGAAAAGTAGAAAGTGCTATTGGAGAACCCACAACCAGCATTGGGTTCTCCAGCAACAGTATTTTGTGCATTTTGTGGGGGAGGGAAGTGGGTCAACCCAACCATAGCGACACCATAAGGGGACCACATTTGTCCTGTCTAAATGGGGCCAAAATCTGTGGCTTGGGCACTTTAGGATCCCCAGGTGAGCATGTGATCACCTGTCTGAGTTTTTAATAACCTTTGGGATGTAATTTCCATGCCCTGGTTAAGCTCATCTGCTGGTTTAAAAAACTAGGTGTTTCATCATTGGTCATTTGACCTACTAAGTTAAACAGAGCTGCATTCTATTAAAACCCCAAACTCCTTTTGGGAACCATTAGAGAAGCATAAATAATGGATAGTCGCTTGCTCCTTTTCTGAGTTCTCACAGTCCCACCTACCTCACAGGGTGTCTGTTGTGGGGGAGAAGAACAGAAGGTTTGTCAGCAGCGTTGAGTCTCCTTAAGAGTGAGAAAAGCAGGGTATAAAAGCCAACTTCATGAATAAATGCCTCATGTCAATCAGTTGTCAGGATCCAAAGTAAACTAGCATCACTGGAACTCACACCTGAGCTCACCTGGAACCTCCCATGAAAATGTCACACACGTCATGGTGAAAATATTAAAACCCATTCTAATGTGTTGGCAGACAGAAAAGAGCTAATTAATATCCAAGAAATGACAGTATTCAAGTTTATAGGCAATTTTACTAGGCCAGAAAGAATACTTGCTGGGAAGCGTTTTTAATCGTAAATACCCCTCATTTACAATTAAAAAGCACAAAATACTATTAGCATGATATTGGCTGTTGACATCTTTTTTTATTACTGTATTATTATCATCACATGTAAACTATTTTTAAAAGTTGTTCATTGTAAGACCGGTTTTTCTTTCCTGAGTTTTTGCCTTCTAAAAGTCTACATGTCTTTCTTAACTCCATGGCTGAGGAAAGTCCAACAGGTGAAGCTTTTTCCTGCCTTGAGGAAATGTGACTGACTGATTGACTCTGCTGATTTTCTGCCTGGTTTGCAAATATTTCCTTTTCCCACTGCATCTCCCTTTGAAAAAAAATTCACCTACAAGATAATCAGTCTAATAAGTGCCGTTTGATCTTGTTCCCAGATGTCATAGGCGGGAATATTTGCTTCATTGCTTGTTTCTGGAAATAATAAAATAAAACAGAATATTTGTCATTAAACGTCATCACCACGACACTTCAAGAACAAAGTAGTCACCAGTCTGCAAATAAAATATGACTAAGTCCATATTTTGGTGTGAGCCACTTTGCTCTAATGGTTAGGGAGCCAGACTCTTATCTGGGAATACTGGGTTCGATTCCACCTTCCCCCATGAAGCCAGCTGGGTGACCTTGGGCTAGTCACAGCTCTCTTCTGAGCTCTCACAGCACCACCTACCTCACAGCGTGTTCTGTTGTCGGGAGAAGAATGGAAGTTTTGTCAGCTGCTTTGAGTCCCCTTAAATGGGTGAGAAAGGCGGGGTAGAAAATCCAACTCTTCTTCTTCTTCTTCTTCTGACAGTTCAGCACTGCTTTAAAGTTGTTTCCTCTCCTCCTGATGGCATCCCCGTTGGCTTTTGGTGTTACACGGGCTGTGGCCCTATCCACATAACCGACTCCATTTTTGTACTCCAAACCTGCGCAAGAGTGCTCTTTCGTGTGGGCAAAGGGAGAGTTTCCTTTTCTTTCTCTGCCATTGCCTGGCCTTGTGGGCATCCTAGTGGGGTTGTGGATCGTGTCCCAGACCTTCCTTTCCCCTTTCTTCTTCCCTCCTTTTTCTTTTTCGTTACAGCCGAAAGAGAGGGAGCAGGAGAGCGGCATGTGTTTCGGTCGCGCATGTCTGCATCTTTATGGTCTGATGCGGAGGTGGTGAGGGTGAGGCAGAAAGAGGTGGCCGTACCCTCCCCTGGCTAGCCGAGATGTGGTTGGCAGACGTTTCCCCAGTCACAGAGGGAAGAGGGAGGGGAAGGATGGGAGAGACGGGGAGGGAAAAGTCCTGGGAGAAGGAAAAACACAGACAGAGGCTGCTTCCGCACTTGGCCTTATTCTGGGATGTATCTCAGGATAGGGGTCTCTTGTCCACACGCTAATACAGGCTATGGCAAGTCTCACTAGGACCTGCTGTAGTCTGCAATAACATGCAGATAAGAGACCCTGATCCTGAGATATACTCCAGAATAAGGCCAAGTGCGGAAAGAAGGGAGCGCTCAGTTAGGTGGGCGTGGTCAGGCCACTGACGGAATGCGCTCCCATTGCTCTCTGAGGCACTCTGTTATGGTGAGGCTGGGTCCTCATAGACACCGACCGTGTTCACACGTGTGTGTTTGGGGTCCCACGGCTGAGCTCCGTGCTTGGGGGCATTAGACATTCTTCACCCTGTTCCACTTTCAAGCCTTCATTCCCACCTGGAACTAGGAGACAAGGGGGAAGTTCACGCCTTGCTTCCCGTCTGTGGGAGGCAAAGCACGAATGTGCCACGTGCGGACTAAGCGTGCTCACTTGCGCATACTTAGTTCGCGTGATCCCTCCTCCCCCAGCACATCCAAACACCTAGCTGTGTAGAGGATGGGTGTCTGGGAGCCGCCATCTTGGTCACTGATGTTGGCGTCAGAGCACGTGCGCTGTCCCTGTCGCCGGGGCAATCGTGACCTCCAGCAGCACGTCGCTTACCCCTGCGGTACCGGAAGGAGGTGCGAATGGGTCTGCTGGGAGTCTTACTGGCTCCAGGCGAGGCACAGGTAGGGGAGCAGCGAAGGCCCAACCCGCACCATGCGTAGCTGCTCTTAGGGGGATCATCCTCTGGATGGAAGGAGCCGTTTCTGGTTAGGAAATGGCTCCTTCAAGTCCAGATGCTCCACCTCAGAGGACCCCCCACGGCGACTAGTCGGCCAAGTGTGGAAAGGCCCAAGATTCAGAGGTGGGAATGTGGGAATTAGAGCCCAGGTGTTGCTTGCGGCCGAAGTGGGATCCCTGGACCGTCCGCCCGTCACCGCCTCCACCGTCCTTGGAGACTGCCAGCGTTGAGAGCATCGCCTACCAGCAAGTGTCCCTGTGCTGGGCCTGTGAGCCTTTTATGCCCCACATCCAAAGCAAGGGGTGTTTGAACCCACTCCCGGTCCTGCGCAAGGGACCGCGTCAAGATCTGCTTCCATGCGGTTCGTCATAGCCGCTGCGGCCGCCTCAGTGAAATTCCGCAGGGAATCTCCTGGGTTCAGCTGAGTCCTGCTGCCAGCCTTGGCCTGCAAGGGCCGCACAGGGTGAGTGGCCGGCTGCATGAGCAGCGCCCCACACACGGCTTGCGCGCCACCGGGGAGTCCTTTGGAGTGCTCCACAGCTACCCACCTGGAGCGGCATCCGGCATGCAAGCAGCTCAGTGCAGTGCAGGCGGGCTGTGCAGGAACATCCACAGACTTGCCCGCTCTGGGCCGGGCACAGAAAAGTCCACCCACC
Organism: Aspidoscelis marmoratus; assembly: GCA_014337955.1. Lineage (NCBI taxonomy): Eukaryota > Metazoa > Chordata > Lepidosauria > Squamata > Teiidae > Aspidoscelis > Aspidoscelis marmoratus. The sequence goes on along the minus strand of MTQE01001340.1, from coordinate 1,131,940 downwards.
CACCCACCCACTCACGGTTAGCAGAGGCTGATAGACTGCATCGATCGCGGGTTGCTTAGGATGTTAAAAGATTTTTCACTCAGTACTTTTTACACACATGTTTACTTGTAGCAGTGGCTTCTTTGTTTTCTTTTTGGGCAGTATCTGGTACCCTTAAAAGGACTTTTAGGCTGCATTCACACCTAAGTTTTAATCCACTTTCAGTCCACATTCAGTCGACACACCAGCAAAGCAGCCGGTAATTTTCTTTCGACCTTGTCTAACCCAAAATTCAATTTTCCAAGTCAGATAATCCCAAAATCAAACAGCTTGTTGCATTGCCAAAGCCTTACCACACCCTGAAAGCAGATTGAAAGTGGATTAAGACTTAGGTGTGGACACCTAAGTGGACTGAAAGTGGACTAAGACAGGTGTGGACACGGCCTTCTTTTGCTAATGTCTGACAATGAGACATTCTAAAAACCCAACCACTTAATCATACTAATGATTGCATTCTGAAACCAGACAGTTTTAATAAAACACTGTTATAACTCCTAATAATATTAAAAATAGGAACGAATTCTTTCTTTCTTACGCTCCTTCGTTCCTCCCACCCGCCCAGTTCTTTGCCAACTTTAATGTCTTTTTCTCCTCCGCATTAGGGAAATTATTAGTTAATAAACAACAGCGTCCCGCTGGCTTGCTACAACGGCGCATGCGCAAAACCTGAACGCGCCAGACAAAAGGAGGAACGGCGATCGTTCGGAAGAAAACAAGGGGCGGGTGAAAGTGGGCGTGGCTTGTGCCCGGTGGGCGTGCCCAGAGGAAGCCGTGCCTCTCAGCTGTGTTTGGGCGGTGCGCGAGTGGGCGTGGCAGGAGGCGGCAGTGGGCGTGTCCGCTATATAAGGGCGGGCGCGGCGCTGTTCGCGTTCACTCGCGGCTCGGCTGTCGGCGGCGATGAGTGGCGCGCGCAGCCTGTGCACGCTGGTGGATTTGCAGCAGCAGCAGGAGGGGGAGAACCCGGTAAGAGGCGAATGCATGCGCCCCCGCCTTCGTTTTTGGGGAACAGGATCCTTCTCTGTATATGCATTCGCGCTTGCGCCAGGGCTCCCCGGCCGGTGGTCACTTCTGACCGCTGCGCTTGGACGGAGCTGGTAGATGCGGCTGCCTTTGCTGGACCCGCTGAGTTCCTTTGTCTTGCTTCCCGCAAGCATTTCAGATACTTTATGTAGAAGAAGAGTTGCTTTTTCAACCCCCCCTTTTCTTTCTCTGATGACTCAAGGTTGCTGACAAGCCTTCTGGTCTTCCCCTCCCACAGACGCCCTGTGAAGAGCAGAAGCTTCTATACTCCTCTTTCCTCTCTTAAGGGGGCTATATTCCTCTTTCCTCTCTTAAGCTGCTGACAAAGCTTTCTGTTCTCCCCACAACAGACACCCTGTGAGGTCGGTGGGGCTGTGAGAGCTCAGGAGAGAGCTGTGGGTAGCCCAAGGGCAGCCAGCTGGCTCCACTGAGGATTGCGGAATCAAATCCGGTATTCCCAGACTCCTTAACCACTGGACCAAACTAGAAGTCCTGGTAGAAGTCCTGGAATTTAAAGGGTAGGAATGGGGGGGGGGGATTTTCCAGGTGTTATTTTTGAACTTTCCGCAACTGTTCTGTTTCAGTGGTCAGGTTTTTACTTTTTTATTATTGCGACCCGCCCTCATAACCTTGGCTTATGAAGGGCAGGATAAACACGTAATAAAAAGACAAAATGAGCCCAGTGATTTTTCTTCCTTAAAGTTACCCCCCACCCCTTCGGAAGATTTGCACCGTGGATGCTTCATTGTAATTTCTGCTACTGCTGTTGTCTGTTTATGTTTTGATTTATTGTGTTTTTTTATTGCCTGCTTTGAGTCTGTCTTATTTTGTTTGACGTTGTGCAAGTCCCATCCATATTTTTTTGTGGAGGTGGGATGCTGTGCATCACAGATGACACAGTGAAATGCACAACTAAGCGGAAATGCATTGCGAGAATGTCAGGGGAGGAAAATGGTCCCCAGGAAGCAAAATAATGCAGAAGCTGACAAGTGCCAGAAATTATGGCTTCCATAAACACCCTTGGTTGCATCCCACTTGCAGAGATGGTCACAAGTTTTGTATTTTTTAAAAAAATCTATTGCCTTATAGCTTGTCTTGCTTCCAAAGGTGTGTGTGCATATTCCCTTGGTGTGTGTGTGCATATTCATTAATTTATGGCATTTGGTCTTCTAAAGAGTCACAAAATACGGCATTCGCTTCACATATGTTGTTTCAGAGACAGGGTCTGTGGTTTAAACAACACTCGGAGTGAGGACGGCGCGGTCCAGTGAGTAGAGAGTCGGACCAGGAGGTCAGATCCTGCATTCCGGTCCCTGCTCAGCCTTGGGAAACTCCCTTTCCAACCACTCAGCCGCCGTACCGCACAGGGTTGTTGTTAGAGGCAGAGAGTAGCATTTGCCGCCTTGAGTTCTTGGGAGGTTCAGGAAGGTAGAATAGCCTTAGCCCAGAAGGAACGGTGTGGCCTAGGAAGGTGGTGACGTTTTCTCTGCTTCTCCTTCGTGAATCTGTGCCAAAGGTATAGCCGCCTCCAGGGACATTTGTCCTCTTTCCCTCTGCCGCCGCTCTGCTTAAGGCGGTACAAAGGTGACATTATTGTATCTTTTGAGAGCATAAGCGCCTTTCCTTTTTATATTTTATTTTAATTTAGTTTGTAGTTGCAGAAAAGCTGATTCTGCTCTTGTGCTACATAATTTCTTGCAGGGCATTACCTGTGTCTTGATTTTTTTTAAAAGATTGACTCTTTCTGTTTTTCCTGAAAGGTGGTTATTTTCAGTGAGTCGCTTTCTGCATCCTCAAGTTTGCTGATCAGAGGTTACAAAACCCGGCATTTGCTTCATGGTGAAAGGAGGGGCGGGAAGTTGGGGTGGCTGAGAAAACAAAAACCAGACAGCTGGATTCTGCATTTGAGGTTACCTGCGTTAGGTGTGAGACTGAATATTCTACAGGTTTGAACAGGTAGACAGCAAGGACGTTATGTAATGAACAGTCATAAAGGCGTAATTCTCTGCTGTTCCCTTTCGCTGCTTGGGGCTTTTAAAAACATTGTTGCTTTTTTAATTTGGGGGAGACGATGGTCGTGGTCCATAAGAGATGCCCAGGTTCACCCCTTCAATGCAAGGTTTTATCTGTTTTTCTTTAAATTGAATCTTTATTATCAGATTTTTCCTCACATTAAATACAAACACTTAAGACCCAGGATGCAAAACCTAAGCTTACTCTTCTTGGCATTTATAAGTCCTTCTGTTCATATCATAGGGTTGGGGTTCATATAATGGAGGTCCTAACTCTCTCATGGAGGCCCTCCACGTCTCTTAAAAGTCCAATAACAAAGTCTTGCCTCGCCTCCCTTTTTGCCATGACGCATTCCATTTGGGCTCGTTGCCCTACCAGACAAAACCAGGACTCTGTAGAGAGCGCATCACAGTTTTCCCGGTACTTATCTCTATAGTCGTGCTACAGTTAGTACAAAGAGCTTCATTCATCCTATTTTGTTTGTTTTTCTACCGATTATATTTTCACCCTCCTGAGACCTTCTGGTGTAGGTTGAGATAGAAATTAAATACGTAAATAAACATCTCTGTGTCTGATCAGAACTGCACATGGGATCTGGTGCTGGTGGGGATCCTGATGCTCCAGAAATTTTCATCTAGGGAAGACACAGCCTGTCTCTGCTTTCCCGGGAGGTATTGCCTTCGTTTTTTGTGCAAGGGATGAAGATGTCTAGGTTGCTAAGAGTGTCCCTCACCTGCCTTTGTAGGGCGTGATGGAGTGACCACAGCTCTCATTCAACAGAGAGAGGGGAAAAAGGGATATCTAATGTGCTTCCTTGGGTATCTATCTGGCTTCCATGGTCAAAAGATATCCGACAGTGGCTGGAAACTACTTTAAAAACTGACCGGTTCCATGTGGTTTTGACTACATCTGTTTAAGGAAGCCTGAGTGTATCGCAGAATGCTTTGTCCGAAAGGGAGGCAGCAAAGAATTCTGTGAACCGAGAGGCTGCTGGGCCACCAGCTCGCCCTTCCGGTTGACCCACAGTCAAGGTATAAAGACACCTGAGTTGTCTCCCCTGGTAACCCACCCCCAAAGTTCCTTTGCCCTTTGATTTCTTCCGTATCTGTTTCTTCACTGTCCCTTTTTTACTCAGATTTCTAGAACTGTCTAATCTACTCTTGAACTCCTCTTGCCTTGGAATTCTTATTGTCGCCCCCAAAGCTTAAAAAAGCCTTTTTGGTGCAGTTTATTGCACGTGGCCAGCTCTAGCTGGGAAGTTATTCACATACCCCTTGGCTTAGTGGTGGGGTGAGGAAAGGAGGAAAATCCAGAAATCCAAGCATCTAACTACAATACACTTTCTTTCTTTCCTTTGCTTCTGCCCAGTAACCTTTTTAGCACACTGATACTGGGGAAAAAATCAGTAAGCATTCCATAGCAGGATAGGGAAGAGCCATGCGTCAGTGGCAAACCACTTTTGTAGGGTTGCCAATCAGACTGCATAGGGAGACGTCACTGGAAGCTGAGCCAGGCGAGGGGCATTTTTCTTTGGGGAAGAGCGTGTGGTTTGCGTGGAGAAGAGCTCAGGTTCGATCCTGATATCTCCATAGAAGAGGCTTTAGAAAAACCTGCCTCCAACTATGTGCGTTCGCCAGGACTCGCCTCAAGGGCATTTTTCTCATTTACCTACCAAGATGAAGTATTTCCCCCTTCTTATTAGAGTGGAAGAAACTTGGCAGAAACAAAACCATTAAACTGTGAGGATGAAGCAAAGATTGGGAAAAAATATAGTGTAACAAAATATTGTCTCTTCAAACAGTAGCTAGTAAAGTTTCCTACAAGTATCAACCTTTATTTGCTATTTTTAAAAGCTTTTGCCCTGCATTGCTTTAGGATTTCTCCCCCTTTCTGTTTTGTAATATATAGAAGTGGAACAGATCTTTGCCCTTGTGTCTCCTGTTCCAAAAGGGCCAGGTAAACAAACAAGGGAGGGCCGCTGATCTATAATTTATCAAGTATCGGGTGAGGTGTCTTTTTCCAGCTAATTCCATCTCCGTTTTTTAAAACGGCCTCGGTGCGCTTTGCCGGGAACATGTCACCCGTCGGTTCTGCTCGCCATGAGCGTGGGGGGAGAACTTTGCTTGGCTGCACCTCGGTTCTCTCTTCCAGCCTCCCAGTGATCCAGGATCTGGACACACCCCAAATAACTTGGGTCTCTAGGGGTTTCAGGCTGCTTGTTTATTGCAGAACTGACAAGCCGTTGCTTTTATCTCTTGCCATCCTTTAGCTTATCTCTCAGGACTAGTAACAAGAATTCCCGGATTAAATGAGAGTGACTCAGGTTTTGTCATCCTCATGTTTACTTTCCACTTTTAAAAAAATTGCTCACAAGATCTTAGGGCAGGAGTTGCAACAGCTCAGGAATAAAATAATGGGAAAATACCTGAAGAGTATTAATCCCACCCCAGATCAAGCCCTAATCAAACTATCATTTGCAAACCCTTGTTAAATTTCTTACTTTTAGCAGCAAAGAAGTAATAGGCGTATTGTGGAAAAATTCCAGCAACCTCAAAGCTATGCTATGATATTTGGCAGCCCAAAGAATTCACCTTGCAAGAATTAATCTCCTACCAAACTTAACGGGCACGTCTGCTTCTTCAGATGCTAGGGGGCCCAGTGGGCACTTCTACTTCTTCAGATACCAGGGGGCCCAGTGGGCACGTCTACTTCTTCAGATGCTAGGGGGATAGGCTCCCTAGCATCTGAAGAAGCAGACGTGTCTACAAAAGCTCGTGCCACCAACCCTTCTCCTGTTAGTCTCCAAGTGCTGCTAACTACCTTGCTGGACTTTTTGAATTGGATTAACACAGCTATTTCTCTGATATGGTAGACAACTTATAATTTCCAGAAACTTGACTTGGATATTCCCTCTTTATTTTACATGTAAATAATTATAGTGTGGTTATTGACCCAACAGATATTTTGAGTTGTACCCTGTGTAACTAGGTTATTTCTTTTGAATTCTTTTTACATATGTTTTGTGGCTGAATGTAACTGTTAGTCTGTTCTTGTTGTTCTTTGTTAAAAACAAACACAATACCTGAAGAGCAGAAGGAATTCTTTACTTTATGGAAAGCAAAAAAAATCACTTACTTCTGCAGTTGTAAAATCATCGAGTTGGAAGGGACCTCGAGGGTCATCAGGTCCACCCCCTGCTCTTCTTCGTCCTTCCTAGAGAGATTGTAAATTCCAGCCGTTGGGCATGGGGGGTGGAGTGGATCTCTTGACCTGCCCTAATTCTTTTCATCCTAATTCCTGGGGTGGGGGGAGCTTCATTATCTTTCCTGGCCTGAAAGAACTTACTCTTATTATTTGACTACTTGTTTACTTTTGAGAAGAAAAGCGAAAGGCAGTTCAGGGAGTAAAATAATTCTGCATTAAATGCATAACCCATGATTGCCCAAGACCCATCCGGATTACTTGCGAAGCAAAATGAATGCAAAATCAGCAAGTAGGAAAAAGGCAGAGTGTTCAGATGCATTCAGTAAAGCAGTTCTCCTCCCTTTGGTGCTAAGAATGCTGACATGGATATTTATGTTCTGCAGGCTGGACGACGCGTGGTGCTGAGATGTTTGATGATCTTCTTCCATGCGAAGGGTGGGGTAATATTCTGGAATTTTTGGGATTTGAGTCCTATAGTATCCCTCACACTGGCAGGTCTGGTTTTAGGTAACTTGTTAAACCTGGAACGTTAAGTCTTTCACACGCAGGTCAGATTTTTAAACTATAACAAATCAGTGCATTGGCGGTAAACAAAATAAGCAAAGAACTAGAAAAACAGAATTCTTTTGTGTTTGACTTGTTGTTGTGTTAGGAAAGATGGTGGAGGTGGAGGGAACCTTTTTTATTAGAAGAAGAGTTGACATTTATACCCCACTTTTCTCACCGTTAAGGGGACTCAAAGCATCTGACAAACCTTCTGTTCTTCTCCCTCAAAGGGACTCAAAGCATCTAACAAACCTTGTGTTCTTCTCCCCACCGCAGACACCCTGTGAGGCAGGTGGGGCTGTGGGAACTCAGAGAGCTGTGACCAGCCCAAGGTCAGCCAGCTGGCATTGTGGAGGAAGGTAGAATCAAACCCAGCAACTACAAGAAATGAGTCCAGCGCTCTGACCACAAGACTAAGGATGTGCACGAATGTTCTAAACATTTGAAATTGGATCGAATTTGATTGAATGTGAACATTTGGATTCGAATGGAATATCTCCACATTTGAATTTAAACATTCAAACATTTCAAATGTTCCAAAACATTTGTTCAAATGATTTGAAAAATTTGAATGTACAGATATGTATGTATTACATAGGTATTTGTATGAATCTCATACGTATCTGTACGCATTTGTGCTGATAGTACAGGATGAAAACGGGATGCGTACGAAATGCAAACAGATATGTATAGCACATACGAATGTTGTCAACATTCGTATCTTCAGATTCAGATGTATGTGATTCGAACCTGATTTTGTTGCATTCGGTTCTAAATGCTCGGATCAAATCGAATTCAAATGCAAAAAGACTCATTCATGCACGTCCAAGCCGACTTGCCTTTGGAGAGCCGCTTTCTGCGAAGGTGGAGCCATGATTGCGCAGCTCAAACGCAGGGTTGGAAGGTGTCCTTAGCGTGGGAAAGGTTCGAGCGTCCGCGCTGCTGTGAAGGGGGAGGCCAGTTTGTCAGGTTACAATAAGTCTCTGGCACCTGAAGGGTCCATTTGCGTTAAACGAAGAGGCTCACAATTTACGACGTCGTAAAAGCGAAATCGTTCTACAGGCGACGACCTTGCGCAAGTGAATTTAAAACCCTGTTCCTCCGTGCGGGGCTGACGTAAAGGGTCTCTTTCCCTAGGCCTGATTTTTTTTGCATAGAGTCGCCCCGCTCCTAATGGCAATCTTGAACAATGTGCCATATGCGCCTGGCACCCGGCTGCGTCCGGAGACTCGGCAGTGCTGGCAGGGCGGCCATTTTAGTCCCGTGATTCAGCTGCTGATCGTGGCTGGGGAAGGGGCGTGGGGCCCTTCGTCTGTTGGTGATGCCATGGGTGGTGTGTAATAGGGGGCTCTTTTCTGTAACTGATGCCCGGCAGCTGTTGGCACCCGTGGGTGCAGGTCTTTCTCTTCCCGTGCCGGAAGCCTTTTCGTGAGTCTCAAAGGAAGCTCACGGTCCGATTTTCGGCTGGGTTGGGGCCTCGTGGCTCTGCTCACCTGCACCGACCGCTGCTGCTCCTCCATTTTAGCAGCCTGAGGAGATGGAAATTAATTGCCCCCCGCCCCGGCACTCTTAACGCTGGGAGCGTCTTTGCAAACGGAAAATTCCCTCTGCCTTTGCCGTGGGTTGCAGAGAGACCTTTTGCCAGGCACCGCCGAAAAAGATGGCGGAAGGGGATGTCCAGTGCTTGTTGCCTTGCGGTCTTTGGATGGGAAAGGAGGCCGGAGAGAAACGCCCGTCTATTCCGTCCGTTAAGCCCGTGGGACAGGCCAGATATGCTTGTGAAGGAGGGGTGTGCACAGATGGTTATTTGAATCTGAGTCAAATCGAATGTCAAAACATTTTATTTGATTCGAATGTTTAAAATCCGAATGTCAAAAAATCCTATTCGAATCTGTAATATTTGAATCTATTCGTCTGAATGTTAGACTTGTATTTAAAGATACAAATGTTGACAACATTCATATCTGTTATACATATCT
>MTQE01001340.1:1110808-1123094 GCA_014337955.1 Aspidoscelis marmoratus | reverse complement strand
AAAGATACAAATGTTGACAACATTCATATCTGTTATACATATCTCTGTGCGTTTCGTATGCATTCCATTTTAAACGCAGATATGTATAATATTTGTACTCATACATATGTATCTACATTAAAATCATTCAACGAATGTTTCAGAACAACCAAAATCCATTAATGTCCAACTTTGAATGTTATTAAGTCCGATTTGACTGTCAACATTCATCAGATTCGAATCAGATTTTTGAATTTTTGAATATCCGTACACATGCCTGTTCTGAAGCAGAATTTTGCTCGAGGGCGCGGAAAGTATCTTGCCCTCCGTTTCCCACTTTGGCTCCAGCGTCTGCCTTAGTGTCCTGAGTACGCGACGGCCACGTTTTGGGGCAGGTGAGAATCCCTTTGGGCCGAGACTCATTATCGCACCCACTGGGCGAGTTGGTGTTTTGAACTTGGACGCAGAGTTCTGTGCTTTGCTGTGCTGTCGTATATTATCGGTCCGTGAGTTCTCTTTGGCTGCATCCACATCTAAATTTTGATCCAGCCTCGGTCTGCTTTCAGGGTGGGGGAACACATCAGCAAAGAGTCAAGCTCTTTTCTTTCAGCATCGCCCAACTCAGAAAATCCGTCTTTGGGTTTGCTAAAGTGGAAAGAAAATGTCCAGGCACTTTGCTGATGTGTCTTCTCGCTCAGAAAGTGGACTGAAAGTGGATTAAATTTCACATGAGTGCCGCCCAGCCCCACTCCTGGATTAGGAAGCAAGCAAAGCGGCTGGTGATCTCTCCGGTTCCGTCTGAAAGCGCTTCTGGGAAAGGCTGAATCTGTTATTTCTGTCCATTAGCCTCTTAAATATTTATGCTCTCTCCTAATGGTTCCTGGAAATGGCGCTGGAGTCTTCCCCTCCTTCCTGCGTGGGCAAAGGCAAAGGGGCCTTGGTGGAATTAGAAAATGCCCAGGTAGTTACACCTTGCTGGGGGCGCAATTGCTCCGGGGGCTCGGGGCGCCTTGTGGATTTGCCCCCCCCCCCGGGACTGACACGGAGTCTCTGCCTGGGTCCTTGTCCTGCCCTGAGACCTCGGGGCTGATTCTGCCATCTCTGAGAGGCTCCCGGAGGCGCCCGGCTGATTGTATCGTGCCTGGGAAATGGCAGAGATGGCTGCTTTTTGACATATTTCCTGACGGCGCAGATCCGTCCTTCATGATTTTGAGAGACCGAGGAGGCACCTGGCAGCAGAAGGCAGCCGGGAGGATTCAGAGCGGCCCGTCAGTCAGCGCGTTTCAGTGCTTGGTGAATTATGCCTGCTAAAGCATGCTGACGGCCCTGGTAGAGGCCGTGAAGTCAAGCCAGAGGGAGGCCAGATTTATAGGTGGGGTGTGTGTGTGTGTAATTAAGTAATTGCCAGGTGCCCCCCGGACCTTTTGGGCTGTCTCATGCAATAAAACAGGGGAAGGGGTCCTAGAAGATAAGAGCATAGCGAAACCTAGCTGGGTCATGCCACAGCCCATCCAGTCCAGCATCCTGTCCCACGCACTGGCCCACCAATTGCTTCTGGGCATCTCAAGCAGAAGATGAAAGCAAACCCTTCCCCTTTCCCACAGAAACCCTATTGCAGGATATCACCCACTGTATCCCGGGTCTGTGCTGGGATTGACACAGACGTGTGTGACAATCTCAGCATGGTCCCCGGATCATCTCGGGTTTTACACCTGTCTGGGTGCAGCGACAGCGGAGAGCAAAGTGAGCTCCGACCGGCCGCAGCGGTTGGCTGATGACGTGGCTCTGTCCTCACGGTTTCCTGGGCAGGGATACAAGGATGGCTGCCGAGGGTTCTGAGGAGGGGCTGCAGCCCTCTGCTTTGCAGGTGAGCTGTGAGCACCTGCTTAAAGTACTTCTCCAGGTGACACCAGTGCTAGTGGATCTGTGAGGTCTTTCATTTGCTTTGAACTTAAGTCTTCCAGTGAGAAGATGGCGCATCTTCTGAGCGCAGGCAGGGTGGATTGTGTGGCGCTGGCTGCTGGGCGTTTGGGGAAGGATTTGGCCCACTCGCCTGGGCTGAGGGAGGGCCGAGCGAGATCTCCAGGTGTGGTTAACAACTCCCATCTGTCCAGCCCGATGGCACAGACTTTCCGCACGAGGTGCCGGTCATCAGCCTGACAAACGGCCGTCTGCGTATAACTGATAAGGGCATAAGAAGGCAAGAAGAAGATGCAAATATGGTGCTTTTCTGGCTACCCTTCATTGGCTTTTACTTTGCTTTGCCTTCTTCTGGAGAGTTTGGATCAAACCTAGAATCTTGAGGTGCAAGCAGATGGTGCTCTACCACTAAGCTTAGAACCCTTTCTCCTGAAGATAGAGATTCTTGACTCCTGGGGACTGCATGGGTGTCATGGCCTTCTTCTGGGGTGCTGGTGGGCTTTCCAATCTAGCCTGCGGTCCTTGGATTTCCTGGTGGCCTCTCATCCAGCTTTTAACTGTCTTCTTCTGCTTAGCCTTTTGGAATCCGGTTGACAAGCCACTTGCTGAAGGTGTCTTCCAGCTCGTGAGTGCAGTTCAGTCAAGTTTCTCTGGGAAGAGGACACAAGCGATGCCCCGTTGCGTTCTTCTGAGGTGGTGCTGGGGATTAAAGCTGAGAATACGACGGGCAGCAGGGCTTTTGCCCTCCCTATTGTATATAGGAAGAGGACAAAGACCTGAAGCCCCCCTCCCCCGCCAAGCAACCCAGAAGGGATCCGCATGGAACACCCGAACGGGGGAGGAACCCACAGGGTGGAGTTGGGAAGGACCTACCTGGCTGGACCGTTTGCAGAAGTGTGATTCAGAATGATTCACCGGTATTTCTTTGCTCCCCCCACTTCCTCCTAGCTGGAATTTGGCTCCTTCACCTTCGTTCCCATGTAGGCAGTAGGGCTGAGTCATCAGCTTCCCCTGATCCTTTTGCACGGTTTTGCCTTATATGGGATGGCTGCAACCTTGCGTGATGCCATCAAGTTTGGGTTGAAGGGCTTAGGGGAACTGGACGCATCTCCTGGGCAAGCAGCCTCAGTCCCTCAGCATTAAGGGGAAGAAAGAATTGCTTTAATGACTCTCAGAGGGGACAGTAGCAGAGGGCAGGTTCATAGAATCACAGAGATGGAAGGGGCCTCGAAGGTCATCAAGTCCAAGCCCCGGCTGAATGCAGGATGTCCAGGCCAGAGGCCCAGATTTTACAAATTGCGCCGGGTTGTTGCCCTGTGGGCTTCTGGGCTTGGAGAGGGACCCAGGCGATGTTCCATCCAAAGAGCACCAAGCGCCCGGTGGAGCGGCACTCGGCTTTTGCGTGGCCCCCCCGCTCTGGTCCAGGATGCCCCCAGAGATGGTGGCGGGAAATTTCATTCTGGGCAGTTGTTGTTTCTGACCTTGGCCTGATTCACACCTTCCCTTTAAACCTCCTTTGGTCCGTCGTTAGTTCTGGCTGCTCATACCTTTTCCTTTCTGTCTGTCTTATTTGTGGATTTTCCACTCAGGGGAATCCAAATGGGGGTTGGAAAGTCCAGAAATGAAACTGATAGAAAGGAAGAGGTTTGAGCAGGCAGACCTGAAGGTGGGCTGAAGGAGGTTTCAAGTGAAGGTGTGACCACAAGACTGGCCAGTTCTGCAACAGTTTTAGGCCCTGAGCAGATGGAGAGAATACAGTACCATTACAACACTGCTACACCCCCCCCCCAAAAAAAGTGCTTTTGCTAGAAATCTCAGTGCTGGTGGCACTTTAATTACCTTCTGGATGGAGCCGCCTTCATAACCGTGCAGGTGTGGAGCATGAAACGGGTGTCTCCGCGTGGGTGGAGGTGCCAGCACTCACGCCTGGGTATTCACGATGGCCAAATGCCTGGATGTGCATGGTGGCCAAAGATGGTGCCATCCATGGTGCTGTCTAGCTAGGAGGTGGTAATCGTAGAAGGAGGGGGAAATCTGGCCACTCTCTGGAGGTGCCCGGGCTTCTGGTGGAGCTTCTTGCAGTACCACCGCCACCAAGAAGAAGAAGAGTTGGCTTTTCTCACCCATTTAAGGGGACTCAAAGAGGCTGACAAACCTTCTGTTCTTCTTGCCACAACAGACCACCCTGTGAGATGTGGGAGCTCAGAAGAGAGCTGTGACTAGCCGAAGGTTACCCATCGGGCTTCGTGGGGAAGGGCAGAATCAAACCCAGTGTTCCTAGATAAGAGTCCGACTCTCTAACCACTAGACCAAACTGGCTCACCATATTCCAAAAGGGCCCCTTTAGTGTATTGGAACCCTGGGGTCTGCCGTCCACACGACCCAGGCCACTTGTGGATTTCGGCAATCACTCTACTAGGGATGTGAACAAATATATTTTTTTGGTATTCAGTTCATATCAAATTGAATGCAAGAAAATTGTTATTTGTTTGAATAGATCCCCTCTGAATGTGGCAGGGTTAGAATTTGATATGAATGTTCAATACAAATTTGGTTTGAATGTCCACTATGAATCCGTAACAAAGTTTCGTATGAATGTATTGAAGCGTTCTCTTTGAATCTGAATGCCAGTCTTCGAAGGGCCAACATTCGATTTGAAATTGAATGCCCGTATGAATTCGTATGAATGTCAGACGTTACGAATATTCGTGCACCTCTACGGCTCTTCTGGACGGGGCGACGATGCCAGTGTCCAGCGTGGCCACACTTTACCCAGGGTGTACAAAGCGTGATGGGCGGGCTTGGCCTCTTCTGCCCACGGGTGTGGACCCGCTACCGCTGTCCCCGGAATTTGTTCTGGAATAAGGGGCAGCAAGGAAAGGACCTGAAAGTTCCTCCAGCACTCTAGCTACAATGCTGCATTAGCTACAGGAGAAACTGCAACCCCCCCTTTTCTTTAAAAAAAAAGTTGTTGCAATTTCTTCCTAATTTTGCCAAGGGGACGTCAGTGCACACAAGGGCCTGAGTCAAGGTGGTGCCCTAGAGAGAGAGAGGCCGCTCCAAGCGCCAGCCAGATATTGCGGTAACAAGGGATATTCCGGAGAAAAGCCCCTCCGGAATAATTTTCTGTTGAGCAGACAGTGCGGGGCTGCCATGGTCTCTGCTTGGCACAGTAAGGCACGCATCCAGGTATTTCAGTGGCACAAAATACCCAGAAGTACATAAGCACCACCACTGCGCATGCACAATCATCTTTTTCAACTCCCGTACATGCGCGGTGACCACAGTGAAGATGGTGGCTCACTCCACAAGGTCAGTTGTCGTGCAGTTTGGGGAAAACCTGCAAGCAGAGTCCGGTTTACTTGAAATAGGTTACGGCAGGATTTAGGGTGGACGTGGCGGGGCTCCAGTGGGGTTGTCACAGGCACAGATGCAATTGCGCTCTGCGTCCCCCTTCTGCAGAGGGCCAGAGAGACATCCAGGGGCCGTCTTTGCAACTGCTTCAGGCGTTACTGGGGTGGAGTCTGGTTGCCAACACGAGATTCTGCCAGGACTTCTGCCAGGTGGATAAGCAACCGACGCCTTTGTCAAGTTGCAAATCCACGTGCTGAGCAGCACCAAGGCCTCTTGGCTCTGTTTGTGCCAATTCTTGGCGGTGACGTGGAGCGAAAGGGGCCGATCCTCTTCCGTCGCCCTAGGAGCGCTCACGTTAAGGCTGCGGCTGTCGAAACCCAAAACCTGTTGCCAGGCGCGAGTAGCTCGGCCGCTGCGAGTCGAACATCGGTCTGCGAATCGGTGGCTGCTTCGCCTACGTGGCTTTCCCTCTTTCTCCCCCTTTCTCCCCTGTCTAAGTTCAGCCTGTGAGTTCTTTAGAGTGCAGAGAGCATGTCTGCACATGTGCTGGTGGTTCTGTGCCGTGTGAGTCCGAGCTTGGATCGGGACCAGTCCTTCCTGCACGTTTGCCAGCCCTGTTTGCTTCGTGCTGCGAAACGCACGCAAGTTTGTGTGTCCCCTGGTGCCGTGGCTTCGGAGCCGACTCCTCACACCTCTGTGCACGTGCGCGCCGTTTCCATGGCAGCGGTCACCGAAGCAGGGCTCGCCATCACCGCTTTCTGGGGATTACACTTTGCAGCTCCGTAAGTGTGGCTGAGCTGCGAGCCTCTGCCGGGGCCGTGCGGGTGGGAGGTCGGGCGGGGGGCTCAGTGTCCCTGGAGGGTGGTGCCAGGACCGTACCCGCCAAACTCCATCGCGGTCCTGGCTCCGGCGGGAGATCCCGGGTTGGGTGCCCTGCTGCCGCAGGCAGATTCAGAAGACGACCCTGAAACCCTTGCTTCTCCTTCACCTGGGAGCTGGGTTGGTGCACTGCATTATAAAGATTTTTAGCACTTTTTTAAAGGCTGAGATCAAGATGCTGAGCTATTTGACTTGGGGGAAGAAGGGGAGCGGAGTCTCTCCGCTGTTTCTTAAGCGGGTTCAGCCTCCTCCTGCGACACGCAGTGGCGGAATGGATATCCCGTGCCGGCTGCTGCTCATGAATTAAAGGAGCCCGTCTGTATCTTTTCCTTCCCCACTGGGGATTGAAGCGGTGAGGGCGCCCTGCGTCTTAACCCGTGCAAACAGACGTTTGAGAGTGCCGTCGTGTCGTGGCCCCGCGGTTTCCGCCTTTATACCATGGGAGATGCTGTGGGCTTTTAGTATACTCGTCATCTTCTTGGAAGAATATTCCGTCACTGGTTTCAAGGCATGGGTTTCAAAATTGTTTGCTTTTAGTGTATCTTGGTATCTCCAGTTAATTTTTATTTATTTTTTGATCCTACAATATACTAAAACTTCAGGGTTCACTATCACTCCTTTTCCCCAATTATCGTATAATAGTCCATTTTTCACAGCTGGTGACTTCCTCCGTTGTTCTAGTGTCTTCTAATTTGGCCGTTCCTTGGAAATAAGCAGAGTCAACCGAAACCCGCTGCTGTTAGTCCTCCTTCTTGTAGAAATTCTGTGTAGGGTCTCCAGTCTTTTAAATATTTTTCTGTTGTTCTGTCTTTTAAGAGATTTGTCAGTTTGTCCATCTCAGCAAATTCGGACAGTTTAACTAACCAGTTATTTACTGAAGGTATTTCTGGCGCTTCCAATTTTTTTGCATAGATCATTATCGCAGCCGGTAACCATATACATAAATCAAAGTATTCAAGTGGTCTAAATTGCTGTCTATGGGCCTTTCCGCACACGCCGCCGGAAAACGGATCCCCCGGGGTGGGGGAGTTAGGCTTTGGCTTCCCCTGGCAAGAGAAGGGGCCATGGCCCCTTCTCTTGCGAGGGGAAGGTCAGGGCAGGGGGCAGCTGGCCACGCCATGGTGGGAGGCCAGTGGGCAGGGCTAGCTGTCAAACAGGGAGCATGCGCTCTCCCTGTGTGACAGCTGGGCATGCACCAGCAATCCGGCTTTTCCCCCTCCGATTCGGAAGTGTTCTTTTCCGAAACAGTTTAAGGGGAAAAGCCAGAGGTAAGACCTGATTTTTTCAGGTCTTACATCTGGGTAGGATTCAGCAGCAAAACCGGTTTAAGCAACCGGTTTTGCGCGCCGACGTGTGGACGTGGCGTCCTCAAAGGGACCCTAATTGGGTTCCTTGTGCGGAAGCCACATCCTAATCCTTCCCTCATCTGGTTCTAAATCTGTTTTTAGAGCCTGTGCCCAAAGGCCCTATTATTCCTAATAGAAACAACTCAGGTTTAAATGGAATCACAATGTTTAATATATTCCCCACTGCTGGATGGATTTTTTGGTCCAATATTTTCTTGCTACTCCGCAGGTCCACCACATGTGGTAAAATGTTCCCACATTGGTCCCACATTTCCAACACTTTTGGGCATGGCATGATAAATCTTAGACAATTTATAAGGGGTTAGGTACCATCCGTACATCATCTTAAAAGTGTTTTCTTTTAACACAGTACACACAGTAAATTTCATATCCTTTCTCCATAATTTCTCCCACTGGTCCATATTAATATTGTACCCAAAATTTTTTGCTTATGTGGTCATGCATTCTTTGACCTGTTCGTGGTCTAGGTCCATCTGTAACAATATTTTATAAATCACCCTAATTATTCCTTTTTCAGCTGATTTTTAATTGTAGTTCCCACTTCTGTTTGTCCCATTCAAAATTCATTCTGCTTTTGTCTTCTCCATAAATATTTTTAAGTTGCGATTATGTAAACCATTGTATATTTTCCCCCTCTTGGTTTAACTGCTCTCTAGATCATTTTTTTGTGTTCATGTAGTGACCCTTGCTCCTTTTGCAGTGGGATGCCTACAAAGTATGGAGGTGAAAAGGGGGCTGAAATGTTTCAAGTTTGGCATCTAGGAACGTACTCCATTCTGAGACCTTCGGGCCTAGAGCGGGATAGAAATATAAATAAATAAATAAATACAAGAGGTGCCATGGAACATGTGGCTACAGGGCTTAGTTGACTGTTATCCTCAAAGCAAACAGTAGCAGAAGGCTACACGCCTGAGCGGGTTTCTTTTTCCTCCTGTGTTTCCAGGACCCTAAAAATGCACTTTTATTTAAGTCTTTTTAGTTCATATTAGTTTTATTCCAGTTTTTGCGATGATGTTTTGGCTCTGTGTGTGAGCTGAGACACTTGGACTAGTTTGGACTGTTATTTTTTCAGTACCCACCTTAGGTAGTTGCTTATATGGATTTTACTCTCATCTTGCACACTGGTAGTTATTAAACATTGTTCTGTTTGTACTTTAAGGTACTCTTTGATATTTTTATACCTAGATATACACTACCCACTTGGGATCCTTTTATTCCCTGTTCTAGCCTTGGTTTTGGGGATCCTGTCGGTTGCGTGAAAGCACAGAGCAGCAGACACTGCTCTTCTCCCTCGTTTTGTCCCCGTAACAGCTTCTGCGCTTGTCTTGCTCTTGGGCACAACACATGACATCCTCTCTTTCTTGGGTCTTTAGGAGAATGTGAAGATTTTACGACTGACCCTTCAGAATGACCTCCCAGGGGAGAGACGAGACCCGGTAAAGCAGAAGGTAGGTGTCTGAGGAGAACCGTGCCTTTTGCAGGGAGCTCCTAGAGCTGTTCTTCACTTGGGACCTTTATTCTGGGATATATGAGACCTGCTGTAGCCTGCACTAGCATGTGGACGGCTATATATTATATCCCAGTGTGGAAAGGGCTTTGTAGTCTAGTCTTTGCAGTTCTATTAACTTAGACCAGCAGGCAAATGGTGCCTCTGCACCTTCAGGGTTCCCCAGCCCCCAGGTTTCTTTAGTTTTGTAGGAGGCAAGGTGCTGCATTATGCAAGGGGACAACTGTGCATTTCCAGGTCCTTGGGGGGTTATGTAGGTGGAGGAAAGCGTGCAATCTATCAAAAGTGCAGCAGCAGATCCTGTTGCTCAGGACAACATGGATTTGGTGATGACCCTGGCTTGGCCCGCCTTAGGAGCTGCTCCGTGGCCTCCCTCTAGATTGCTGTTCCAACTGCAGCATGTTTGTGAGGTTTGCGCGCAAACTGGGCGTCTTTCTTAAGTCTGAATCCGTTTGGGGCAGAGCAGAATTCTTTTGGTTTCAGGCCTGGTGTCTTTCTCTGTGGCTAAGCAGCAGCTGTGAGATTCCTCTCTTGAAAGACAGGACCTGTTCACACTTGAAGTGCAGATGATATAGCCCGGCCTGGCTGGGTTGCCAAGGCAACATCTGGCATGTGCTGGGATGCTGCCGTGGCGGTTGGCCCATGGTGTGCAATGGTGCAGCAACAGCCACCCTGGCCACTTGCATTGTCCGTACCCAGAAAGGAGTGCAAAGCTGTGGACTGATCATAAGCATTTGGTAGGCTCTGTGTCGTCACCATCTACTCTTAGCCTGGAGTATATTCTTCAAGAGCCCCTCTGTTTCCCTTGCAGCCGGTGGGAAGGGCTTTTGCAATGGTGGCCAACCGCCCCACGGGCAGCCATGCCTTGGCCTCTGAGTGCATTAAGACCAATGAGGGTGATGAAGAGATCATCAAGGTAAGGACTTTGCCTGCAACCAAGAGGTAATGGTTTCTTCTGGGTTTAATTGTTGACTTACAGCTTTGACTGATTTCCCAATTGGTGGAGCTGTGTTCGGTTGAAAAATAAGAGGTGGATATGAGAACCTAAGAGCAGCCCTGCTGGATCAGGCCACAGCCCATCTGGTTCAGCATCCCGTCACACACTGTGGCCCACCAATTGCCCAGGGGCACCCCAAGCAGGGACAAGGGCAAGCCTTCTCCTGCTCTCGAATCCCAGCAAATGCCCTTAGAAGCATCCTGCTTGTTCCCCCAGCCTGAAAGATGTACTCAGGGTTCCTGCCTTCCAAGAGCCAACCTTGGTAGGTCGCCTACCATTCTTGCGTCTTGGGAAAAGGACATCTGCCTGGAAGAACTTCAGGCCTTGAAGGCTGATCGAGTTGCCAAGTATTGCAGGTTTTCCTGCAGGTAGTGGAACAGGCGTCACCCGCCTCACTGTACCGGCTTGCCTCGTGCTCTCTGTAACCGTCCCTCAAGAGCCTGCTTGTCCCGTCTTGTGTTAGGTTTCAGTTCCTTCTGTTTAGGCAGCTTCCCTCTCATGGGCGTCTCGTCTTCTCCTTTGATTCAGGTCTACCTTAGAGCCAGGACCGAAGACCCCGTCAAGCACGCAAAGAACTTTGATCAACGGACAGGCGACAGCTGTCACCTCCAAGGGGTAATGAGCGATTTCTCGGTCTCTGTGTGTTTTATTGTATTCAGTAAGACGTTTGGTGGTTTGTCCTCACACGGATGGGACCTGTTCCGCAGGATGTTGGGCTTTTCTGTATGGCGAGGTCCTCTACATGGCGTGAGTTCTGTGGTTTGGATTTTCACCCGCGAGTGTTCGGGTGGCCGGAGAGGGGGCCCCTTTCCAGTCCAAGCCCAGGCCGTGAAGTAGAGGACGCCTGCCTCTTCAGCAGCACCAGCGCGGTGGAAGCTGAGGGCTTCTGGGCTTGTCCCTCCGCTTTGGCACGGCACTTTTCTCCGTCTTGCCGAGAGATTCCTTGAGTCCTTTTGCCAGCCAGGAAGTCTTTGGCAGCCTTCCACAGAGGGAGTCTTTGTTCAAGAGGCTGAACGCCTTGGCAAGACCTCGTTGGCAGAGACGGGTTGCCTCAGAATTCTGATGACTCATAGCCGCCATCACAGGCCACCAAACCCAAGTCCTTAATTGCTTTTCTAGCTCGGAAGAATCTCTTGGGATTTGTGCCCCCCCCCCCCAGCCTTATTGAACCCGTGCCACACCCAGTAACTCAGGGACTGCCTCACCCTTTCGGGAGAACAGCCACTGCTTTGCCAAGGGCACCCGTTGCTCAACCGTCCTGGGAGGCGTGTGCAGCTGCGGCGGAGGCAGAGTGCCCGGTTTGTTACTTTCGGAAGCATAGATCGCTGGAAATGGACGTGGAGGGAGCTCCTTTTGTGTTGGAGCACCAGGGAAAACACGTGGTCGCTCGTGGTGTTCGTAGGAGGTTAAGATGGGTGCCCAGTTTCCTTTTCTCACCCTGTTTCTTGGTCTTGTGGTTAGAGTGTCTGACCTTTACCTGGTGGCCTCCTGGTTCAATTCCACACTTCTACCTGAAGCCAGCTGGGCGACCTTGGGTCAGTAACAGCTCTCATTCTGAGCTCTCACAGCCCCATCTGCCTCACAGGGTGTCTTTTGTGGGGAGAAGAACGGGAGGTTTGTCAGCTGCCTTGAGTCCCCATAAAGGCTGAGAAAAGTAGACTAGACAAGCCAACTCTTCTTTTTCTTCAGTGAGGGATGTTAGGCTGCAAGATGGCAGCCAGGATAGGCCGCCACCAGGAGAGGTTGGTCCCAGAGGGCAGCCATTGTCTGAGGAGGGTGCGCCAGTGTGGCTTCTGTCCAGCCCATTTGTCACGTATGGGTGTAGGAAGGTTCCTTGTGGGAGAACGTTGGGGGATGCTGGCCTCATTCCTTCTCTGCATTTTTTTTTTCTCAAAGGCGACATCCGAGAAAACCAACGGAATCCGTCCAAATCGAGCGACCGCCTATCGCAGCCTGTCCGTAAGCCAGGTGGGCATAGCAACATGGTGCTGTAGGGGCTCCCATGTTTTGGGGGTTTATTGTTGGCACAAGATGTGCAGACCTGTCTTCTGTGTTCAGGATCACCGTTTCCAGACCCAAGAACAGAGAGACTTCCTTCTGCAGAAGTGTGTCAGCGTTTATGGTTAAAATATGTCACAGAAAATAGCAGCAGCAGATAACACACAGCTCTCAATACTTTCCCACCTATTTTATCATAGGAGACCCTCATATCAAGCACCCAAATTAGAGTACCATTTTCTCCCAGGCTCCAATGGTCTTGTGAGCCAGTTTCATCTAGTGGTT
>MTQE01001340.1:1086973-1097087 GCA_014337955.1 Aspidoscelis marmoratus | reverse complement strand
GGGACGTGGCTCCTTCCCAGGTCCGGCAGCCCCTATGGGGCTGCCGAAGCTGGGGAGCCACCAGCATCAGTGTCCTGTCGCCCCTTTCTGGGGTGGCAGGGGGCCGATCCCGGGCTGGCTGGGGCCGAGGAACCCCTTGGGCGGCCAGAATGCATCGCTCCAGCCCCCCAAGGGTCCCCCCCGTCCCCATCGCGGCCGTCTGCGGGGCGCGGGTGCCCCGCAGATCAGTCCCACCCCCCGAATCCGCCACCCCCAACCACCGTCCGCGCCGGATTGGGCCCATCTTCGCTGTGTGGGTGCCTACATCGAGGCACCCACACTGCGAAGATGATTCCCCCCCTCCCCCAGGGCCCTGGGAGGACGCGCGCGCGACGGAGGACTTACCTCGTCGCCGTCCAGCGTCCGACTGAGGGGGGCATGCTGGGAGCGCGCAGGACGCAGCCCACCTAGCCCCCCCCCTATTGGACAAGCAATGGGCGGCAGCGCTGCGGCCGAATCCCCGCCCCTGGACAGCCTTTGCCGGCCAAGAGAGTTCCGGGTGCTTTTAGGATTCGCACACAGGCGCGCTGGAACGCGTTCCAGCGCGCCTGTGTGTGAATGGTGAAAGCGCCCGGAACTGTCTTAAGCTTCCCGCCTGCATGCGTTCCAAACGGAACGCATTGCAGTGCGAAAAAGCCTCTTCTCTGTGCTGGATGCTTGAAGGAGAGAGGTTACTGCGTTGATGCAGCAGACGGAATTCTTTTTCTACTCTTGACCATCAGGAATTCATTTTTTGTCTGGGGAAGGCAAGACGGGCCTTATGCCATTGCAAATGGAGCAGCTGTGCACAGGTCCTGCGGTTATGGTGGCTTTGGCAGATGGGGAATCCATTTAGCATCTGCTGCAGCTGCAAACATCTGCAAAGCCCGCCTTCGGTGGCAGCCAAATGATGGAGACCACCACTGCCCAATTCTCTGCTGCCTGACTTTGTCACAGCTCTGCGTTTTGTGTTTGGGAACCCGGTTCACAGAGGCTGAAGAAAACCAGCTCCCGGCCTGTGGAATACCTGCGTTTGTGCAAGGTTTTCTTAAAACCAGTGATGCAAATGGGCCGTATTAGGCCCTGGGTCCCTAAAGGTGCACTCCAGCCCTAGCACCTTGGTTTCACCACGAGGTTACTTTTAAATCAAGTCTACCTTTTAAAGAAAACTCAGTGGCAGTAGAAGGTGGCTTTGGTAGGCAGTTTTACTTTTTTAAAACTGCAGCAAACCAAATTCAGTATGTTCACCAATTTCAGTGGCCTCAAGATGGGGGTTAGGGGCAGACTGCCTGGCTGAATCCAGGGGCCAGTTTGCACTTGGCCCTGTAGTACACAGTGGGGTAACACCTGGCAAGGAGTATTTGCACCTGCGGGAAACACCTCAGAACACCTCCTGCCTTGCCAGATGTTACCCTATTGTCTACTAGTGGTGGTGCACACAAGGATCCCAACCCTTACCTCATCTACACCAATTCTGGTGCTAGGGGTCATCCCGGGTGCCGTGCAAATGCACTGGCACCTCGACTGACCCCGGTGTGACTGCACGTGCACAGAGTGGCGTCCCTGTGGTGCGACGGCATAGATGCGCCAGGCTCCGCAAAGATGGCGATGCCTGGACGCAGGAAAGTCTCTGGTGCGCAAGGGTCTTGGTCTGTTATGCACTGGCATTCTCAAGTGGGAATGGTAATGAAATGCACTTTTCTCATCCAGCGGATGGGAAGCTAAGTGTAGAAACACCCCAGATGCGGCCTAAAATGTGGGATCATCCTAGGGTTATGTTGGGATTGCTGAACGTAGCCATGGCAATCAAAACATACCAGGGCAAAGCCCCCAGTACTGCAATTCCAGGAAAATCCAACGCTCAGCCCAGGTTTTCCTGGAGCAGCAATATGGACGTACTTGTCACCCTTGCGTAATTCACAATTACAGGTAACTGGAATACCTGGCAATTCCAGGTTCTAAACAGGGGGCCTTTCTGCATTTGGCCTTATTCTGGCATATATCCTGGGAGGGCCCTGCTGTCTACATTAGCATGCAGGTAACAGACCCCATCCCAAAATAAGGTCAAGTGCAAACAGGCCCAGCGTCACCCATTTTCCTCTTGCCTCTGTCGTACGGTCAGCCTGAGGAAAAGCCCCTCCCTCCAAGGGTCTGTCCTGGTGAGTTTCTGCACTAAGACAGAAAGAGTATTTTGTGAGCGCACTACAGTAGGGGTTTGGCATTCGAACTCAAGTCGAATGTCAAAACATTCCGTTCAATTAGAATGTTTAGAATCCGAATCCAAGAAAAACCGATTCGAATCGATGCATTCAAATCTATTAGTCTGAATGTTCGATATGAACGTTGACAACATTTGTATGTGTTATACGTATCTGTATGCATTTCATATGCATCCTGTTTTCGTTCCGTATTCTAAGCGCAAATGCGTACAGATACATATAATATTTGTACAGATACGTATGAATCATTCGAGGGAATTCAATCGGCTTTGGATGTTTAGAATATTTCTGCACATATCGAGAGCATGCACTCCATCCCACTTGCGCCATCAGCGGCTGGGTGTGTTTTTAACAGAAAAGCTGCACAAAACTGGGATTATTTTTTTTCTTGGTCTCTTTTCTGCTTGTATTCTTTAAAACAGCATGCAAAACATTAAAAAAATAAAATTTATTAGTTCCTTTTCAAGCATGTCTTGAAGTGTGAGATACAGGAAGGCTAAGGAAAAGGCAGCAACATCTTCCACAAATTTAAACAACCCAAACCCTCAAGCCCAAAGTCCCTCCTATCAGAAGTGCCCTATGGAGTCAGAATACCTTAAAAACAGGTACCGTACAGGTGCATGGAGTCTGTGACGATAACCCAGCCTTCAGTGGGTTTCTCTCAACTGCAGCCCTTTGGATATGCCTGAATCACAACTACTAGCATTCAACTCCAGGCTGGCACAGAATGCCGAGTTGGACTTCAGGAAATCTCTGGAACTAAAGCCTTTCTATGTGCAGTGTGCATGGAGCATTAGTGTTTGTCTGAAGGAAGAAGCATGTTTAGGGCCACTGGCAGAAATACTTGCATGCTGAAACCTGCAATATTTGCCTGGCCTACTAAGTGCTACTTCCACCATTTAGACTGGCTACTCCTCAATCCCCACCCCCCACCCCATGCCACCCCAGTGGAAGTATCCATACAGGGCATTATTATAATAAATTGTATTCTGGCAAGATAAGTGTCTGGAGAAGAAAACAATTCAGAATAATGATTGTGTTTGCAGATGCAAGAGGCTGTTGGGTGTATTAGGTCTGCAGCCTAAAAAACCCTGACCACTGAAAAGCAAACAAAGCCACTTGGAAGGAATTTATCAGGCCAATCCTATTTCTGATAAAATCTTAAGCTCAAATGCTACAAAACACAATGTTCTATAAAAATAGAATTCAACCAAAATCTGCAACTCAAGGCGTATGAAAAGGAGTCTCTGGCTAAAGTCATCTGCTCGGCTTCTTGGTACTTGGGGGAACTACAAATCCCAAGAGCCCCTGCTCAAGAAGCAGAGCAACATCCCATGATGCTAAATGAGAAACTGCCCTGCCCATTCCTCCAGTTCCCTCTCCAGCCTTCCTTGTCTCAGCCAATTCCTACATCTCCCACGCAGGTGTAACAAAATGGGCTTTGCATTTCATTCCAAACTCAGAACGAAGTGAAGATGCTTGGAGCAGCAAATTGGAATCCTGTGGATAAAAATTTGGATCAGTTTGTTTTTTTAAAGCCACCTGACGGTTACTTCTGGGGGTGGCACAAATATCATGGATGCTGCCTAATGCACTGCCTTCCTATGAACTGCCTGTGGAGAACATGGTTCCTTGCGGATGGAAGAAGAAGAGGCGGCCCGTGGCCCTTGCAACCTTGCCTTGAAAAGCTCACCCACAGTCCAAAGGGCCCTCCCCAAAGTGCCATCCTCTTCCAGGGTCATAGTAGCTGCCTCTGCAGTTACGAGTCCACATCTTCCCAGCAGCAAAGCAGCACTTTTGACGGTGAATCTCAAGTTAATTGAGGCCAGGGCAGACCTGGAGCTTGGCTCAGCATTGCCGGAGCATATTTATTGCCACGGGGCTTTCAGCAAACCGAGGAGGCCCTCCTGCTCCCAGGTCTTGCCAGCCTGAGAAGCAGCAGTTGCCAGTTAGCAGCAGCAGCAGCCATCATCTCAGCACAGGGCAATAGGGGCAGAAGGCGAAAAGCAATTAGATGGGGAGAAGCTCCTCTCCCGATGGCTGCTCTTCTCCAGAAGGGAAACGGGTCCCCGCTGCCTGCCTGGTCCAGCGACTGCTCTGGCCTCGGGTTGCTGCATCCCTCATCTGACAGCCTGACACATGGACAGGGTACCAGTCCGTCCCGTCGCAAGGCATGATGGCGCTGGGCTCGCGCACCGCTGTGCGCATCACGTCGGCACTTGTGTAGCTCTCCTGGACAGGACAAGCTAAACCCCATCAATCCCCGCCTTCTATGGCCAGCTCGGGATAGCCCAGCAGGGGGAGGTTGGCTTTCAGGAAGACAAGCTGCTCCACCAAGTCAGTGTCCAACCGGGAGCGCAGCGGGGTCACTACCTCCCTCGCCATGGAAGACACCTTCTCGCTCAGGACGCTGCTGGGTGGGCAAGAGAGGAACCGTCCCGCCACAGTCGCCAAGTCCGGCCAGACCTGGCGGTGCATCGCCCAGAACTGGATTGGCTCCGTCTGCTGGCTGGCCAGGGGCTCCTGGAGGTATTCCAGGACACACCGCTCGGCACCGCCCCAGGGCCTGACAGACTCCTCCCGTACCCCTGGCAAGGCCCCGAGGAGGCCCTGGGTGAACCACTGACTGGAACCCACAGGGGGGCCTGCCAGGTCTTTTGGGCCCTCGGGAGCTGCCACACTGCCAAGCTGGCAAGAGGAGGCGGTCACGCTGCTGCCGGCGGTGGAGTGCGCACTAGGAACACCTCCCGCCCCCTCCACTCGGCTGCGCCACAGTCTCCGCTCCTGGGCTTGCCTAACCTCTTCAACCAGGAGGGCCCTCCACCTGGGCAGCTGGTCAGGGGTGACGGCGGTGTCTTTCATTCTTGGGTCACACAGGCAGGACAAGACGTGTTCCGCTGATCTGCACAAAGGGTCCCTGAGCCGATCCACGACGGCAGCCCTCAGCCGGCTCGCCAAGGCGATCGCCTCCTCAGCTGTAAGGGTGGACTGGAGTTCGCCCATGGTCTTTTCCAGAAGAAGAGCGGCAGGTAAGGCCTCGCTCAGTGTGGCCGTTTCGGCACACAGTATACTTGTGGCCACAAAGAAGGGCTCAAGCGTCAAGACTACTTCGGAGACCAGCACCCACTCCTGACTCGACAGGTCACACACTTCTGAACCCCGCACTGCCGCCAGGCTGCGCACAGCCAGTTCCTGCTCGTGCAGCCGCTGAAGCAAAAGGAACGTGGAGCTCCACCGGGTTGAAACGTCCCGCGGGATCAGGTGTTCTGGGAGGCCAAGTTCGAGTTGACGGTCCTTGAGCATCCGCCTCCCCTTCTCGCTACGGTGGAAGTACGAAGCGATCTTCCGGCACTTGTCCATGACAGCAGCCATGGCGGCAGCAGAGTGATGCTCGGTGGAGCCCTCAGAGGGGACGCCTCGCCTGGAGGCGGCTCCGGAAGGGCCGAGTGCGTCCGAGACAATCTGGTTGAGGGTGTGCACCACACAGCGGATGGAAGCGAACCGTAGCTGCTCGGCTGCCTCCACAAGGTTCTCACTATTGTCAGTCACCATGAACCCCCGGTGAACGTTGGGTTGCCCGGACAACCATACCCCAACCTGGCGATCCATGGCCAGCAGCACTTCCTCTGCTGTATGATCAGTATCCAGCAGCTCCACATGCAGCAGCGCCCACCTATGTTTTGCGGAGTGGGGAGGGTTGGCCGTAGCCACGCTGGCAGGTGACTCCTCGCTCTCCTGGCCCCACCAGTGTGCGGTGAGGGACAGAAAAGAAGTGTGCAGCCCGCTGCCGGTGGCCCACAGGTCAGCAGTGAAGTGCACGCTTGTATCAGGGACTGCTGCTCGCAGCAGCCCTGACACAGCTTCCCGGCAGGCCCGGTATAAGGACGGCATCACCCGCCTGCTGAAAGTGGTGCGGGAGGGGATCTTATATTCGGGGGCGAGCAGCCTGAGCAGCCGGTGGAAGCCCGCATTCTCCACCACCTGGAACGGCTGGTCATCCAAAGCAATCATCTCCGCGATGGCCTGGGTAATGAGGTGGGGCTTTGGGTGATCAGGCTGTTTGTTCATCGGCCACAGCCACTGCGGGGGAAACTGGTCTTGCCTTGAAGCGGCTGCTTTGCTGCCAGCCAAGGGCCCGCCAAGCTTTGTGCCTGCGGGAGGGGTATCAATCTCTGGGTGATGCCGCCGCAGATGCTTGAGCATCCCTGATGTGGAAAGGCGCCTGAGGTCCTTTCCCCTGCTAACTTGCACTCCACAGTGGGTGCAAATGGCATGGGTTGGGTCCCCAGGGCACAGCTCAAAGTACTCCCAGACCATGCTACCTTCCGGGGCACCCCGCCCCCGCTTTGTGATTGGTGACATTAGTGCAGGTTCTGTTGGTTCCTTCTGGGGGGCACCAGCACTTTCTGTTTGGGACTGAGAAGGTCCAGGAAGGATTCCATCCTCCTCCTTCTCCTCCATCTCAGACCAAGTGGACATGTCACCAAGATGAACTGGGGATGGTGAACCTAATGATCTGGCTGGGCTAGTAGCTGGCACAATCACAATCACAACCTCATCCTCCTCTACTCCAGGACGTTCCTCCTTGAGAGCGGAGGACCTCTGCACAAGTTCCTGCTGACATGACGTTAATGGCTGTGCTGCAAGATCACAACCAGGATAGGACTTCTCCTCGAGGTGCATTTTCTGATGTTCTCCTAGATCCTTCTGCTCTCTAAAGCTTTGCCCACAGACCCAGCATATAAAAGACTGCTCTTCAATCTGAATGTTCTGATGGACCACCAGGCCACTCCTCCTCTGAAAGTCTTTCCTGCACTCCTTGCGTGAATAGGGCTTCTTGCCCATATGGCCTTTCAAATGAGTTCTAAGGTTCCCTTTTTGGGCAAAAGTTTTCCCACAGACCTCACAGGCAAAGGGCTTCTCCCCTGTATGGATCCTACGGTGGACTCGAAGATCACTTTTATCTCTGAATGCTTTCCCACAGTTACTGCACGTATGGGGTTTAGTCCCCATATGAACATACTTCTGGTGGTCATTAAATTCCTTCTTCTGCCTGAAGCACTGCTTGCACAGTGGGCACTGATACAAGCGCCTTGCCTGGTTGTCTCCCTTCACTACGGAAAGTTCTTCCAATAGAAGCTCTTTATGGTCTGTTTGTTGTTGAAGACTTGGTAGCAATGAAATGTCAGGCAGTCTATTCACCAGGCAATGCTGAGGCTCCGCCAGCATGTTCCCTTCCTCTGATGCACCCCACAGCATCCCATTTGGGGAAAGATAGAGGTCACTGTGTAGAACAGGAGGAGAGTCACACAGGAAGTTGTTGAGATTAGCTTCCTCCAGCCCAACTTCCTGTTCCAACTGAAGCACCCTCTCTCGGTCCATTCGCTGCTCAAGACTTGGAAATAAGGAAGAGTCAGGTAACCCATTTGTTAGGCAAGTCTGCTGTTCTGTCACGGCACTTTCTTCTTGTGAAGTGTTCCAGAAAGTTCCATTTGAGGAAAGCAGATAGAGGTCATTTCCTGCAGAAAGAGAGGAATCAGACAGGAAGAAGGAGAGGTCCTGTCAGTTACCTGTTACCCCTTCACAAGCACAGCTATAAATCAAGGTGAAGCGTGAACCCTTGAAAACTGATGGATATTTCTAACTTATGTCCCTTATGTACAGGAGTTCTTGTTCATCCTCTGCCATCTTTCTTCATTCTGGTCCTCACCAGGTTACGCAGACTTTCCCTCAGTGCCAGCCTCACCCCTGAGGACCAACTCCTTGGCTTTTTATTCACACTCATGCTTGCTGCCTGAACCCTAATCTACAACGCTTTCCCAAGCCTGCTAGGGTCTGAAGGATTCTGGAAGAAGTTGGCATCTTGGCCACGATGCCAGTCAGGACCCATGAGTCTAGGAGCGCTCACGTCTGCGGTGTAAAGGAATGGATGCTGACCAGAGGCAGGACAGTGTCTGTCCTTGGAGTTAATGCAGAGACTGGGAGCCTTTTTGTGCATTAACTTCTCTTGGAAAACAGCTCAGGGAAGTGAAGTTCTAGAACAGTTTAGGTTTCCACACTTCAGGACGCTCAAACCAGTCAAAACTTAGCCAGCGCTTAACTAGGTGCCGGCTAAGCGCAAATCACCTCCATTAAGGCGCCAATCGCACTGCCACAGCAAGGGTGCCAGTGCGCACGCAGAGTGTTGCTGCAACGACCTGGTGACACAGTGCACAACCGCACCTGTGTGGGTTTTTTTGCACATTTGCACTTCCTCCACCTGCAAGAGGTGTGAATGAAGTGTGCCCGTGTGGAGCCACCTCTGGTAAAGAATCGGCTCCAAGCAGGCCGGATTCAGTGTCTGGGTCTTCCCCCCATCTTTTCCTTTTTGCCTAGTGTGGAAAGGCTTTAGGACGGGGCCGGGAAATCCTTATCATTCTGACTATTACAGGACAAAGGTAGCAATGTACTCTGTGGAGAGCCTGGAAATCTGGAATGTTCTACAAAGTCAGACTTTAAAGGGATACCTGAGCCAATTTGCCTCCTAGTTTGCAACAGGTTAACATCTGGGCAGGTGCATCTAGTTTGCAGGAGGCGTTGATAGCCAAGAAACACCTCCTGCCTGCCCAGATGTTCACCTACCGCAAACTAGCAGTGGTGCATGAAATCGTGCACCACAGGCACATTAACCCTTACCTGAAACTTACCTGTAGCGCCCAGCAGGCAACCGTTCACCCCATTTCCTGTGTGAGAGGAGGAGTCATCTGAGGTGCTGCACAAGTACACTGACACCTTAGATGACCCCACCCTGTCACTGTCACGGTTCCAGCGCACATGCAGTCACACTGGGCGCCGTGATCAAGATGATGATGCCCTGTGAGCAATCAGACAAGGGCCCAGAGGAAGTTAAGTTTCTGGACATGCGGGGGTTAGGCCAAAGTGTAGTAGTGTTCCCAAGTGCAACACTACTACACCTTAGTCTGTCCTGCACTTTTCAGTGCAGAAATGCCCCTGGTGTCCATTACTTTATCATCCCAAGTGAAGGCTGTAGGAAAGGCAGGCTGCAGTACTGGTTTCACATCCTCTCTCCTGGTGTATATTTAACTGGTAGCTTTGGGATGATTCTCATTGCTGACAGTGTTTATCCTTAATTTTAAAGAGACTACTGCAAAAGCGTGTAGCTCTTAAGCACATGGAGAAAGCCACCGAAAACCTCAATATTTTAGGGTAGGCGTAAACTGCTGCGCTGGAGGGCAAGGGCAAATCTAACAGAAAACCTGCCTATAGAGAGGAAGGGGCGGTTTACCTAGCGAGATCACCATCCTGTAGTTCTCCATCATCACCTCCCAGTGCAGCTTCTTCTGCCAAGGGCGCAGCAGTGCCCACTCCTCGGGGGAGAAGGATACAGACACATCCTCAAAGGACACCAGCTCCTGAAAGACACGGGCAGGGTTTGCTCAGGGTCGGTTCTCTGCCTCCCCCGGGACACGTCCTGAGCACCTCCAGGAGAAAGGAAGCATAGAAATGGGATGGAGAAATTTAGAGTATGACTTTGCTTTTTAAAGGCTGGAAATACCATGTGGACGTCTGTGGAACTATGTGGTAAAAGTCTGAAATGGGCCCAGGGCTCAGAGAGTAGAAAGGCGAGCTCGGTTGAGGATAGCGCCCAACTCACAGGGCACCACTGGGGCAGGTCTGACTCCCGATTCACTCCCTGGGTGTCTCCCTGGGTACCTCCACTCAGCTTTCTTAGCGAAGGTAACAGAAGTGGCTTCTCCGTGCCAACAGGGAACTGGGGACTAAGCCAGTAACCTCTGCTTCCAGGGATGGCCTCTTGGTCAGTTTGGTCAGTGAGCCAGTTTGGTCTAGTGGTTAGGGAGCCGGACATTTATCTGGGA
>MTQE01001340.1:1064549-1078654 GCA_014337955.1 Aspidoscelis marmoratus | reverse complement strand
TTTTTTTTTTTTTAATTAAATTTTGTTTCCATAAATGAAATATACAAAGGTTAGTGTTATCCATGTATTTTTTTTTTAAAAAACAAGCTTTAATGTGTTTATTTGAATTTTAAATTTTCCTGTTTGTTCACTTCTTGCTGTTTATTTTACTTATGACCAAGTAATAGCATACACAAAGTCTACCTATCATATCAAGAACAAGGTAAGTTCCTGGAGGCCAGATCTACTGATAACTGCTGCAATGGATGCCTAGGTACTGCTGGGCTAGATGGGCTGTGGCCTGATCCAGCAGGGCTCCTCTGAGGTTCTTATAGACAAATTCATGGAGGACGAGATTTATCTATGGTTACTTGAATGGATGGTTAGGTCCTGTCTCCGGGTTGGAGAGAGACAGGCAGGATGTCTCTCAAAGCCATTTGCAGGCAATTGGTCGGCCACTGTGTGGGACAGGATGTTGGACCAAATGGGCTGTGTCTTGATCCTGCAGGGCTTCAAGGAGGACAGGTGTATCAATGGCTACTAGAGTGGATGCCCAGGTACCACCTTCAGGGTGGGGAGACAGGCAGGATGCCTCTAAAGGCCATTTTCAGGGAGTTGAGAATGGGTGAAGGTTTTGTCTTTGTCTTCTGCTTTGGAAGGCCACTGTGTGATACAGGATGCTGGACTAGACAAGCTGCGGCCTGATCCAGCAGGGTTCCCCTTATTATCTTACGTTAACACAGTGCAGGCATAGTTATTATCGACCACTGCCCTCAAGAAACAGAACAAAATCCTAAAGGAGATCAGAAAGAGTTAACTAGTTAAGAGCTCTGTGGCTGGGTCAGCCTGTTCCGTTCACAGCAGTGCCACACATTTCTGAAAGAGCAGAGGACAGTGCGGGGAAGGATGTAGCTCAGTGGTAGTGCCACAGCCTAGAGAGCAGCAGAGTGTTGCTGGTTCAATCCCCAGCCTTTCCCCGGAAGTAAGCAATGGCAAACCACTTCGGCATCTCTGCCAAGAACACTGCACAGAGAGTCCCCATGGAGGTGCACAACTCTGCCAGGACACCACCAACGGCAAGAGGACAGGATGCTGCCCACTTCTCTCATTCCACCACAGCAATGTCATGCCAGCTACCAAAACAGCACAGCAAGTCCTCTGCATGGACAGACAGGAAATGCCTCCCTATTCTAACCAGGGCCTCATTTTCACTGCCAGGAGAGGACCAGCAGCTTATGGAACCTGGAGCACTTTGGATCTTTCTGGCAGCAGCAGGCAGTACGGTTTGCTTCTGTGCTCAATGTAGCAAGATGCTTTTGGCCATCCCTGACCTGCAAACCTTCAGATCTGGGTTATTACCAATAATGCATGAGTTCCATAATATTTGGAAGGCATCCATTACATTTGTCTGAATTTGCATAAGAGAACCATTAGACCTCTTATGACATAGGTCAGTGATGGTGAACCTTTTGAGCTAGGTGTGTCAAAATTCACAAGAAAACCTAGCTTAACTCGGGTGCTGTGTCACATCTAGAAATATCCATAATTTTGTGATATTTGTGGCTCTAGTGAAAAAGTTATATTTTTGATATATGTATTTTATTAAAAGCAAAAACAAATAATTCTTTACATTAGTGACTTTTGTTGCTAAATCTTCAATTGAAAGTTGGTATTTTGTACACTTCAAGAACAAGCAAGCACTACATGCCCAGGTGCCAGGATGGCCATGTGTGTCACCCAAAAGGGCTTGGAGTGTCACCTGTGACACACGTGTCATAGGTTGGCCATCACCGACGTAGGTAGTTGTAGGCTCAGCAGGATACGTAAGGGCCCTACTTTTCTGCCATGAAAGAACCACCAGACCCTTCCCCAAGGTATTTAGGAATCTTTCTGCACTGGGCTTTGTCCTGGATTTTATCCTGGAATACGGAACTGCCACGCACATCTACTGCAAACTATGGCAGGCCCCACGTAGGGCCAGCTGTCATCTGCATAAGCATGTGGATGACAGGATATAATCTGAAATAAGGCCCAGTGCAGAAAAAGCATATGTATGAATGTATGCAGAAAGTAGGGTTCATGGGGTCAAGCCAAAGCCTCTGCCCAGAAACAGGTATGGCAAAGCACCTCTGCAGCTTTGCAAACAATAGGCATAAAGGTCTCCACTTGGTCAACTAGGGGCATTTTCGCACTTCCTGTGGGCAGGAAAGGTGTGCAATCACCTAACGTTGACTAATGCTCGCGTTTGTGAGCCTTAGTCACTAGAAGCCCACCCCCCGCGTGATCGAACACTCACCTGTTCAATCACTGGGTCTATCCCCTTCTGGGTGCCGCCATCTTGTATGCAGCGCCCTCCACAACTGCACGTGCGTCGGTGTCATCACTATGATGACACTCGTGCTGTGCACAGTCGCATCAGGGGGCCATCGGAACGCTTGCTGACTGGACGCGACAGGTAAGGTTGTGGTCGCGTTTGGGGAGGCAGGATACGCTCACAGCTTGTAAGGGCCTCCTGCAGGTGGAAAGGCACTTGCCCAGATGTTCACTACTTATTCACTAAAACTCCAAGTGCTAACCGGCCCCAGGATTTGGAGTTGAATCAGTAGATAAGAGACCAAGCCTT
Source organism: Aspidoscelis marmoratus (assembly GCA_014337955.1). Lineage (NCBI taxonomy): Eukaryota > Metazoa > Chordata > Lepidosauria > Squamata > Teiidae > Aspidoscelis > Aspidoscelis marmoratus. The sequence continues at coordinate 1,076,052 of MTQE01001340.1, read as the reverse complement.
TGTCCATACAGTCATCAGGAATTAAGTCCAACCCAGTGGCTCATAAAATAAATCATATTTTTTTTAAAAAAACAATAAAAACATGTTGCAACTGAATAAATGGGGGCCTGGGAATTGCTCAGTGGTTTGTAGAAGAGGACTGTTTGTCCTGCCAGACTGTTTCCCTGTTTCTCTCTACATTCACTTGCAGGTAAAGACCGCTGCATAAAAGAGCAGCAGGGTAGAATCACTCTGTGTGTGCGTTTGAGATTTTATGTTTAAGTGTATTTTATACTCTATATATTTGGGACTTGTATTTTGCTTTTGCATTTTGATTGTTAGTTGCCTGCAAATTCCTCAGCCCTGCCAGATTAAGAGCTTACAAGCAGATAATGATGAAGAAAAAGGAAAAGATCTGTTAAGAATACAGCATAAGTTCCCTTAAAACAACACAGACCCACATATTAAAAAAGACTCTCCATGCCCAAATTTAATCACCTAACAAAAAAATGGACTCAGCCATGCAGATACACCAGTACGGCGGATCCTGCTCCACACAGCTTCTAGGAAACCTCAGGCTCCGGGTATGCCAATATTGTTGCTGGGGCCAAACATCTTTGCCAAATTCGCTTGCTTCCCTTTTCACGTGAATCTGGTGAATAATAAAATTTGCCCCTCTGGTGTTAGATGGTCCACGCCGAGAGGTGGTTTGGGGGATGCGAGGATCTCCAACAGGGGAAAGTAGACCCCATCTTCAGTTTCCTCCTCCTTCTGGAGTATCTGTATGCCAAGCCCTTATTCTTGCCATTGGCTGGGGACAAGAAGAAGAACTTACTTTTATACCCACCTTTTCTCAGCCTTAAGGGGGCCCAATGCAGCTGACAAATGTTCTGCTCTTCTCCCCACTACACACCCTGTGAAGTAGGTGGGGCTGTGAGAACTCAGAAAGAGTTGTGACTAGCCCAAGGCCATCCAGCTGGCTTTGTGGAGGAGGAGGTTGGTTTTTTATACTCCACTTTTCTCAGCTGTAAGGGGACTCAAAGCAGCTGGCAAACCTTCTGTTCTTCTTCCCACAACAGACACCTACCTCTCCTGTGAGGCAGGTGAAGCTGTGAGAGCTCAGAAAGAAAGCTGTGACTAGCCCAAGGTCACCTGGCTGGCTTCTTGGAGGAGTGCAGAATTGAAGCAGAAGACCTCCAGCCAAAATCAAACTGGCTCACAGTATGGAAAGATTTTTCTGGGTTTTTTTGGCTTAGAAGAAAGCAAGGAGGATTACAGTATTCATAACACCCAAACTGATTGTTATGACAGAATAAAACAGCAGCCAAAATGAATAACAGGGAGGCTCATACATACACGGCTCCTAGAAGTGTCAAGGTGGGTGGGCTTGGGGAGTTAAAGGCCCTAAAGTCCAAGGAGAAAAACCACCCCATTGTTCTCCTGGCTCAGGAGCAGGGTTCAAGGGACCAAAAGTGCTGCCCAAAGTGCCAAAAAATGCCCATTTGGTCCATCTGCCCACGTCTTTTCTTTCATGCATTAGGTTCTGTTGTCGGTCCTGGGGATGCCAGGCACTTTGGGCAACGGTGTGCCCTGTAAACCAAGATAATGACACCAAGCTTGTCATCATACCCGTCACAAGGAGCAGCAAGGGAAATGGCGGAAGCAGCACCTGGGCGATGCTTGGCACCCAACCCATGAAGAAGAAAAAGAATTTGCTTTTCCACCGTGCTTTTCTCACCCATTTAAGGGGACACAAAGCGGCTGACAAAACTTTCTATTCTTCTCTCCACAACAGATACCCTGTAGGTAGTTGGGGCTGGGAGAGCTCAGAAGAGAGCTGTGACTAGCCCAAGGCCACCCAGCTGGTTTCATGGAGGAGGAAGAAGAGTTGGCTTTTCTACCCCACTTTTCTCACCCAATTAAGGGGACTCAAAGCAGCTGACAAACCTTCTGCTCTTCTCCCAACCACAGACACCCTGTGAGGTAGGTGGGGCTGTGAGAGCTCAGAAGAGAGCTGTGACTAGCCCAAGGTCACCCAGATGGCTTCGTGGAGGAGGGCAGAATCGAACCCAGTATTCCCAAATAAGAGTCCGGCTCCCCAACCACTAGACCAGCAGACATGTCACCCCGTTTGTTCCTGAGAGAGGAAAGTGCCTCCAGTCCCCGCGAGGGACACCCAGAGGGGCGGGGCCTGGGGAGTGGCCATCTTGTGGGGCCTGTTCCTACGGCTGTCCAGACAGCCCCAGAGACCCCTGGGGGGAGTGTCCCCAAGGAGGCCTACCCGGGCAGGGTGAGGGGCGCCGTGGGGGTCGAGGGGTGCCCCCCCCGGAGGAAGAGACGCCAGGAGGCCTAGGGGCCGTTACCTGCCTTCTCCTGCGACCCTCGGGCCCAGATACGCCCTGGGCCCCTCCTGGAGGCGGCCGGCGGCCCCCGGGTCCCTCCCGCGGGCTCCTTCCCGAGCGGCGGCGGGCGCGCGCGCTCCCCTCCCTCCCTTTATATACATTTTGAAAGTCCCTCCTTTTGGCTCCCCCACCGCCTCCCTCCCGCCAGCCACTGGGAGCGCGGTCGCCCCTGGCAACGCTTGATTTCTACGCCGGCGAGCCAATCGAGCGGCGGGAGGGCCACCGGCCAATCAGAGCCCGGCCTCTGAGGGCCAATCGGCGAGGGGGAAACGGGGCCGTCCAAAATGGCGTTCGAAACGCCGGAACAAAACGGCTCGAAACGATCAGCTGTTTTTGTCTCCGGCGTGAAGCAGGCCCGCACGGGGCGCGCCGCTCTCATTTTACGCTCGAAACGCTCGGGAGCGGCCCGTTTCGAGGTCAAAACGTTTTGTAATGTTGCCGGAGCCTCCTGGCCTCCAGATGGCGGCTTCTCCGGGCGGAACTACGTCTCCCATGAGCAGCTTGGCCCGGTAGGAACGGCAAGAGAGAAAGGACTAAGCGCCTGCCTGACGTCGAGCCGCGTAGCGGAGGCGCCTGCGCCCTGGCGACCGCCGGCACGGCTGTGATTGGCTGAAAGCAAAGAGAAGGAGGAGGGCGCCGTCGGGGTCGCCGTCTACGCGATCGCGTCCGCTTTCGAGCGGGGCTGCGGAGGTGCGCATGCGCGCCCTTCATTATTCATTCTCTGTGACGGTGGGGCTGGGCGCGCATACGTCATTAAAGCGCGCGCCTGCCTGCCTGCGTAATACGGAAGCCGGGAAGCACGAGCCTCTGACCGTAGGGGCGGGGCGGGCGGGTGAGGTCGCCAAAGCGGAAAACCAACCAAACCAGGGCAGGAAGGGGCGGGGCTCCCGAGGGGGAAGGGGGCGTGTCGGCGTGCGTCGCGTGACTCCCTCAGCAGCAGCAGCAGCAGCCCCAGGGCAGGCATTGCGGGCGGCGGCGGCCCCAGAGAAGCGCGGGGAGGGGAGCGCGAGCGGGCGGCCGAACCACGCAGGCGCGCGCTGTCAGGCGGCGCGTGCGCCCTCCCTCCCTCCCCGTCTCGAGGGGGCGGGGCGGCGGCCGCGGCGGCGACGAGGAGCGGGTCGTGGGAGGCGCTGCTGCCGCCGGCGGGGCCGCCGCCAACCGCCAGTCAGCCTGCCCCGCGCCAAGATGGCGGACGAGGCGAGCGAGGGGCTGCCGCGCGCCGTGCTGCCGGGCCCGCTGAGGGGCGGCGGCGGCGGCGGCCTTGCGGTCAGTAGCGGCGGCGGCGGCGGGCTCGGCCCCTCCTCGGCGCCGCCGCCCTCGCCCTCGTCCCCCGGCGCCGGTGTGGCGGCCTCGTGCTCCTCCTCGGCCGCCGCCCCGGGCCCGCGCGTGGTGCGCATCGTCAAGTCCGAGTCGGGCTACGGGTTCAACGTGCGCGGGCAAGTGAGCGAGGGCGGGCAGCTGCGCAGCATCAACGGGGAGCTCTACGCGCCGCTGCAGCACGTCAGCGCCGTGCTGGGCGGGGGGGCGGCCGAGCGCGCCGGGGTGCGCAAGGGGGACCGCATCCTCGAGGTGTGAGTACGGGGGGGCAGGGAGGGGGCGGGGCGGGGAGGGAGGGAGGGGGCGTCCCCCTGCGGGCAGGGGCTTCCCCGTAGGCGGGGCCGCGAACAGGGCGGCGGCGGGACCCCCTCCCCCTTCTGCGGGGGAGGGCAGGGTGGACCGGTCCCCGCGGTGGGGGGCGAGACGGACGGAGCCCTGGCTCCCGGGGGTGGGAACACGAGGGGAGGGTCTGCTGCTGCCTGCGCGCCCCGCATATTTCATGGGCGGCGGGCTCGGCTTTTTCCGTCAGAAGAAGTCAGGCCTCCCCGGTGGCGGAGGGGGGCATTTCTCTGCCCCGCCCCGCGGTTAATTGCAAGAAGCTGGGCTTGGGGGCTGGCAGGGGAGGGATTTCCCTGTTCCCCCCCCCCCGCAGTATACAATGCAAGTCTTTTGCCTAGGAAGCATTTGTGCAACGTGCAGAAACATTCAGCCGATGCTGAGACGCATGCAAAGCGTGCTGTGTTGTGAAGTTCCCTGCCTGCGCCTGGCGAGGGAAACAGCAAGGGTTTTAAAGGGATGCATACACTCAGATAACTGGTATAAACTACCTCAAAAGACCCTTGCACCTGCAGCTTCCCTGTATGCCCCCTGCCTGGGGCGTGGAACTACATCTTTCTCTGGGCTGGTAAGTGCAGTTGGCACAGGTAGAGGGGGGAACCCCTCCTACCATCGCCTTAAGCACTGAGCAAATGCGGGGAAGGTGTTATTTCCTGTAAGACCCTTCTTTATATTACATTTCTCCTTTAAAAACAGTGTTTGGTCTGTGAACAGCAACATTTTTGCACTGCTTCCCATCCTCTGGTGTAAGCTTCCCCAAATTCCACGGCACCATCCGTAGCCCTTGCGTGCTTCTATTAGTGTGCTGTGATTTGGATTTCCTTGTCTTCTTCACCTAGTATTCTGACAGAAGCAGTTTATAGGAGTAGTGCATATTTTTGACAGCTTTGCAGATCACAAGTTTATATTTTCTATAGCATCCAGGTTCCTTCAATACTGAGGCTTTTGTAAAAGATTGGTCTTTTTAAAGAACCTCTAGAACCAGTTCCTGAGATATGTTGGAGCATCCTGGAAGAAGAGAAAAAAATGTCCTCCTTTTTGCTTGCCAGTGGGGAAGCATTCCTGTACACTGGAGGTGTGGTAGTGGCTTGTCTGTTGCACAGGTTGAACTGAGTATGGACATCTTTCTCGGTTAGTGTTTTGGTGTAAATTTCTGGACTTGACCAGAACAGGACTTGTGCTGTTTGGATGACTGCAGTGCACCTGTGGAGGGTGATCTAAAACTTTTTGGTGGTTTCTGCTGGTTTTCACTTTATCGGCCAAGTGATAAAAGACTTTCTGCATCTTGTCCAGGGAACAGGAATAGTGCACGCCAGCTCTCCCTACATGTGTCCACAGACTTACCTGAGGTGTGAACGTGTGTCCGGGCGCCACCGTCTTCATCCCACAGGCTGGCGTGACTGTGCGCACTCCGGCTCCAGCGCCAGAACGATGGTGACGCACACTTGCATTTGGGGTCATCTGAAGTGCCGGTGCAAATGCTCCATCTGGGAGCAGAAAAGCCCAAGGATAAGAGCTTGCTCTTTTAGTCTTCCTTTCCAGTCTTTTTGACTTTCGTGTTGTGTCTGTCTGGTTGTTAATCTGAAAGGAGACGGTCTTGACCCGGCAATCCCAGAAGCCTTGAACATTTCTTCTAATTGCAATTAATTCAGACATCTGGATGTTCCCACTCAACATAGCAGCTTGTAGTATGGTCTTTTACAAAATCAAACACGTGAGAAAGAAATCAAAGCTTTCTACAGAAGAATCAAATACTCCAGGGTGGGTTTTTTTTTTGTACTAGCTTTTGTGAGTTTCAACCAACTGCTGAAGATCTGCTTGCTTATCCTTGCCTTGGGGTGGACTGCTGTTCTGCTTGTCATGAGCTGCTGCTTCTGTGAAGATTTCACGGCTTTTTCTGTTGTTGTTTTATGACCCATTAAGTTTAATAAAGTTTTATGTTTGCGTAATGTGGTTTGAAATTATTTTTCATAATGAATAGGCGTAAGAAATGTTTTAAATACAGCTTTCCCCTCCTAGTAATGAGTTGAATCTTCCATAGCAGGAATTCTTCACCATTAATCTAGTCAAATTGCTTTTGCTCGGTAGACTGAAGCTCTCAGTTGGATTTGTAACTGTCTAGTTAGTTGAAGTGACTTAAAATGCCCGTACGTGTAATTGGTCATGTGTAACTTCATAAATTAAGACCTTTTTCCAGCTTGCGTGTTTTCTGAAGGGTTCTTTTTAAATATAATACTTGCATAGCCTCTTTTTAAGAAGCAGCAGCAAACGCATCTTGAGCGAGTTTGGTGAATTGTGTAGAATTCCCCATCATCAACCTCAGAGAAGTTCTACCTGCCTGTATTTGAAATTGTTGTAAAACTTTACCCATACTCTTTTCTGTCTTGAGAACTGAGTATGCCTCTGGGTTTTTTCTTTTGCAGGTTTGATAAGGGTTACTGAAATAATGCAAGGGAAGAATATGGATTATTTAAGTACTGAAATTTTGGTTGCTAGATATCCAATACTAGACAGGCCAGTTATTGAATTGACTTCTGATGTTAATAGTACATTTCCTTCAAAATCATATAAATGTATCACATTGCATAGATATATTGTGGTTTTAAAAAACATATTGGAGCACTTGCGGGTCAGAACCAGTGGTAGTCTCTGAACTGAAAACAAGCTTCCCATATTTAACTGTTAAAGGCCTTTCTGCAGTTTCCTATGTTCTGGATCTTGGTTGTCTTCTGGGCCTTTTTTGTCTGTATGCTGGTGGGGGTTAGAGAGGCTCTGCTTCTGCCAGCCCCTGCTGGTATGCTCCATCTGCACCAGATAAAGTGTAATCCAAAATGGGTGTTCCAAAATGGCCCCTCAGTCAGTTAAAATCCAGAATAGTACTGATTCTGTTAAAATAGGTCCACCGGCAGATAGAGGCTCACGGTGCTGATGACATCACTTCTCTGAGGGCTCTGAGTCCAGGAAGCTTCGTTCTTGGCTGTTGGGGCCATCTGTGATGCAGGGGTGAGATCCTGACCAGGTCAGGACTAGCACCTGATCATGATCTGGACAGAAATACCCTAAGCTAGGTCTCCTGTGCCACCTTTGATGTTGTCCATCCTCAGAACTGTTTATTAGGTGATGGAGTTGATCCTTGACATGTGGAGCAGCTGGGAGGTGTTTTATGGGTTAGGAGACTCTTAGGCCTTTCCCTCACACATTTCCTTTGCCCTCTTTCTTCATGTGTACGCTGTTTGAGTACAAATTCCACCTGAAGCGCAGCCATCTCTTGGGAGATAAGACAACCTTTACTCTCAACAACATGCCTTCTGGGTGGTACCTGTTCCTTTGGATCCTGTTACTCTGTAAGGGAAGGAATGCCAGGGATGGTCTAAAGTTCCTTGAGTGCCTGTATTTCCTAGCTGGAGGATAGAGGTAAGAGGGATGAGGCAAAGTATGTCCTTAAAATTCTAGATGCACTATTAGGCCCACAGTGGTTGACAGTGTTCATGACCCTGATTTTGATGACATAATGGAAGTCTAGTTGATGTCCATATGGACTTACAGAGGGGTAGTAAAAACTGACAGTGATTGTAAAGCGCTTCAGAGGGACCTCTTGAGATTGGGTGCATAGGCAGTGAAGTGTAAAGTGATGCACATTAGTGCATTACCCCTATAAACTGATGTGGGGCCAAGCTTTCTGTGACAGACTAGGAAAAGTTTCTTGGGGTTCTGGTGGGCAGCTCAATGAAAAAAACAAAATGAATGCTAGGGGTAATTAGGAAGTAAATACAGAACAAGTTGGCAGGTGTCATTTTGCCTCTATAAATCCCTGCTGAGGCCACATTTGAAGTACTGGGTTCAATTCTGGTCACCACACTTCAAAAACAGATATTGTGAAACTGGAAAATGCAAAAAAGGGTAAGAAGAGATCAAGGCGTTGGGACACTATCCTTACAAAATCAGGCATTTATGAAAGACAGTGTTTAAGAGGAGCCCTGATTGAAGTATTTGAAATTGGACACTGTGTGGAAAAGGTGGATGGAGAAAAATTATTTTCTCTATTGCACAACATTAGAACCAGGGGACTCTTTATGAAGCTGATGGCAGGAGAGGAAAGTATTTTTTCACCCTGTGGGTCATCAGTCTATGGAATTTACAGCCAGGTGAGCTGATGACAGCAACCAGCCTGAATGAGGGATGCACACAGATGTGTTTGGGGGTTTGATTCGTATTGAACGCAGAAAAAATTATATTCATTCAATAGATCCCCTTTGCATGCGGTAGGATTCAAATTCAGTATAAATGTTTGATGCAAATTGCATGTGCATTCCCTATGCATCCACTCTGTACGTGTTGAATCAGCTTTGAATCTGCTCTCATTCCACTCTGGATCCATTCTGCATATGACTGGTGCAGTCGCTTTCCCACGTCCCAGTTTTGTGAATGGAATGAAGCTTTTTCCGTATGTTCTGAAGCATTTGATTTGAATGCGGATGGACTAATTTCGAATGTGAAGAATATTTGTGCACGTCCCAAGCCTAGACAGCTTTAATAAAGGGCATTGATACTCCTGTCCTCCATTAATTTGCCTAACCCTTTCTTAAAGCTCTGTGGTGGGAGTTGTAGCCTAGGGGTGTATTTCCACCGCAGCCCGAAGATCTGGATCTAAGGAATGGGTACATTCCTTAATCCGGATCCAGTAGATCCTTAATGGGTACATAAATGGGTGCTTTTTGACAGTGGAAAAACACCCTAGAATGTCTGGAGGGTGCCAAGTTGACAAAGGCTTAGGGTAAAGAGGGGCTTCCTCTCATAAACCTAAAGCTCCAAAGGTAGCAGGAATAAATTAAAACTGCAGTTAGTGGTAGCATGTACCTGACCTTGATAAATCTCAAAAGCTAAGCAGGGATGAACCTGGATAGAATGTGGATGGGAAATTCTAGGACTGCAGCTAGACAAGGAATTTTTTTTTAATTCTCAGAAGGAGCAGTTGCAAACTACTTCTTCAAAAAAGGTTCCAGGGGTGATCCAGGCAATTATAGACCAGTTGGCTTAATGTCAGTTCCATGTAAGGTGATAGAAACCATCATTAAAGATAAAATTAGTGTATACATGGAGGAGCAAGCATTGCTGAACAAAAGCCAGCATGGCTTCTGCAAAGGTAAATCATGCCTCACAAACTTGTTGGGATTCTTTGAGTGTCAGTAGTTCCACATCAAAGTCTACTGAGTAAACTCATCAGCCGTGGAATAAAAGGACAAGTTCTGTCCTGGATTTGTGACTGGCTTAAGGGCAGAAAGCAGAGAGTAGTAATAACACTATAACCAGGGAGCATTCTATGAAGCTTATGGGTAGGAGAGCCAGACCAGACAAGGGGAAGGATTTCTTCACCCAGAGGATGATAGGTCTATGGCAGTGATGGCCAACCTATGACACGTGTGTCACAGGTGACACGCCAAGCCCTTTTGGGTGACACACATGGCCACCCTGGCACCTGGGCGTGTAGTGCTTGCTTGTTCTTGAAGTGTACAAAATACCAACTTTCAATTGAAGATTGAGCAAACGAAATTCAACAAAACTCACTAATGTAAAGAATTATTTGCTTTTGCTTTTAATAAAATACATATATCAAAAATATAACTTTTTTACTAGAGCTACAAATATCACAAAATTATGGATATTTCTAGATGTGACACAGCACCTGAGTTAAGCTAGGTTTTCTTGTGAATTTTGACACAGTGAGCTCAAAAGGTTCGCCATCACTGGTCTATGGACTTTGTTACCAGGAGAGGTGGAAAAAACCACCCAGCCTAGATGGCTTTAAGGAAGGGTTGGACAAATTTATGGATGACAGATGTATCAATGGCTACTAGAATGGACGCCTAAGTACATCTTTCAGGCTGGGCGGGGGGACAAGCAGGATGCTTCTAAGGCCCATTTGCTGGGATATATGAGCAGGAGAAGGTTTGCCCTGGTCTCTGCTTGAGATGCCCATGGGCAGTTGGTGGGCCACTGTGTGAGACAGGATGCTGGACTAGATGGGCTGTGGCCTGATCCAGCAGGACTTCTCTTATGTTCTGTATTATTGCAACTTTTTTTTTTTTAAAAAATGTTATATTATAAATGCCAGGAGTTGAATCATGGGAGTTTCTTTACATATGTACAGTTTGGTGTAGTGGTTAGGGAGCTGGACTCTTATGTGGGAATACCAGGTTCAGTTCTGCCCTCCCCCATGAAGCTAGCTGGGTGACCTTGGACTAGTCACAGCTCTCTTCTGAGCTCTCACAGCCCCACCCACCTCACAGGTTGTTATGTTGTGGGGAGAAGAATAGTAAAGCTTTGTCAACTGCTTTGAGTCCCCTTAAATGGTTGAGAAAAGCCAACTCTCCTGCTTCTTCAGCAGAGATGCCTGGTGAAGTAGATAGCTGGAAAGAGTGTTAAGTCCGCATGGATCAGACAAGTGTTGATGGATTTTTAAAAATTCGTTTGAATCGTAAACACACAAATAGAAAGGTCACATTAGTCGTGTTGGATGCTTATAACTTCTGTGATCTGAAAGGCAGCCCTTTGCCTTCATACACTGATTGTGGAGATCATAGAGGTGTCTGCTTAGAAACAGGGTGCCAGGTTAGATGTGGCTTAATAATTGTTAAGCAGAGCAGCTGCTAAATGTATTCAGTTCTCTTTATTAAAAAGCAAAGCAAGAAGTCTTTTCCATCAGCCTTTGAGTAGAATGTTCTCTGCAGCAATTGGTTGGATCGTCTTGAGCGGTTAGAGCTGTGGTTAGAGCACTTTTTAGGAGCAGATGTTGGCTAGTTGGGCTGCTCGTTAGAGGAACCGGGATGTGCACAGATGTTTCTGTACAGGCAGGTGACACGGGGGGGGAGTAAGACCTTGGGCCGCGGTCAGTCTCGAAAAGGGGTTGGCATTTAAACTTGTCTTGCTCCAAGGTTACGTCCGTGCCGCTATCCCAGGATTTTAAGTGTAAGAAATGGTTACTTGTACATTGTAATTCTTTTGAGCAGCAGAAGTTAGTTCAGAACAGGCGATAGAAACTGTTGAAGGACACAGTTGCGTTTCCTCTTTTCCCTGGTGTGAAATTCTTGGGCATTTCACAGGGAACTCTGTTCTGTCCCGTGCCCTGCCTCTAGGGCTCACGTGGCCGACTTCTGAGAGGCAAACTGGTGGCCTTGCTTCTGAAGGAGCCTGTAGGCGGAGGGTAAACCCTGCGAAAGCTGGGTGGGACACCCTCACTTATAAATAAGCTGTACAGGTGATGTGATGGTTGATTCTCATAAAAACTTTTGTGGGGGGAGAAATGGCTAAAATATGGCAGGTACTGTTGTATAAGTGATAGTTGCTCTTTGTCCTGTGGGAAGAGAGAGAGAGCATTGAAAAACGTTGAAAGAGGGGAAGGCAAAAGGATTTGAGAAGATAATGGGTGTTTTTCCACTGCAGCCCTTAGATCTGGATCTAAGAATATCCGG
>MTQE01001340.1:1025111-1049809 GCA_014337955.1 Aspidoscelis marmoratus | reverse complement strand
ATAATAATAATAATAATAATAATAATAATAATAATAATAATAATGCTCCTGCCAGGCTGCCGTAGATCCAGTTCTTTTGTCAAAGCAACCCCCACTCTGAGGTGGTTCCCCTTTATGTTGACTTGCATTTGAGATGCAAAGCACTTGGGGTCCCCTATCCACTGCTGTGTCTCCTCCCAGAGGCATCTCTGTAAATGGAGGGAATTCCCATGGAATCATAAGAGTTGGAAGGCACCTCTAGGGTCATCCAGTCCAACCTCCTGCTCAATGCAGGCATTCCTAAATCGTCCCAGAGAGATGTCTGTCCAGCCCCTGCTTGAAGACCTCCAGTGAAGGAGAACCCACGACTTCCCGTGGCAACCTAGTCCACTGACTGATCACCCTCACTTCCTAATATCTCATCTGTATTGACTCCCTTGAAGTTTCATCCTGTTGTTTCTAGTCCTCCCATCTTGTGCAAGAGAGAATAGGGACGATCCCTCTGCGCTGTGACGGCCCTTCAGAGACTTGAAGGCCGTGATCATGTCTCCTCTCAGTCTTCTCTTCCCTAAACCTAACCCTCAATATTCCTAGATCCTTCAAGCTTTCCTCATAGGACCTGCTTTCCAGACCACTAACCATTTTGGTAGCCCTCCTTCGGACCTGCTCTAGTTAGTCAATGTCTTTTTTAAATTGGGGTGCCCAGAACTGGACACAATATTCTAGATGAGGTCTGACCAAGATAGAGTAAAGAGAAATAATTATTTCTCGTGATCTAGACTCAATACCCCTCTTTCTTAGTCTCCTAGTTCAATTGCTCATTCCTCCACAAAGCCAGCTGGGTGACCTTGGGCCAGTCACAGCTCGCTCTCTGAGCTCTCACAGCCCCACCAACCTCACAGGGTGTCTGTTGAGGGGAGAAGAACAGAAGGTTTGTCAGCCACTTTGAGTCCACTTAAATAGGTGAGAAAAGTAGGGCATAAAAGCCAACCCCTTCTTCTTCCCCCTCCTCCTCTTTCTTTCTCCTCCTCTCCATCTGCTCTGCAGTGCTTTATACATGCTGCTTACTGTCCTGCTGCATTCTGGAGCTCCTCTGGGCAAGCTGGAGAGATGTGGAGGGTTTTTCCGATGTAGTGGAAGGTCCATGTATTTTCCCTTATGCCCTTGGCTCTAGAGGTGTCCACATTTTGTGGGAGGAAGGGCTTCTTACTCTCTGCCAGTCGTATTCCTGCCTTCAACCGTGATTGAGTGCTTGATACCTAGAGGGTCTCCAGGTAGATACTGGGCGCATATGAAGCAAGAGCGTTTTGTTGAGCACATTGAGAAGACTGTACACACCTTATGAAGAATTCTGGTACCGTCTGTTTCTGTATAGGTCTCTGCTTATTTTTTTACTATAATTTTCTAGGGCTTTCCTCTGAGTACTTCGTTATTTGCAGAGACTGAAAATGTGGTCTTGTTTGGGCTTCTCTAGTTTGAAGCATCTTCTTAGTTCACATATTGAGGCAGGGAAGTTGCTCTTCACTGAGAGCCGCATCTGCCTGCCTGCCTGATTGCTCAGGTAGGGGCCTCAAAGAGTCAGAATTAGTCTTTTTCCCTGTCATAGCAGCTGTCTTTGCAAAACATTTCCTTCTAACGTTCTTGTGAGGTTTTGCTTCTGTGTGTGGTTTTTCAGTGGGATTGACGTTGCATGTACTTGGCAGTAAGTATGTTGGACTCTTCAGCAGGAATCGTTGGCATAGGGCTGTCTGGTTTGAGCTTGGCTGTTTCTGCACCAGGGAGGGGTTTAAAGTGTGATTTAAGGGAGGCCCCTCCTCTTCCTTGTATGCTGCATCCACACAGGAGGAAGCCTACATGGGTCCAGGATGGTGCAGAACAGCCAAAATAGCATGCTAGGGGGTGGTATATGGGACCACAGAGGTGTGCAGGCGGTACGTCTTCATAGTCCAGTATATCGTGGGGGACCCATTTCAGCGGCACAACAACACTGAAATGGATCCCCTGGGAGCTCCAAAGGCCAGAAACCTCATTCCTGGCCTTGCTGGCCCAGAGGCTGGCACAAGCCTTCTTCCCCACCAGGAACAATCTGAGCCAGCTTGGGTCACGTGGCTTATTCTGATACAAGGAAGCCGCTGTGGCAGAATAATCCATAAATAAGAAAACTGTCCCGTGGACAGACTGTTAGTCTTTAGGGAGAAATCTGGAGGCCTCTGGCTGGTGAACCAGAAGCGGTGGGAGAGAGAGGTAGAGATAAAAAAATCACTGCACTGCACTGGATTTTGGTCTCTAGAGACTCAGAAAAAGATTCAAGGAGATAAAAATATTTTCCCAGCCTTCACACCTCCGTCCTGCCGCTTCAGTTCCAGGCACTGCTGTTCTTTCCTGATTTGGAAATTCTCAGGTGAACCACTCGTATCTAAACTTGTTTAAATCGCTATTCATGACTGCTTGGAAACGTACTAGGTGTGCTCAACTGGTGGCCCTCCAGATGGCATGGACTGCTGGACCTGAATTTTGGGTACCGAAGTTCAGGAACATCAGGAGGGTTGCAAGTTGAGCATCCACGCAGAGAGGGCCTAATACCCAAGGTGCGAGGCTGCACAAAATAAAAAATAAATTTTAAAAGTCCTTAAGTCTTAACACCCTTTGCCTATTACTTCCAGGTTCTAAACTCCATTGGTTTCCAAATCCCGGAGTCCTTAAAAATGCATTTGATTAACGTGTCTCTAGTGGGTTTTCTTTCTCTGAAACAATCTTCTGTGCTTCTCTTTGGCAGGAACGGCGTGAATGTTGAAGGAGCTACGCACAAGCAGGTGGTGGATCTGATCCGTGCAGGTGAAAAGGAGCTGATCCTGACTGTCTTGTCGGTGCCGCCACACGAGGCTGACAGCCTTGACCCCAGCGACGATTCCCTGGGACAGTCTTTCTATGATTACACTGAGAAGCAGGCCGTGCCAATCTCCATCCCCACCTACAAGCATGTGGAACAGAATGGTGAGAAGTTTGTGGTGAGTACCAGCCCCACTGGGCTTGTCCCGGGCATTTGTGCCTGGCAAAGGTGGCCTTGAAATGTTCTCCAGGCTTTGTGCTCTCTTTACCGTCCCACAGACAGCGGTTCAGCTAGTTATTGCAAGACATTGAGTCCAGATACCTTCTGCTTGAGTACTCAACATTGCCACATGGGGATTGTACTTGTCCCCCTCTTTGTGAAACCTTTCTGCAGAGAGATGGTTCACAAGAAAGGTTTCGGTTCTTTTCTGCACAAGACGCTGGCCCACTCAGGATCTTCCCTGCTCCGGACTCCTCTGGCAAGTGCAGAGATTTTCTTGAGTTTATAGTGCGGTGGAGAAGAAATACGGAAATAGACTCATGTGGTTATTTCTCTTCTCTGAAGAGCAGCTTGAAGAGAATCTCCTGGGTGCTGACCTTGCTGGAGGGCTGTGGAGTAGAATTTTGGGCATCCATGTCCCCCAGCTTCCTTCTCACCTTGGGTTCCTTCGTGCATTCCTGTGCTCCATTTTCCCTTGGGCTTCCAGGGATGAACCCGTAGTTGCTGAAGTCCCTAGCAGGTTTGTCTTGAGTGTCTCAAGATGCAGCAAGCCAGATCTTGGGGAGAAAACAAAGTAGGATTGATTGGGCCGTTATCCCATAAGGATGTGTGGCAAACATTTTTGGGAGAGACCTACAATTGTGAGCCAGTTTGGTCTAGCGCAGGGGTAGGCAAACCACGGCTCGAGAGCCACATGCGGCTCTTTGGCCCCTTGAGCATGGTTCTTCCAGCTTAGGAGTTAATAACAATGTACCTCCCCATATAGCTTAAGTTTTAAAAATTTGGTTCTCAAAAGAAATTTCAATTGTTGCATTGTTGATATGTGGCTCTTTTGGCTCATGAGTTTGCGACCCCTGGTCTAGTGGTTAGGGAGCCAGACTCTTACCTGGGAATACTTGGTTTGATTCTGCACTCCTCCACAAAGCCAGCTGGGTGACCTAAGGCCAGTTACAGCTCTCTTTCTGAGCTCCCACAGCCCTGCCTGTCTCACAGGGTCTCTGTTGTGGGGAGAAGAATAGAGAAGCTTTGTCAGCCACTTTGAGTCCCCTTGAGTGGGTGAGAAAAACCAGCTCTTCTCCGCCTTCTTCTACAGTTGTGGGTCCAGTGCAGTCTTATTATTTTAATAAAAATAATAGACGTGTGGTGAAAAGAGACTCAGGACTGTCAGGTGTCTGACCTAGCAATCCCAGGCCCCCGCTAGTGGCAGCCCTGATGTCTCCCATGTGGTTTATTCCTGTATTTGTTTACCTGCTTCGTTCAATCTATGGTACATTTGTTTGGTTTTGTATGTTCATATTTATTACTGTTCATACATATACATTGTTATTCCTGTCTAGCAAATTTCGTATTTAGTTTTGTTACATCTGAGGTAACCGTGTCCTGGGAAAGTGAAGATGCCTCTACAATATCATCTGCCCCTGCTTCTGTCTTCTGTTGGGATAAGATTTCTCCCCGGGCTTTGGGTTGTGGGAATTAAGGAGGAAAGCGTAAGGTATAATTATGCTTTGATGCTAGAATCCCTTGCAGTGTTTAGTCTCTCACACCAAGATGTCTGAAGAAATAATGTTTCTTACTTCAAAGAAAATTCATTATTTATGCTAACTCCTGACTGGGTCTCACACATGGCACCTGCTACTACTCTAAAGCAAGCGAACCCAGCGAAAAAGGTGCAGGGAACTCAGCTCGGCAAAAAATGCAGCTGTTGCCCTACCCCTCTCTGTGAGTAGGTCTGCATCATTTGGGGCCCAAGCAGAAGTAGGCACACATGCCCTTAGAGGGGTATAAGGCAGCAGTTGCATTTCCTGCAGATGTGAATTTCCCACACCTTTTATGTGGTGCTCATCTCTGGAGTAGGCTGGCAAGTGTCCTGGAGAGCCCTGGGTTGTTGAGTGATTTTGGGCCAACTCCAAGTAAATTGTTTTTAACAAACTGTGGTTCTGTGCTAGTATAATGGCAGACAAGACTACTTTCTGGTTGCCAACTGGGTCAACCTAGTGTGTTTTGGGTGGGGGAGATGAAGTTTGGAGCAGAGCCTTTCTTTACTATCTTGGCCTGATGAGGAATGTGCCTGAGCTGTGAGCAGCAGCTCTGAGTTTTTCATTTGATTTAAAGTAAGTGAACTTGGTTAATTAAGCCCTTCTGCACTGTTTATGGAATACTGTCAGGTGGCCATGTTGATGGTTTATGTCTCCCCTTTGGATTTTGCAGGGATTCATGGATCCATTTGTCTTCTCTAATAGTTTGAGAGAAGGTAAATGGAATGGCACTGGTCATTAAAGGTCTCCTACCTGTCTCTCCAGTCTGGAGGAAGTACCTAGGCTACTAGAATGGATGCCCAGGTACCACCTCCAGGCAGATGAGACCTCTAAAGGCCATTTGCAGGGAACTAAGAGCAGGTGAAAGTTTTGCCTTCGTCTTCTCCTCGAGATGCCCATATTTATTTATTTATATTTAAATATAAGCAACTGGTGGGCCACTGTGTGGTACAGGATGCTGGGCTAGATGGGCTGTGGCCCAATCCAGCAGGCCTCCTCTCATATTCTCATAAGATAAATTTGGGATCTGTTTCATAAAGCAAATGGGACATGTAATGTATCTTCCCAACCGTTTCTTTTTTGCTCCTGGCATTCGTAAGTTTTATACGCATTTTGTAGAGTGAGATAGAGCCATCATGGAGAGCACGAACCAGAGACGGGTCATTATGATTATGTCTCCCCAGAGTTCTTTGCTCCCAGCTTGTGAGGAATGCCAGCTGACAGTTTTCTGATGGGGCAAATGTGAAGACATGTGAAGTTGAAAATTGGGGCTGTAAGCTTGGTACTGGAAGATGAAAGGGGAAAGGCTGCAGTTGTACAGCAGACTGCAAATGTGCTCAAAACCTACTGTTACTGATCAGTTATGGAGCAACAATAAAACTAACCAAGTGTTGTGCTTTGTGGAACACATCCTGGTGAATAGCAAAACAGTAAACCAGCAAGCCTTGACCATAGCTGCATCATCTGAGGCATTCCGGAAATCCTTCACTGAGATTGACTCACAAAGATAGGGAAGCTGTGGCAGCTGGCCAAAGAGCAGGACCGGTCCCTGAATGCATCCCTCCTGGTGGCCGGATTGCTAGAGCTAAGATAGCATTCCTGTGGAGTGGGTTGATCCATGCCTGAAACTGGGTGGCAAAGCAGGGGAGATCTCATCTTGTCAGAGGTATAGAACCCAGATTATGCACCTAGGTTCACCTAGGTGAACCATTAAATAGAGCTGCTTCTGTGTTGAAATTTGAGTGCTGCTACAAAATAACGCAGTTCAGCCTTCAGAAATGCAAGTGTCCTTGCAATGCAAGGTGTATGGCCCAATGTGTCAACCTCACCTGCAGTCCACTGGGGAGACAACATAGCAGCTGGTTTCCCATGGAGACGGGGAAGATGGAAACACAACCAAAACCTCCAGGAGGAAACCTCCAGCATTTCAGAGACTCAGCAGATCGAGGAAATAGTTGATCCCAAGAACCTAGTGACGCTCCAGATATGGAATTCTTTATCAAATGGTGGAACTGGAACAAGAAGCCCAGTTGGGATTGGAACAGGATTGGTCGGATTCCTACAGTAAGGCAGCACAGCCAGTGGAGGGCTGATTGTGCAGCAGTAGAGAAGATCTCCTCCACAAAAATGTCATTGCTTGAGGAGATTGTGGAAGGGGCACATGGCCAAGAACATGGATGAGGAAGTGTGAGGAACACCATGGCCCTGAGTACCTATTTGGAAGGTGAAGCTGCAGTCCACATGGCCTGGGCTGTGTCAGGTTGGATGGATGGCTCCCTCAGTGAGGATTCACCTGAGGCCATCTACAAAGCAGTGAATAAACACTGGAAAGCCAGTGAATGGTGGTTGCAGCAGTGATCTGGGAAGGCTGGAGCTCCACTAGGCATAGTGTCATGTTCCTTGGGAACCGGACTCGCAAAGCTGCTGCCTATCTCCCTTGTAGTCAGACCACACTTAGCACAGCTCCGGGTGATCACAAGCAGTAACACTACTGCGCTAACTGTAGGAGACTATTTGGTCCACCCCGTGCAAAACTGTGCCATTGAATTTAAAAATCATGGCAGATTTCTGAGCGTTTTTCACTGTGAATGAATGGTCACTGAGTTCTCCTTGCTAGGCATGCTCCGTGGTCTCCAGAGTTCAGCCCACCCAGATTAGGCTGACCCATGTAATTGTGACGTGCCCTGAGACCTTTGGGTAATAAATTACGTTTTCTTGGCTTTGCAAACGTCTACAAGAGGTTCTCCCAAACTGTGGATGTGATGGCTCAAGCCCCCCTGGTCCTGAAGGCAGAAGAAGGGGGAAAAGGTAGTGGTCCAAGTGCTCACCAAAATAACTCCCTAAATGTACATGCTAACGAGCATTTGAACAGTTCAAATTACGTTTTGCCACAGAACCCTTCTCAAACCTCCCAGTCTGTTCTTTGTAGTCCAGCGCGGCACCAGCTGTGCTGTTGAGTGGTTTGTTTGTTGTTGCAAGCGTGTTTGGACAGAAGGGGAATTCAGCCCTGCGCGTGACAGCTAACCTGAGCAGAAGCCACACGCGGGATATGCGATAAACAGCTTTTGAGTGCGGAACATGCCCTCGCAGCCTGGCATCATCTTAGGAAGGGTCTTGGCACGTTTGAAGTCTGGACAGATCATAGGGATCTTCAGGCCTGGCGCAGATTTCTTCTTCCCGGCAGCTGTGCTGACTGAACTCTTTTAAGCCTAATGACTCTTCAGTGAAGCGTATTCAGGTTGTAAAAGACAACCCAGGACACAGCACAACGCACACATAAATCACAGTGCGCACCCCAAGATGATTGTCCGGTTCCCTAAACAATAGGGATTGAGGTGGCAGTTACTAAGTTTATTGATCTAATTAATCCCCTGGAATCAGACTTCCTAACTGCCCTTTTGCACAATCCTCGGTTAGTGGAAGATCTGCTCGTACTCTATGGCAAAATGTGTGTGCCATTGGCTACCTCAGATAAGATGCTTGCTTGCATCGTGACTCTAAAACGGCTGGCCGTAGAAGGAATACTGATGGCCTGTCTTTTGAAAAGATGCTGGATGGTGTTTATGTCTGTCGGGTCTCCTAAGGATAAATTGCATAAAAAGAAATACCAGCCTGAGTTTTGAAAGACTGAACCACCACTGTTGATGTGGGGAAAATATTAACCGTTTGAAACTTCACACACGTTGGACGTCTGCCTTTCCAGAGGCAAATCACAAAGTTTGTCGCATTGAAAGGGCTACGCTGGTTCTGGAAGCTCATTGATTCATTCTGCTGATGCCTCAGCCTCCACAAGGACTTCCATGCCAGCTGTCCTGATAAACCGGCCCCTGAATCCCTGAGAGGAAGGGATAGTGTGATGCCAACTCCAGCTTTCCTTCTCTAGGCCTTCTCATGCCTGGCTTGAGAGATGACCATTTTGCAGCGGGCAGATGTTTGCTGTGGGCATGTAAATGGGAAATTGAGAGTGTATGCTTGGCACCGTGAGATCAGAGGGGAAAGATTGCTAAGAGAAGAGTAGCAGGTAGCCAGATACCTGTTTTCTGTGTGATTTACTGTTTGTGACCACTCATGAAGCAACAGTAAAGCTTACTTTTGTAGTGAATCAAGTGCTGGTGGCTAATACTTAACACTGAATAGCATGCAGGGGTACGTAAGATTATTAGAACATAAGAGGAGCCCTGCTGGATCAGGCCGCAGCCCATCAGGTCCAGTATCCCATCTCACCAAGTGCTTCTGGGCATTTTGAAGCAGAAGGCAAAGGCAAAACCTACACCTGCTCTCAGCTCCACGGAAATGGCCTTCAGAGGCACCTGCCTACAGGTGGTACCTGGGCATCAATTCTTGCTGCTATTGATACAGCTATCTTCCATTAATAGCATCCGTCAAGGCCCAGGGCAGGAGCTAGAGAGCCGCCAAGTCCTCATTTCTGGGCAGTGGCTGTTGCCGCTCAAACTGGTCCTCTCCTGGCAAGGAATAGTGTTTGCATCTGCCTGGAACAGAACAAAACAAAATGTTTTAGGATCTTTTGTGAATAGATGCTTGGAATTTTCCAAACCTTCGCAAACAGCTCTTCTGCCAGGAACTAGGTTTGTTTGTTTAAGCACTGATTTTTTTAAAAGGGGATTGTGTTTACTATTTCAATCCTGGCTCAAGTACTGGAGGGATACTTAAGGCCTATTTTGTCCCTAAGGTTTAGAGTTGGGGTGTTTTGGATAGATGTTTAGATTTTGGCATATAACTGAAGTTTATCAGCAAACTCATCTCTTTTGTGTGTGTTGTGTGTGTGTAGAACACATTTATGTGAATCTGGCTGGCTGGCTCTAGGGGGTCTCTAATGTTCAGTATTCCATCCTGTCTCTCCAGAGGTGGGAGATTCTAAGCTTTGCGACAAAGCGCTTTAGGATTTATTTAAAAACAAATGACATTGTCTTTGAGCTGTCTGAACTTGGCCAAAACTGTGTTGAGATCGCTTTCATTCCTATGGTCTTCCCAGGTTTATAACGTCTACATGGCAGGCCGGCAGCTGTGTTCAAAGCGATACCGTGAATTTGCCATTTTGCATCAGAACCTGAAGCGAGAATTTGCCAACTTTACCTTTCCTCGCCTACCTGGCAAATGGCCATTCTCTTTATCAGAACAGCAGTTGGATGCCAGACGGAGGGGGCTTGAGGAATACCTTGAAAAAGGTATGTGATTTTGGGCTGTCAGGTGGGATCAGAGCGTGGAATCCTTGCTTCCTGGTGTGCAGAGGTGCTGATGAACAACTCATCCTTGGGTGTTCATCTGGTTGTCCCCCAGTTCTATTCCACAATCCTCCATGAATCTGGCCGGGTGCCCTTGAGCTGGTGACAGCTCTCTTTTGAGCTCTCACAGCCTTGTCCCACCTACCTCACAGGATGTCTCTTGTGGGGAGAAGAACAGAAGATTTGTCAGCTGCTTTGAGTCCCCTTAATGGTGAGAAAAGCAGGGTAGAAGAACTAACTCCTCCTCTTCCTCCTTCAGATGTAAGAAATGATATTTTAAAGAAGAAATCCGACTTTTAAGATGACTTTGCTTTGGTGCCCAGGGCGTCACATTTAAAATTTTAAACTTGTTCCATTGGGAGATAAATGTTCAAAATTAATGAGAAAAGCCCATTTTTGCACTCTTGAGTTTATATTCAACTGACTGAAGAAATGTCCATCAACTGTATGACTCTGCATTAGGTCATAGTCCTGCTTAGAGGTTTTTGGGAAGGTACGTGATTAGGTTTCGTAAAGCTTTACAATGCCTAGGTCTGTTCCCAAGTCCCAAAGGCTTCCGATCTGATGGACAAGTTTGGATGAAGGAGCTGGGCACGTCATTGGGCAGAGCCTATTCCTGTTCTGTGGAACTAATGGAGTCAAGGGTGATGGCACCCTTGCTGGTAGAAAGACGCAGCCGCCATTCTAGAGGTCTCCTTTTTGCAGGCTGGTGTCTAAGGAAGGCCCTTCCCGCTGCCAGTACACTCCAGGACAGAGTATGGATCAGACCCAGGCCCTTTCGGCACTTGACCTTATTTTGGAATACATCTCAGGACAGCCGTTTGCGAGCCACAAGCCTCACTTGGAGCCTTCCGTAGTCTTCACTAGCGTGCAGATAGCAGGTCCCTAAGGCCAAATGCAGAAAGACCCACAAGGCCCAAAGTGATGGGCTGCTCCGTCTACCAGTAGATCTCTTTAAAGGTGTGCAAACAACACACTTCCATGGTCTCATCGCATCAGCTCAACAATTTGTGCCATTGTGTTGGGTCTCCCTGACCTTTGGAGCTTTTGGTGGCCACCACGTCGGCTCCAAACCTGGCTTGAGCTTTGGAGAGGGCGTGGGTTTTGGAATGGAACAGGCCATCCCAATGTGAAAAGCTTTTCTCCACACCGGAGGCCTTTTCGCACGAGGAGGTTTTGGACGCATGGAGAACACCTGGGGACGCTGCATGCGCATGTCAGCTGCGGCTGGACCTGTTCCGGACCGCCCCAACCGTCCCCACGCGCCCTCTGTGCATTCCATTTTCAGAGCAGAAAAAACTGCTCTGAAAATGTCTCCGTGTGTTCCGCGCGTCCCCAGCTGTTCCAGAGGGAGAGTGTGTGTACGTTCTCCCTCTATGACAGCTGGGCCCCTCCCCCAGCCTCCCCCGATTGGCTGCCTTGCAGCCAGAGGTGGGGAAGCCAGTCAGGCCCCTTCCCTGGGGTCCTGGCCAGGATCAGGCCGATGCAAGTGGTAGGACCCCCACCCAACATCTCCCAAACCACCCCGGTGTCGCACGCGCATGCGAACAGGGCTTACCTTCTCCTTCTGGCCCGATTCTGGCTAGAATAGGCCGGGATGTTCTGAGCATGCTCGCGGGGCACCTCATTGGCTGAGCACCCGCGCATACTCAGATGGCCGGTTGAGGCCAGGCGGGTGCCCGGCCAATGATGGGCCACCCTGCAAGCATGCTCAGAACATCCTGGCCTATTCTAGCCAGAATCGGGCCGGCAGGAGAAGGTAAGCCTCGTTCACACACGTGCGCGACACCGGGGTGGGTTGGGAGGGTGTTAGGTGGGGGTCCCTGCCACTTGCATCGGTCTGATCCGGCCGATGCAGGTGGCTGGTCCCCAGGGAAGGGGCCTGCAAGACAGCCAATTGGCCAGGGGAGGGTCTTGGGCCCCAACGGGCTGAGTACACTTCCCTGTTCGCAAGTAGGCAGGGAAAGGACACGTTTGGAACGCCTCCTTTACCTGCCAGCGCAGACGGGGAAGTGTACGCAGCCCGTTCGGGCCGAAGCGTCCTGAGGCGTTTTAGCCGTAGTGCAAAAAGCCCGAGGAGCTATTCGTCCTTCGGATAAGGGTGGGAAGAGAGAAATGAGCGGGATTGTCCTTGGGTGTGTGTAGGTTATGCGTGTTAAGCTGGGTTTTCCTCTTTTAAGATGTTCTTTTTTTTGGCGCGGGGAATTTGGATAATTGTGTCCTGTCTAGCTGGTTTGGACCGCAACTCGAATCTGCCCTAGTCGGTTTGGGGAAGACTGTCTTACGAAGTAGGAATAAGCAGCTCGGAGCCTGGCGTGGGGCGGGCTACTACCCTGACGTTTCCACGAAGCCTCGGGAACAGCCAGCTGACAGCGACCCCTCCTGTCCTTTGAACCCCTCTGTCCTTCCTTTCTTGTCCCGCCCTTTCACTGAGCACCGTGTCCTGATTCCGCAGTGTGTTCCATCCGGGTCATTGGTGAGAGTGACATCATGCAAGAGTTCCTGTCGGAGTCGGATGAGGTGGGTGACGGGCACTTCTCAGCCGTTCCCTTCGGTTTCAGACCAGGGCGCAGGGCTGTGAAACGCTGCTGCCGGAACGGCATCTGGCGGAGGAATGATTCCGCGTCCTTAGAGCT
The DNA here is from genome assembly GCA_014337955.1 of Aspidoscelis marmoratus. Lineage (NCBI taxonomy): Eukaryota > Metazoa > Chordata > Lepidosauria > Squamata > Teiidae > Aspidoscelis > Aspidoscelis marmoratus. The sequence goes on along the minus strand of MTQE01001340.1, from coordinate 1,037,367 downwards.
GCTCTGCCGCTTGGAACGAGAACCGAAGCTTTTGGCGCTGGGACCTTCCCTTCTCCTCTCCATTGCTTCCAAATTTGGCCTTGGGGATCGAGTGCTGGATTTTTTTTAAAAAAAATTATTTAAAAATACACTTAACAATAGTACAGATACTTATTAAGGGAATAGAATGCTGTATTCATTCCTCACAGTCACTCTCCTCCACAAAGCCAGATGGGTGGCCTTGGGTTCGTCACGCCTCCTTTTCTGAGCTCTCACAGCCCCGCTGACCTCACAAGGTGTTCTGTTCTGGGGAGAAGAACAGAACGTTTGTCAGCCACTTTGAGTCCCCCCCTTAAGGATGAGAAAAGTGGGGTATAAAAGTCAACTCTTCTCCCTCTAAATGGATTGGCCCTTTGCATATGCTTATGTTGATCAGTGGTGTATTTGGGCCCCTTTCAAAGAAGAGTTGGTTGGCATTGGAACTAGCAGGCTAGCAGTTTTCAAGCCAAAGAGCAGTTGTGGGTTGCTCAGGCCCTAAATAATCCAGAGTCTTAACCCGTTGTGAAATACAGTGTAACACACCTTGGCTATATTTTTGTGCCCCAACTCCTAGAACTATAACGGCGTGTCTGATGTGGAGCTTCGTGTAGCACTTCCAGACATCACGACAGTGACTGTCCGGGTAAAGAAGAACAGCACCACAGACCAGGTGTATCAGGTGAGGAAGCAAAGGGTGAGTGGCCATGAGAGAGCTTCTTGCCAAGGAGTGGGAAGGAAGGGAGTAAGATGAGCGGCTGGGTGTCCCAGCACTGGATCGTTCTCTGTGTGAAGCAAGATATGGAAAAGCCCTTTTGAGAAGCCTTCTCTCTCTCTCTCACACATAAACACACACACACAGGCGCCTGGAAAATAGAAACCAATCCTTCCCCTTATGAATATGAGCTGTGGGGTCACGTGTGGGGCCAGCGCACCATGAGACATACAAAACGGAAGTCTGACACTGTCTTTCTTGTGGTTCAGGCTGATCTTGTGGGGGAGAAAACACGCGAGCCCTTTGCTCCTTTCCGAAAGCAAAGAGTTGAGTTATGTAACTAAGGTCATATCGTTTGCAGTTGAGGAGAAGGATGGAGGCAGATCCAACATGGCAGGCCCCTTCAGCTTAAGGTTGCTGCAGCCTTTTCCTCCTTGCCTTCCTGTTTCCTGGTTCATTAGTTCATTTTCAGCCTTGACTGAAGTATATAAAATCGCGCATGGAGTGGAAAAGGTGGATAGAGGAAAATTATTTTCTCTGTTGCACAGCAGTAGAAAAATGAAGCTGATGGGGAGGAGAATTAGGACTGATAAGGGGGAGTATTTTTTCACCTAGAAAGCCACAGGTCCACGGAATTTACTTCCAGAGGAGATTGTGACAGGAACCAACCTAGATAGCTTTAAGAAAGGGCTACACAGATTCGTGGAGGATACGTGTACCAATGACCACTAGGCCAGCGCCTAGGTGCCACCTCCAGGCAGGAGGCCTCTCAAGACCATTTGCAGGGATCTGGGATCAGGTTTCGCCCTTGTCTTCTGCTTGAGATGCCCAGAAGCCATTGGTGGCCACAGCGTGAGACAGGATGCTGGACTAAATGGGCTTTGGCTCTTTCCGAAAAGGCTCCTTTTATGTTCTTACGGACTGGGAACTGAATTGGAGAGAAAAGTGGAATGTATTATCTTGAGAATTTGAGCCACTTTCACCAGAGGAATTCCTCTGAAGCCTAGTTATAAATGCAGGATTAAAAGTTGCAGCACGCGACAGGTGGGAGCAACTTCTAAAGCCTTATGGTGGGTCAAGGCTGTTTGTTCTGTCTGCAGTTTCTGGTGTGAGAATCTCCAGCCTTTGGAATGTTCTGTTTCAAGCCTTTGTCTATTCATAACTCTCTGCCTTCCCTTTCGCCCCCTCCTCTTTATACTCCAGGCCGTTGCCGCCAAAGTTGGGATGGACAGCGCAACCGCAAACTACTTTGCCTTGTTTGAAGTGATCAATCACTCCTTCGGTAAGAACGAGGGCTAGGCCAAAGGCCTTCCGTGGGTTGCAGGTATTCTTCTGAGCTTACCAAAGGTCCTGGTTCTCTTAGGCTTTGGGCTGTTCCGTCTGTGTAAAAGGAGGCAGAAAGGAGAAGCCCTTTCGAATTGTAGGTATGGTAGAGGGAACGTGTTTGTGCAGCCTGAAGTCCTGTGGAATGGGCCAGTCCTTCAGATCATGGGCCAATTTGCCCTTGGCTTTGTTCTGGAATATATACTGGAATAGGGTCCCGATGTCCACATGCTAGCGCAGGTTACAGCAGGCCCCAGGTGAGGCCTCCCAGAGTCTCTAGAAAAAGGCTAAGTGCCAACAGGGCCCATGTCACGGCAGATTCATTCCCACAGCAGTTGTGGAAATCTCTTGATGAGATCCCTGCCAAAAATAAAAAATAAATCCCTTCAGGAGAGAGCATAATGTTTTCTAAGCATCATTTAGTTCACCTAGAAGTGGGTTATAAAGTTTTCCACATATATGGGTTTTAGAACCGGTGTTGACTGGTATCATGATGGGCCTTGTCACCACAAGCTAAAAGTGGGCAAGCAGTACTGTCAATAGGCCTGGACTTTCTTGGTTTCTACCTGGCAAATTTTTCAAGCTGTACAGTTTGTCGCATTTCTGGCTTGTACTACCTGAACCTGAGGGCTCTGGGAAGTCGAGGGGAGCAGCCGGATAGCTGCTGCAATGATGGGAACAGCTGGGTAGCTGCTGCAATTATTTGCCGGGTGTTATGATAGATCTTATCTCCCAGGTCTCGAGAGTCAAGCCATGTGTTAATGACTGACCCGGTAGACAAGAAAAGGGATGGGAAAATGAAGAAGCTGGAGACAGTTGCAAGAGGTTTTTATCAAGCAAAAGGAAGGAGCATGGGGGAAATGACATCAAAGCAACATCAGGGGAGGTGATTGGAGGAAAGCTGGTGCCTGATGGGTCAGAGGCGGGGAAAATCCTCAAACAGGAAGAGAAGGAAAATTGTCCTTATTCTCTCCACATGGTTGAGAGACATGTTCCTGAGCCTTGAAGGCTTTGCTAACATTGGAATGTTTGGGCCTAAGGGCAGCTACATGGAGTGGAAAGAATTCAGCACCCTGGTGGTGCCAAGCATGTACTACAAGTCTATGGAAAGGAAAATTCTTGCTCCTTGTACTCTCCACGGAGGTAGCACTGATGAAGCAGCTCCGTGGTGTGTGAATGCCTCGTGTTGGAGTGTGTGGATTGTCCCGATCTTCCCAGTGCAAAAAGACCTGATGGAGGCTTATGCAACTTTAGACTCCTTTGGGGTTGGGGGGAGGGGTAAGAGTTGGGGGAAATATCTTGGAAGTTGCAGGCCCTATCTTTGTTTCTTTTCTTCTTTGTCTCCCTGTTGCACAGTCCGGAAGCTGGCGCCCAACGAGTTCCCCCACAAACTCTACGTGCAGAACTACACCTCGGCCGTGCCGGGGACCTGCCTAACAATTCGGAAGTGGCTGTTCACCACAGAAGAGGAAGTCCTGCTGAACGACAACGACCTGGCCGTCACGTATTTCTTCCACCAGGTGTGAACCAATTTGGCCTCGCAGTTGGGTTGTTGGACTCTTATCTGGTAGTCTCCTGGCTCAATATTGCACTCCTCCAGAAAGATAGCTGGGTGGCCTTCGGCTAGTCACAGCTCTCTTTTCTGAGTTCTCACTGCTCCACTTCCCTCACAGGGTGTTTGTTGTGGAGAGAAGAATAGAAGGTTTGTCAGCTGCCTTGAGACCCTCTTAAATGGGTGAGAAAAGCAGGGTAGAAAAGCCAACTCCTCTTCTTCTCCTCCTCCTTCCCTCGGCCCTAACATGAACTGGGCCGTGAAGTCTTTACTAACTTTGGGATGTTTGGGCCCTTGGCAGAGAAAAGACGAGCTAGGCCCAACTTTAGTATATACAGCTCAGTTTTCATAGAGGGCCTGAAGGGGCAGAGAGGGCAGCAGAAGCCCTTTGGGAGCCAGAGAAGGACATGCTTAAGAAGCCTTCCAGAAACAACTTCCAAGCAAGGCAGACTCTGGGAGGCTTCTGTCCATATTTCCCCAGTTTAAGCAACGCCACTTCCACCCGAGTGCGGTCGAGGGGATCATCAAGAGAAACCTGAGGCTTTGTGGCTGCCGTTGAAACTAGTAGGGAAGGCAGTGGAAGTGTGCAGCAAAAAGGTCCCTAATTTTGCAGTCATTTTGAGCTCGTGTCTTGCATGCTCTCTCCTCCACCCCCACCCCCCCCCAGGCTGTTGATGATGTGAAGAAGGGATATATCAAAGCGGAGGAGAAGTCCTACCAGCTACAGAAACTCTGTGAGCAGCGAAAGATGGTCATGGTAAGGCAGTGTTCCTTCCTTAAGCAGGTCAAGGCAGTTTGCGGTGAGAGTTCCTTGTGGCTTGGCCTCCAGGGTAGAACTGATGCCGTGAAGTGACGTGGCTTTTCAGTAAACGAGTGGTGGATGGCAAAGTTGGTTTCATGGTGGGTCCGTCAGTAAGAGGGAGCGTGCAGGATTACGTTTTTCGGGAGCGATCAGTTGTGGTGCTGCCTGATAATGCGCCTGTCTTTGCCCGTTGTGCCTGCAAACGTTCACCAGTCCTGAACTCCTGGGCAGTTTGGTCTTGCAGTTAGGGTTTTGGACTCTTACCCGGTTTCATGAAGTGGGTGACCTTGGAAAGTCCTCACAGCCCCATCTGCTTCACAGGATGTCTGTGGTGAGGAGAAGAGCAGAAGGTTTGTCAGCAGCTTTGAGACCCCCTAGAGGTTGAGAAAAGAGGGTATAAAAGCCAGCTCTTCTTCCTCTTCTTCTTCCTCCTCCATGAAGCCAGCTGGGTGACCTTGGGCTAGTCACAGCTCTCTTCTGAGCTCTCACAGTCCCACCTACCTCACACGGGTGTTTGTGGTGGGGAGAAGAACAGAGATTTGCCAGCCACCTTCATTCCCCTTAAGGGTGAGAAAAGCGGGGTATAAAACCTGACTCCTCCTCCTCTAGGAAGTATTCCTCCCCCAGGGCCTGGTTTTCGTCCCTCACCTCTCTGCTTCCTCCTTCAACAGTATCTTAACATGTTGAGGACCTGCGAGGGTTACAACGAAATCATCTTCCCTCACTGCTCCTGTGACTCCCGCCGAAAGGGCCACGTGATCACAGCCATCAGCGTCAAGCACTTTAAACTCCACGCCTGCACCGAGGAGGGCCAACTAGAGGTCAGCGGCTGTGTGCGCTTGAGGGGTGCGCCACGGCCCCGTGCGCTCGGGGACTGCGCTGGGTGAGGCCGGGATGCGCGGCGGCCCCATTCGGACACTCACAGGGGCTTCCCAGGCGCAAGGCTTGCCGGCTCTTGCCATCCGACTGAGTTTCAGTAGGAGTTTCAGTAGGAGACCTCGGCCTCCCTTTCCCCGGGGAAGAGGCGGTAATTAGAAACAGAATTCTAAATACACCGACGTGGAGCAACTGGACAGCTCCAGCAGTTGAAACGCTTTATTGTCTTAACAGCTCGGTCTCAAGAGGAAGATTTGCTTTGCTAGGAGAGAGCCAGAGCGAAATGCTTAGAGCCTGGACCTGCCCCCCTGCGGGGAAAAGTTGCGGCCCCAAAGTGAACTACAATACGGCGTTTATTTTTAAAAAGCCACCTGAACTGGTGAAGGGACATGGCGCGTTCCCCTCGTGCGAGACGGGAGCGCGATCTGAGGCCTGTTCGCGTGAGGGTGGACAGAACGCACGAAGGACACCCTGGGATGGAGCATTTGGAACCGCCCCAGCCCTTCCCAAGGTGTTCTAGACACATTCCGGGTGTAGAGCACTAAACCCGGTTCCCGGGGCGTCCCCGGGCATCCCACAGCTGTTGGGAAGGGAGCGCATTCGCACGCTCCCTCCCTGACAGCTGCAGACCCCACTCCAGGCCTGTCCGGATTGGGTCCGGCTGGACCCAGGGGCGGGCAGGCCTGCCGCGGTCCTTCCATGGGTTCCTGTGGGTTCTAGGGGACCGTTTCGGGTCCCCTAGGGCCTGCGGGAACCCTCCTGGGTCCGGGCCTATGTGGGGACACATGCATGCACGCGCAACACTTACCTCATCACGGCCAGGTTCCAAACTGGGACCTCTGGCCAGTGGCGTGGTGTGCCTGGCGCACCCCGCAGCCTCTGATTGGCCAGTTACCCGGGGGCCGGGGTGGGTGGGTGCCCGAGGTGGTTCCTGCGAGCCCTAGGGAACCCGATCCAGTCTCCTAGAACCTGCAGAAACCTGGAGAAAGGACTGTGATAGGCCTGCCCGTCCCTGGGTCCAGCCGGACCCAATCCGGACAGGCCTGGGAGCGGGGTCCCGCCCCTGTGCTGGCCCTTTCAGGCTAAGACGCGCGGACGCTTTCCCCTTTCGCGTGTAGGCAGGTGGGACTCGATGGAGACGCGTTCCTTACCTGCCTGCGTGTCCCTGCATGCCTTAGCCGTTCGGCCGTAGTGCGAAAAGGCCTCTGGATGGAGCTGCTTCTGCCCTCCCTCTTGCCTGCTGGGTGTCGCTTGAGTCTCGTGATCTTTGTGAGGCCGAGTTCCGGCGTGAGGAAGCCGCTGAGGCTTCTCAGGGGCCCCTTTGCAGGCTTGCAGAGCCTCCCGTTTGCTCCTCCGGCCGGCCGTCGCTTTGACCTCGGTTGCTCTTTCTTTCCAGAACCAAGTAATAGCCTTTGAATGGGACGAAATGCAGCGGTGGGACACCGACGAGGAGGGCATGGCTTTCTGTTTCGAATACGCACGAGGGGAAAAGAAGCCGCGATGGGTTAAAATTTTCACCCCCTACGTAAGTGCCGAGGGCCAGGGCGGCCGCCTTGAGATGGGGGGAGATGGAGTGACCGGCAGTGGTCTCGGGTGGCCACCAGGGGGCACCGTGAGCCAGACCCGAGGAGGCTGCTCTGTCTCTTGGACGTTTTCAGTAGCCCGGGCGTGGAGGGAGAAGCGTTTGGCTGGAGCTGGGATTGGGGGTGAGGAGAAGAGGAGGCGTCAGTCCTGTGTCCTCAAAGGGGGCTGCTTTTTCTCTTCCTCCCCACAGTTTAACTACATGCATGAGTGTTTTGAGCGGGTGTTCTGTGAACTCAAGTGGCGGAAAGAGGTAAGGGGGGAAGTTCAGGGTCATTTCAGCCCTTGCTCAGGCTCTGCCCAAAACTGGGAATTTCCCCCCTACAACAGACGCTAAAATGAACCTTTGCTCCTTGCGCGCAGTGTGGGTTGCAGCGCGTGTTCCCCGACAGACCAGTGGATTGCTAAGGTCTGCTGTGGGCGCTCAGCAGGAGATCCCAGGAGGCGTCTGCCTTCCCTCCAGATTGGTTTTGCGGTTGGAGTGCTGGACTCTCACCTGGTCCTCTCCCGGTTCAGTTCCACATTCCTGCATGGAGACCCTGGCCAGGCACAGCTCCCTTTCTGAGCCCTCACAGCCCACCTGCCTCACTGGGTGTCTGTTGGGAAGAAGAACAGAAAAGCTTTGGGTTCCCTTAAGGGTGAGGGAAGCTCCACCATCATCATTCCGGGGAATTTCTTGCTGGTCATTGGCTTTCTTGGCTGGCAGTCTTGGCCTTTATTGCCCGCAATCTTGACCTTTCTAGCCACCAGGCCAGCGCTCTGAAGACAGATGTGGGGTGTCGGCTGTTGTCGGGGCCGAAGGCGGCAGGGGCCCCGTCTCCCTCGTGCCGTTGCCTTGCTTGCGCCTTTTTTATATCTCGACGTGTCTTAAAATCTCTTCTTTTGAAGGTGGAGGAAGAAGCAACAGACAAGGACAACAAAAACTGCAGTCAAGACAATATGTGCAGCAAGGTAAAGGCGTGGAAAGAGAAGCGCCCCCTCATGTCTTGGCCTGTCCAGGGCTAACCAGCTGGTCCTGCAGTTTGAAAGGGAACCCCTGTTTGGAAGCTGAGCTCTGTTTCATCGGGGGCAGAGGTCTGCTTCAGGGCAATCCAGCATCCCAGTACACTTACTGGTCCGCTATACCAGCGAGTGTGGAATCCCCCAACCCCCCAGTTCCTTTTCCCTGCCGTTGACCTTTCCTGTCGGCGTCTTCAGTAGCAGATGCATCTGGCCTTGGAGTCTGATCCTAAGCAGAGGCAAAGGACCCGTAGTTACCCGTAGCATCACTGGGACGCAAACGCTTCTTCCCTTCTTGGCTTCCAGTGGCACCTCTGAGCCTGCCCAGCAGTGCTGCTTCCCATTGGGATTGAGGGACTTGCACTTATTTTCATACCCAGAAAATGCCATGGATCTCACTGTCCTCTCTGGGGCAGCTGGTAGCCCTGCCCAGGCCAATCTCCCATGAGCGCCATAGAGAAAGGACCTTTGAGGCTGGCAGAGTGAAAAGAGGGCTGCACAATTTCTGATCTCAGCATCTCAGATTTTTTTCTCTGCTTTTTTCTGTCTCTTCTTTGTCTTCTTTCCAGAATATCTTTCAAATGATGCGGACACAGCATAGAAATATAACGACTTAGCCTATAGCTGCCATGGATGAAACAAACAAACAAACAAACAGAAACGTGTATTTTCCTTCCTCGCCCCTCCAGAAAATTAACACTTTTAAAAACAGAAGGAAAGAGGGAATGTGGGTCATTGTATTAAAGCCCTTAAAAACTAAATATTAATAATACCATTTGTAAATTTCATGGGAAGCAGCCTGGGGCAGGGGCAGCAACGCTGTCAGGATCGAGGGCTGCTGGGAGTTGAGTTTATTGCCAACTAGATTGTGGGTTTCTTGATGCCCCTTTTCTGGATTTCTCGTTCTAAAGATGGATTATGCTGAGGGGGGGGGGTCGTCTTTTCCTTTTTTTTAAATTAAAAAAACTGGATTATAAAATGTACATCCATTTGCACTGTTCAGACATATATATGTATGTATGTAAAAAAATTATATATACAACCTGTCATGCACGTATATACATATATATAATTTTCATATCGACGGCTGTTGCTTTTGGAGCGCTTGCATTTCCACATGAATTTGACTCCCTCCTGGATTATTGTAAAGGTGTTTTTGTAAAAGGAAGTCTAGAACAAGGAAGAAAGAGAGAAAAAACCAAACAAACATTAAAATAGTTGCTGCTTCTTATGTGTAGGAATTCTGTAGAGCCAAAACTGAGGCTGTGCAGCCCAGAATCAAAACCAAGTTCTGAAATGGTTCAAAGACTTTTTGAAAGATGCTTGGAACCCCCCCTCCCCCCCCCAATAGGGCAGGTTTCCTGCTGGGATGTGGGGGGAAAACACTGGAAATCAGCCATTTGAATTGAAAAGACCGAAGCGTGAATTGAAGTTCAGAATGTTCAAGGTTCTTCCCCATTTTGAGCCCTGCCTGCCTCGCTGCGTTCCAGTTTGCTCGTCCTCATTAGAATTTCTTGAAGAACTTCACATCTGTGCATTCCAGACTGGGGGAGGTATCCTGGTTAGGAGCAAGCCGTTTGGTCAGTAGCGTGATGGTCGGGCCCAGACGTCTGGCCTTTTAGCCAAACCAGCCCCGAGTGGCCACACAAGGCTCATGCGCTGGATTAAGATGAGAAGCCACGTTTTCCTGGCCCACCGCTTGAATGATTTCCTCACTTCCTTTGCTGCCACTTGCGTTTAAAGGTCGTCCTTTTAACCCGCTAGAGGGTGGACTGCCACGTGTGAGTGAGCAGCCAGCATTCTTGGTGGGCCCTTGGGAGCGGGGTGGGGCGGGGCGGGGTGGGGCGGAGCAGGGGGCCGTGTGGCCGGTGGCCGTGTTGGGAGATCAGCAGCTTGTTTAACTGTGAGCAAATGGCAGTTGGGCAGCGCCTGGGTTTCCTGGTGGGCTCTCTGGGTCTGGAGGTTGTATTTTGCCAGCATGCCCAGCACCACTGACCGAGACTTCCTCCCTGGCCCAGTCTCTAATCCTTGCAGAGGCACCTCAGCCCCTGGCCTTCCTCGCGCCTTGCGGAAGAGCAGCTTTGTGCAGGTGTCTCATTTTCTCCGTCTGCCCACAGAGCTGGCTTTGGGAAGCGATGCTGAGTCACGTGTGGAAGCTCCACTCCTTGGCCGCCTCCTAGCCGAGAGCCTCATAAATACAACCATAACCTCCAAGCCCTTGGAGCAGGGTTGGGGGCCGGAGCGTGGCAGGAGTTCCCTCCCGTTCAAAGGCTCCGGGCCCTCTGAGGAGCTGATCTGCCACCCCTCCCTTCTCCCACAGGGTTGCTCCATAAAGCGTCAAGAGTGTTTTAGCAGATTGCTGAGCTCTGTGGAAATGAAGCCATTTCTGCTTGGGAGAACTGGGAGAGGACAGCGCCCTTTCTTTGAAAGACCTTTGGGGGTGGCCTGTTGGCTGCCAGTGGCTACAGCGGAGAGAGCCAAGGAAGAGGTCGATGCCACCACCCCCCCCCCCCCCCCGGCTCCTTGTTGGCTGCATGAGGAAATCGTCGTCCGTCCCCACGGTTGGCATCACCTGCCTACTTGTGGCTCCTGTCCACGGAGTGCAAAAAGCGATCGCGTATCAATATAAAATACACTGGAATGTAAAATCTGGCAGCAAGTAAGAAAGGAATTCTCAAAGGCCAAGACCAGGGTATCTTCAGAATCCAGGCGGCACTGGGCTGGCTTTCAGGGAGGCGGTTCCCAGCTGCCCTCTTGCCCCTCTGTGCCTACCTTTAAGGGCAGCCGGTCTTGGGGCAGAGAATTGCAAGAGTTGCCCTGGAGTTCTGCGTTCTGCCTCTGAGGCTGTTTGCCTTGGAGCAGAACCATTGCCATTGCCAGTTGCTGCTGGGAGAACGTGGAAGCTCAGATTGGCTCTGCAGGGCGGTTTTTCTGGGTATCTTTGAACCGCTGACATTTTCATCTCCATGTACATCCTCGTGTTGACGATCTCTTCCGCCGACCAGCTGAACGCACCGGGTAGCCAGGTCCGCGTCCAGTCTTACAACCTTCTTCGCCGTGGCCGAGGCGAGCGCTCCCGGTGGTTTCTGGGACTCCAGCAGGGGAAGCGTGACGGGACGTTTGCTTATTCCCAGGGAGGGGAGGCCTCTGAGCAGCGTGCCAGAGTTTCAGGGCTGGGATTTGAGAAGCAAGGGCTATGGCAAGCATTCCGAGAGCGCAGAGGTGGGGGAAGGAGGGCGTCAGTAGGCGAATGGGCAGGAAGCGTGCTTGCGGGCTCTCTTGGCCTTCTGTTTGCAGCGTTGCAGAGGCCGCTTGGCTTTTCTTCTTCCTCCTTCGGTAGTCAGACGTTGCCCTGTCGGGAGAGTTGCCGGGACCTCGCACGGGACCGGCTTTGCCGCAGTGGAAGCGGGAGGAATAGCCGAGCTGTCCTCTCCCTTTGGCTTCATTACTAACAAGCTCTAGGAGTTCTACAATCGGTTTCCCAGCGGGTTGCGCTCCCAGGAGTCTTCCTTGCGTTTCTCAAAGCACGAGTCAAAGTGCCGCTCAGGCTTTTTGCCCATCTCGCCACCCGAAAGTGCCCTTGAAGTGTGCAGCCATGTCTTCAAAGACAACGTCAGGTGGAGGCTGTGACCTGGACAGGGCGGAACGATCGCTTGATGGGGCTCGGTATTGAGGTCCCCCGATGTAGTAGCCTTGGGGCACACACAGTGTTCCTGATCCACATGGTGGATTCCCAGTGACAGCCTGAGGTCCCCCTTAGCAATTTTGGTGGACTCTCAAGCAGATGATGGCAGCCGTGGTCTAAATAGAACCGTGCTCCCGTCCCCTGTCAAGCCCCGTGTGCCTTCTGCCTGATCCACCCCCCGCCCCTTCTCTTAATCTGCAGTGGCGTGTAGACTGGAGCCGTGTTTCACCTTGGGGTGCGGGTGTGGCGGTAGAGGCGGTTGAGCACAACCAGAGGGAGGGCAGATTGGTTTCCTTCCCCATAGAGAGACCAGTGGCGTGGTGGGAAGGGGCGAAGGAAGCCTGCTAGTAGCCATGGAAGGGAAGGGACCAGCATCTTCCTTGATAGTCCTCTCCTCCTCCTCTAGTTACCAAGAAGTACCCCTGCGTGACCACTAAATGCCTCCAGGAAGCTCCTGCCAGAACCCTTTGCAGTTCTTCCCCACCTTCTCACAGGGGGTTTGCAGGTCTGCCAGTTCTAAAAGCGGCAGCCTGTCTAGGCTCACCTGCAAACCCTGGAATTTGCGCCTGGAAGGCGTCTTGTGGTCGCAGATTCACGGCTTGAGAATCAGAAAGGTCCCTCCGGGCGCGTGTGCCGTCCCAAGTCCTTGGCCACGTTCCACATCTCCCTTGCCTTCGGCCTTGTCCGTTCAGTTCAGGATCACAACGG
>MTQE01001340.1:952522-987022 GCA_014337955.1 Aspidoscelis marmoratus | reverse complement strand
GGGGGGGGGGAATGCTTGTACCCGGAGAGACACTCGCAGGCAAATGAGAGCTCATCACTTTTGAAGAGATCCGCAAGCAGTTGCGATTGCAGCGCGCATGGCAGGGACAGCGAAACCCTGACCGCTAATCCTCCAACTCCTCCCCCAATAACGGGGAGCGTCCCCATGACTCAGGATAATATGTGCTTGCCTTCCTAATTCAGAGGAAGAACAGTTGGAAAGGGTTTTTTTTTGCCACGGATTTGTGATATTTGTCCCACATGCAGCCTGGATTAGAGGCTTTCCATATGGTTGCTCCGAGGAGTCTGAATTCACCTCGGAGTATTTTGATCATGGGGATGGGCCCTGTGTGTTCTTCGCAACAGTAATTTTTCTGGGCTCATTTTGATCCTTCTGCACTGCATTTGAGCCACAGTGTGCCAAAGTGCAGTTCGAGGAGGCCAAACGTCCAGTTCCAATCAGCGAGTCTTCATTGCTAATGCTAACTGTACCATCAACAGATGACTTCCTCCACGAAGCAGGGACTGGGGTCATGAGCCCAAAGCGTGGCTTTCTGAACCCTACCACTTCTTGACTCCTAGGCATCTTGAAAAGCTCGTGCAGGATTGATGTCCGCTGGTTCCCCTTTGACACCCAAAGGTGTGACCTCAAATTTGGCTCCTGGACCTACGATGGTTGGCTGCTTGACCTGAAGATGCTCGAGATGGACACGTCTGGCTACGTCTCCAACGGCGAATGGGACCTCGTGGGTAAGGGCACCTCCTGACTTGGCTGAGCATCACCAGGGTTGCCGTTGAGTGACATCTAGGTGGCCATCTTCTTGAGATGGTGCTTATCTGGAATCATATAACTCCCTACCTTCTGTTCCGGCCTGCAAAACTGTTTCAAATATCGTTGCCATCTGAGGTTGTTCTAGGGTTTCCACCTCCCGGCTAGACAGTGCCACGGCTGGCACTGGCTGGGAGCATTTTAACTACGATGTGCATCCGGGCATTCAGGTATCTGGAATGCCCAGATGTGCTTGTCATCAGCTCCAAACATTTGTGGACGTCTACTAGGCCTCCACGCATGCATGTGGGGCAGAGCAATCATGGCAGCTCTGCCCAGAAGGCAAGTAAAAAGTGCCACTTCTGGAAAACTTGCGACCAGCGTTGGGCCACCCAGCAAGGATTCCTGGCATTTTTAGGGGTGATCTAGCAGGACTATGGTGGGGTTGCCACCTGAGCCGTACTGTAATGGTGCCCATCGTTAACACTGCTGTTTTTAAACTGTTCTGTATTTTTCTTAATGCTGGATTTTAAACTTTAACTGGTTTTAGGACTGATGTAGTTTTTGCTATGTTTTGCTATGTTTGTTTTTAAATATTGTGTGCCGCCCAGAGACCCTTGAGTATGGGGCGGGATATAAACATAAATAAATAAATAAGTATTCCTGGGCCTGGATCCCTGCAAGTCTTGGGGCAAAATGCGGATAGGTTCGAAAGCAGAAAATTAAAGACCAAAGAGTATTTTTCCTCGCTCATGGGACAAGGAACATCTCTGGGACGTCTTTGCACAGACACTTTCTCCTCTTTCCTCCTTGTGCTGCAGGTGTACCAGGCAGTCAGAACAAAGTGTTCTATGAATGCTGCCGGGAGCCGTACCTGGACGTGACCTTCACAGTCACCATGCGCCGCCGGACGCTGTATTACGCCCTCAACATGCTCGTTCCTTGCCTGCTTCTCTCTGCAATGACATTTCTTGTCTTTCTCTTACCAGCAGATTCTGGGGAGAAAATTTCTCTGGGTAAATCTCTTGTAGGTGAATGCGGGAGAAGGCCTGATTGTTGCAAATAGGAGTCAGTGCACTTGTTAATGCACTTGAATTCTGCAATATTACAACCCCACAAAATGGCTCCAAATATCTGAGAGTATTTTTCCACCCAGAGGGACATCGGTCTATGGAATTTATTGCCTGAATAGGAAGTGACAGCAATCTGGTCACTTGGAGGGCAGATGTATCAATGGCTACTATGATGGGTACCTACGTACTCTCTCCAGTTTGGAGAGAAGGCAGGAGGCCTCTCGAGGCCATTGGCAGGAAGTCAAAAGCACCTGTCTGGGATTCCCAGAAGCCCTTGGGGGGACACGGTGTGGGAGAGAAGGTGCTGGATGAGTCGGACTGCCGTTGATCTTTCAGGGTTCCTCTCAATTCTTGGAGCACAGGTGTATCATGGGCTACTAGAATGGGTGCCCAGGTGCTCCCCCCCCAGGTTGGGGAGACAGACAAGACCATTTGCAAGCAGTTGGGAGCAGGTGGAGGCTTTGCCTTTGTCTTCTGCTTGAGATGCCCAGAAGACAGGATGCAGGTCGAGGGACATAAAAACATAAGCAGAGAAGCCCTGCTGGATCAGGCTGTGACCCATCTAGACCCGCATCTTGTCTTACAGTGTGGAATCTACTCCATAGTCTAGGAGTCTCCTTTTTCTGAGGGCCTCTTCGTAATCCATCGGGATAAGAATCTGTTACTCTTCCTCACAGGCATCACCGTTCTCCTGTCGCTGACGGTTTTCATGCTGCTGGTTGCTGAAGTGATGCCGGCCACGTCGGACTCCATCCCACTCATAGGTACAAGGCGGCGTCTTTGGGGCCAGAGGGGAAGAGTTTATTCAGGGGAGGGGGCTTTGAAGACATGCCGCCTGCCCTTCTTTGCCTGAGAGGCAGCTGCCCCGAAGATCGAGAATCGTGTTCACTTCGTGTTGGCAACATTCGTATCCAATTTCCGCATTCGCCCGCATCCTGTTTTCATCCCATTTTCGTCCCGTTTTCATCCCATGTTATAAGCATAAATAGACCCGATATTTGGATGCGATATAAACAGATCTATTCAGTCGAACTATTTGAACATCCTTGTTGGATTTTTGGAAATTCAAAACCCACTCGAATTCGGACATTCGGATTTTCAAAAATCCGCTTCGAATTCGAATGTCGGTATTTGTCACATTTGAATTGGATTTTTGGATTTTCCCTTCGCCTGCAGTTCACGCATTTCCCCCACCCATTGCAGGGAAACGAATCCGGAAGGGCAGAGTAGCTGGAGAGGATTTTCCCCCTTAGTTTTCTTTCCTCTTGCTTTGCTTCAACAGGGACAGTGTTGCTTAGTTTTAAAAGACCCTCCCAAACCTTTGTGCCGTTAGAACTTCGTCCTGTTCATCCCAGCTTTTAGTTTTTGGTTCGAGTGCGGAGCTCAAACCTTGGAATCCAAGAAGCCTCTCAGGTGAAGGGTACCGTGGGTCCAAGGAGCATAGGGGTTTGGGCTAGGGGTCTGAGGGACACCAAGCCATCAGTGCTCACTATACAACTTTGGGCTTGCCATTCAGCCCAGCCTAGCCTACCTCGCAGGGCTGTTGTGGGGAAAGTTACAGATGAGGGGAAACAGCTAGAAAAAGTCACCAGGTGCAAGTACGCGCGGGTTGGAAGCTTATGGCAGCATCCAGGATGCATTGCTTTAAGAAAGGAATAGATAAATTCATGGAGGACAGGTGTATCAACGACTACTAGAACAGATGCCTAGGTAGCAACTCTAAAGGCCATTTTGCAGGGAGTGGGGAGCAGGTGAAGATTCTGCCTTTGTCTTCTGCCTGAGATGCCCATGGGCCACAGCGTGAGACGGGATGCTGGACTAGATGGCCTGTGGCCTGACCCAGCAGGGCTCCTCTTAGGTTCGTATGATAAAGGGAGGTGACAGTTGTGTCAGCACTTAATGGTGACCTTGGTACAGTTCCAAAGGAGCTAGAGCAACACTGGCATCGATACTTGGGCATGGGCTATAGGAGGCAGAACTACGGGGAACCACAACAACATGGCCTGAACATTGTTGGCCCCCTTTGTCCCCTCCAGGACAGTACTTTGCCAGCACCATGGGCATGGTGAGCCTCTCCGTGGTCGCTACTGTTTTTGTCCTTCAGTACCATCACCGTGATCCTGATGGTGGATGCATGCCAAAATGGGTGAGTCTAGTATGTGTGTGTGCTTATGCGGGTGCTTTTTTCAAACAAACAAACAAACAAACAAACAACAAACATCCGCATTCACAGCCCTTGCCCCAGTGTGTGCATTTCCATGCACCCAGCATGAGTAGTGGCATCTCCTCTACTCTCAGGTATTTTAGGGCTGGGAAGGACTCATGATCACCGTGAAGGCGCCCGTTGGGGCAGTGGAAAGGAGGCCCTGCTGTGCCCTGTGGGAGCACATGCCCAGTGGACATTGGTCGCCTCCAGATGCACCAGGGAAAGATATTCCTGAGAAAAGCCCCTCCGGAAGAATAACCTTTGGGAAGGATGGCGCAGGGTCAGCGCTATCCGTGTGCAATATATTGATGCGCGTGTCCAGATATACTCTTCAGCAAGGCCAGCTGGTTGACCCTGGGCTAGTCACAGCTCTGTTTCTGAGCTCTCACAGCCCCAGCCCCACCTCATAGGGAGTCTGTTGTGGAGAGAAGAACATTCATCAGCTGCTTAGAGCCCCCTGTGGAGAGAACAGAAGGTTTGTCGGCAGCTTTGAGTTCCCTTAAGGGTGAGAAAAGTGGGGTATAAAAACCAATTGTTCTCCGTCTTGTCCAAATTTGAAAAGGGTCTGGAAAGGGCCTGTTGGGAATGGATTATTATGAGTGGCCTTCCCAATAGAATCCTGGGAGACCCTTAGAGGAGTTTCCTTCCTCTCCTGCTCTGCTCTTTATTTCTAACTGGCTTTTCTCCACACAGGTCCAAGTGGTGATTCTGCACTGGGGTGCCTGGCTGCTGCGCATGCGCCAACCTGGGGAGGAGCCCGTCGGGCGGCCCCACTGTGCCTCCAGCCTCCTGAGCTGCAGCTCCGACAACAGCGAAGGCAGCGCCACGCCGACCCGTCAGGCCCCGCCGGTCCTCGCCGTTGCAAATGGCAGCCTCCCTTGCGCAGGTAGCCCGGCCGCGCCCTTCCTCAGCAAGCCGCCTGACATCCCGCGCCCGTTCCTTCCATCACCAGAGCCGCAGGTCTCCAGCCCAGAAGAATTTCTCTCCGTTCCCGAACTTGGCCGCATTTTGGAGGAGCTGCGCTACGTGGCGCAGTGTTTCCGGGGCAGGGATGCTGCTCAGACCACCTGCAACCAATGGAAGTTTGTGGCGGCCGTCATTGACCGGCTCTGCCTGGTCACCTTCGCCCTCGTCCACATTGTCTGCTCCATTGGGATCCTCATGGCTGCGCCCAACTTCACCGAAGCGATAACTAAGGACTTCCTGTGACGTTCTGGCCACGGCCTCCCTTGACCCTGCCGAGCTCTCCGTTTGGCCGGCAAGAGGGTCGGCCTCTTTGGGAAGACTCTGGCGAGGACTCGCAGACGGCCACTGGAGGGGCTCCTGCCCTGGACACGGCGGCGTGTCTAGCGCTACAAGTCTCCCTTGCCTGTCCAATTCCTTGTGGCATTCCAGATACCAAACCTTCAGGACCCCGTCGAGTGGCTTTCTTGTTTCCGTGTGGACGGATGCAGCACTCAAGATCCTGCTCCACATTCATCACCCTCCTCCTTTTCTGGCCACCCCTTGTGCAAGTTCTGGACCAGGTTTAGGAACTGGGTTTGTCTGAATGTCAAGCTGAGGTGGAGACACTGTCTGGGGATCTAAGCCTCAGTTTCTCCAGGTTGTGAAACGGGCAGCACTCTTATGAGTTAGGGGGAACACAAAGGAAATAAAGTTCCTGTACCTCGACACTCACAGATGTGCCAAGACACGCAGAGCGAAACCCTTTGGGTATCACACAGCCTTTTTGCACCTTTGTTTGGTGCAAAACCCAGTGAATTTCTGGCTACATCAGGGCACTTTGGGGCACCTGGTGCATCCCAAACTTACCCTCCACTTCCCTACCTGCTGGGTAAGTGCGACCGCCAGTAGTTTCCTCGCTGTGGCAATGGACATCCACGTCTCCCACTGCCCCTGCCTCACCACCTGAGCCCTTCATCTGGAAAAGGTGCAGAAGTGTGCGTGCCAGCATGTCTCTACTTATCTACCGCAGAGTTGCTTATGGGATGGAAGCCGTTCTGTGCAGTCCATGAGCCCACGCTGGGATATACCTGGGCTTCCCCTTTTACTGAAGTGCAAATTCTCCCAGTTTGTAGATTTGAGATAACATGATTTTGCTCTCCGTAGCCACCTGTGGGTACCAGACCAATTTGTTCTTTATTTTGATGCTTTGATTCTGGTCGTGCGTTCCTCTTCACCTATTGGTCTCTAGATCTTTCTCTTTAAAAAGACAGAGGCTGTGGTCACACTGAAGGTTTAATCCAGCTGCAGTTCACTTTCAGAGTGAGAGAACACATCAGCAAAGTGACCAGCCGTTTTCTTTCAATGCTAAATAAATCAGAAAATTTGCCTTTGGGATAGATAATGCAGAAAGAAAATTACTGGTCACTTTGCTGATGCGTCTTCTCACTCTGAAGGTGAACTGGAGCTGGATTAAACCTAAGATGTGGATCTGCTTCTACCTCTTCAGAAAGTTTAAGCAGCCAGCCAAGCCAATCTTCGGTTGGCTCCAAAAAGAGCAAGAGGAAGGTTCTGCCACTGCCTCAGTCAGCCCACCTAGTTCAATTTGTTTTTCTCCTGCCCTTGGTAGCATCTGGGTAGCGCTGAACCTGCCAGGCTAGGCAGCAAACCACAGTTTAGGTTTGCTTGCCTTCATGTCTTACCACATTCATAAGAACCTAAGAGGAGCCCTGCTGGGTCAGGCCACAGCCCATCTAGTCCATTAGAACATAAGAGGAGCCCTGCTGAATCAGGCCACAGCCCATCTAGTCCATAAGAACCTCAGAGAAGCCCTGCTGGATCAGGCCACAGCCCATCATCTCCATGACAACCTAAGATGAGCCCTGCTGGATCAGGCCACAGCCCATCTAGTCCATTAGAACCTAAGAGGAGCCCTGCTGGGTCAGGCCACAGCCCATCTAGTCCATTAGAACCTAAGAGGAGCCCTGGTGGACCAGGCCACAGCCCATCTAGTCCATTAGAACCTCAGAGGAGCCCTGCTGGATCAGGCCATAGCCCATCTAGTGCATAAGAACCTAAGACAGCGGTTCTCAACCTTCCTAATGGCACGACCCCTTAATGGAGTTCCTCATGTTGTGGAGACCCCCAACCTCGGGGGCGGAGCAGCTGGGAGGTGGGAGGGAAGGGCAGTGGGAGACTCGTCGCGACCCCTCTGAAAGGGCAATTCGACCCCCAAAGGGGTCCCGACTCCAAGGTTGAGAACCACTGACCTAAGAGGAGCCCTGCTGGATCAGGCCACAGCCCATCTAGCCCATTAGAACCTAAGAGGAGCCCTGGTGGATCAGGCCACAGCGCATCTAGTGCATAAGAACCTAAGAGGAGCCCTGGTGGATCAGGCCACTCCCACCTACCCAGCATCCTGTCTCACAGTGGCCCACCAGTGGCCCATGGGTATCTCAAGTGGCGACAAGGGCAAAACCTCCTGCTCTCGAATCCCAGCAGATGGCCTTGGAAGCATCCTGCTTGTCCCCACTGGTTCATTTAGAGTCACTTCACTGGGAGCCACCAGCTGAGCGCCTACCTACCCTCTCTCTTTTGCTGTTTTTGTGCATTTCCTCACTCCCAGAAGTTCCCAGCGAGGCTGCTTTCTATGCAGCTTGGCAGATGTGAAGGTCAGTAGGGTTATCAGCCTCAGATGAGTGAAAACATTGAGCTGAAACTACAGGGTGTCTCCAGATGGCAGGAGGACATTGCGGGACCTTCTTCACCGACACAGATGGCAGGACACAATCCCAGGATAATCTCCATGGCTTACTTTGTCTGCTGACTCTTCATGTTATCACTGCCGTACAAAAATACCAGGATGTTAGCATGGGCCTCCCCATTTCCCTTTCTTTTTTCCCTGCACTAGCGAGCATCCAAGTATCGCCAAACAGCAGCCATAACGCAAAGACCCGGCAGACAGGATCTTTAAGGCCTTGTGATAGGAACCACTGCCTTGAGTTAGGGGACAGTGGAAAAGCAAGAGATAAATTTAAGAAAACAAAAGAATAGGCATTATTGTAGGTGAACCCCCCACCATGGACCCAAGACGGCAACAAATAATAACTTCTGCTTGCTTTTCATTTTGTTTTATTCAGACAGAAAAAATTAAATTATTAAAAGTAAATGGCAATAAATAATCAATAACTTAAGCATTGATATTGTCTGAAACATATAATCCAACTCTTCATTTTTTTAAAATCCCCCATCACTAAAAGTTCTTTTTTTTTCTTTTTGCCTTTTGTCCTTCTAAATAAAATGAGCAAGTAATAAACCCGCCTCCCACCCTGGAAGGGAAAGTTAAAGGAACAAAAAGGTCGCTAGAAGAACCAGAGAGAGAGAAAGAAGCAAGAGAAAGAGAAAAACAAGTTCTTTTAAAAAATCCTCTAAAGTCAGGAAAGGGAAAATGGAAATTGGATCGGAACCCTTTTCTTTTTTTAAATTTAATTGCAGCTAATTGCAATGGAATTATTTACAATTTCTGGGTCAGCAAGAGAGACTGTAAACATATATTTCTTCTTCTCTTTCTTATGCCATGATATAATCTCAGTTTTGGAAGGCTGGAGGCATGAGAAACTCAGTGAGGAGAGAATGAGAGCGCAATTGGATTTCCCCCCTTTTTTTACACAGTTGCCTTATGAAATTAAAAATAAATACAGCTTGAAGGTCTTGTGAGGGGGAATACGAGATATTAGCAAAAATCACTGCCATAGGGCGCGAGAGGAATCTGAACACACCCCAAAGCGCCCGTCGTTCTAGCAATCACACGATGCCAGGCTGGGTGAGAAAGGGGATGGAAACGTGTTGGGGTGGTCCAGGTGGATAAGAAAATGTGGGGGGACCGTTGGAGCCGAGAGGGCAGGAGCAGGGAGCTCATTTGGTCCTTCACGGTTTGGGAGGGAACCCTGTTTTCTAGTATCCGACTTTGGTAAGCAAGCGCAACAGATCGGAGTGGCACCTGTCCTGCATTGCCAGTTGTACATCAGGTGCTGTCGAAACATTTCAACGCAGCCATCCAAGGCTGGCGCTTCTTGCTGCTGTTCTCTCCAAGATGGGAGGCCTTTTGAGTGGCCATTCTTGGAATCTCCCTCGACACAAAAAGTATGATTCCTGGATGGATAGAGAATGACCCCCACCCACCCAGCTACAATTTGTAAGAGGTTCAGTACCGGGTCCTTCAATTCACATTTGAGCCTTTGGCAGAAGAGGGGAAATTGATGGTGAAATACCCACTTCTGTCGTCAAACTGTTCCAGGAATGTTGGCTGATTCAGAAGTAAGACTCTGGCTGAAGATCTGGGAGCCTGAAGACCACCTCTTTGTTGATCTAAGGGGGTCTGATTTGTCTTCCTTGGGGAGGGAAGTACCTCTGAGGCAGGGGTCGTCCCATGATGGTGGATGCGGAGGAGCCAAAGAATTTTCCAGTTGCCCCTTGCAGCTCTCCAGCTCTTCCTGCCTTGGTGGAAGCTTCTGGAGATACAAGGTCATTCTGTGCCACTGGACAGCAGGTGCTTGCATCTACTGGCTGACATTCCTCTGGTCTCCAATGCAATCCTAGCTGTTGCTGAAAGGGAGGAAGCTGGTGAACAGTGGCTAAAATATTTCATGGAGTTCTTTTGCGCTTATGCATCCGGCTTCCCTTGCAAGAATGGTCCTTTTTACGTCCGTATTTTGCTTTTTAAAGATATTTGCCTGTGCACCTATAGCTGGCCTTATTGTTCTATGCCTGTTCTTCTCATGAACATCTCTGGATTCTGAGGCAACCCAATGGGAGCTTTCATAGGATGGCGGTAATATTTTTCCCAGGCTGCGTCTGGTCATCCTGTGTGTGTGTGTTTTGGAAGATGGGGAGAGAATGGAAGGGCTGTATTTCATGCTCCGTCAAACCAGGGGCAGAGAAGGGTCAGGCGACAGCAGGCAAGGAGATTTTCTGGTTGACGTCTTCTTCTGGGCTGTTTGGGTTTTTGAGCAGCGCCCTTAACTGCCACATATTCCTGCCTGTGATGCTCCTCTCTGACCCCCACTGCAGATCTCCCTGCGGGGGGGGGGGGGAGTCAGAGACTGTTCTCTGGGAAGCTCCAAAGGCCTTTCCAATACTGCCCCCCCATTCCAGCTGGTGCTCTCCTTTTTCCATGGCCAACCAAGAGGTCTTTCCAGGAAGATAAGAGCAGGTTGGATATTCTGCAACTTGTACGCTTGAACATGAAACTCAAGAAATGTTCTTTTTCACTCCCCGCTCCCCATGAACCTCCTCTGTCACTGCAACTGTGGTTGGAATGGAAAAAATGAAATTCTCCGAACCTTTGGTGTTGTACCTGGTGCCTCCTCTTTCCTTCTTCAGCTGACTCTTTCCTTTCCAAGGTGGGTCATTTGGCACCCAATGTCCCCACAGAGTGGCAAGTGGCAGGTATGTCCCTGTGGTGGCTGGGGCCAGAGCTGCCAGGAATAGAAGTTAGTTGGACTTGGTCGGAGAAGACCCCAAAACACCATTGCACTGATCCTCCAAAACAGTCTGCTTTGCACCGTGGCTGCTTCCTGGTGCGACACTCTCTCCGCTGGTGCGCACAGGTGCACCGAGGTGGCCAGGGGCCCGTCCTTCCAAACATGTCTAATTGCATTGTGTCTAAAAGGAAGCAATCCTTCCTGCTTCAGCTCTTGAAGATCAGATGTCCTTTGGGGGAGGTTCTTCTCTCCCCCTCCCCCAAACCAGACTCCTTGGGGGCAAAGGAGGACACCAACCAGATGAGGCCCAGGCCTGGCTGTGTCCTTGAAGCAGCTTGTTCTATGATCTATGAGGAGGGAAAGAAGAGCAGAGGGTCCTGGGAGGCGGGGAGGGGGAGAGGGAAAGAAGAGCAGGGGGTCCAGAGGGATATGGGGGAGGGGAATGAATCAAGGGGGGCTTGACTCCTCAACTGGGCTCCAGACCTACAGACAAGAAAAGAGGGAGAAGGGAAGAAGGCAGAAAGACACAAAACAAAACCCAGAACAATTCAGTTAAATCTCTCTTTCCCATCAGGTGCCTGCTTTGCAAAAAAACACAAAGGATAACAGGTATCAGGTAGCCAAGGCCATGCAGGGGAAGGAGGCTGGTTGACCTGGAATCCTGGTTGCAGCCTCTCCACCCCCTTTCCCGCTTTTGGAAGAAGGTCATGTTTGGGCTGAACCCTGGGGAGAGAGGGCGAACATCTGCCAGCTCTTGGCGGGGCAAAAAATAAGTGGGTGTGGAGGATGACTGGCCACACTCCCAAAGGACGTGGAAACTCAAATGTTAGCCAGAGTTGGGCTACGTAGATATGGAGGTTTCTCCATAGTCGTCGTCGTCGCGCAAATAGTTAATGAAAAGCTGCCTTCATCATATTCATTCCTGCTTTGCCAAGCCTGAGATATCTAGAACTGGGCTCTTGAAGCCACCCACGACCCCAGCTGTTTTGGGCTCCAGAGCCACGAGCCCTGGGCGGGTAGCCATTGTGGCTACCAGCTTCCATGACCTGGATTGCTGACTGGGCCTGGTGGGAGGTGATATTCATGTCAGGAACAGTGGATTTCACTGGGGATCTTCACAATTTTTGATATAATTCTCTAAGGGCTTGTTCCCATGCTCAATATACTCCGAAGCGAATCAGAGTTCGCCTTGGAGCGCCCCCATGCAAAGGCTCTAATCCAGGCCACATGTGGGACAAATCACGTAAATCCACAGCAAAAAATCCCCTTTCAAACTGTTCTCGCTGCAAATTAGGAGGCAAGCACATATCATCTTGGAGGCATGGGGACGCTCCCAGGTTATTGGGGGAGGAGACTGGTGATCGCCTCATTAGCCGGCGGGGTTTCACCTGTGCTCGCTGTTCCTGCCGCGCGCGCTGTGACCACAACTGCTTAGGGATTTCTTCAAAGAAATTATGATGACAGAGAAGTGATGAGGGGGTCAAATGGCTCTCATTTGCCCTGCGAGCATCTCTCTGGCCACAAGTATGACACCCCCCCTCCCCCGATCGCCCAATCCGCAAAGCATGCGTGGGTAAAGGACTTGATTTTGTGCACGAGCGCTGCCTCGCCTTAATGGTATGGAATCCTTCTGCCTCTGAGCTCCAAGGACTCATCACTTGGCCACGAGAAGGGAAAAGACCCACATAATTCTATTTGAATAATTCAGTTAAAGGGCAGGGAGAAACAATTACAAATCAATCATTAAAGACATCAAAAACTTTTTAAGGATTGTATAATGTACAGTACAAATGTATAATGTACAAATACAATGCAAAGCAGCTGCAAAAATGAAGTGTGGGGATATTATGCTCCAAGGTTGCAGAACTGGTCTGATTTTGCTGGTCAGAACTGGAAACTGAGCTGGCCCCATTCAGCGTTGGGCCTTATTCTGGATTACATCTCAGACTAGGGACCTGCCATCCCCATGCTACTGAAGACTAGGCAGGGTCTGGGCAGGGTCTGCTATAGTCCACACCAGCATGAGGATCACAGGCACCTAGTTTGAGATATAATCCAGAACAAGTCCCAGTGTGGAACGGACCCTGGTCAGGACATGCAAAACACATTTTCACAAGGTTCTGTGGGTGTGTAGGTTGGGACTGGCCCTTTCTGCTTGGGCCAGAGTTCCAGAAACACGGAATAGCTGTTTTTGGGGTAGAAGAGCTTCACCGACAATGTATTAAAACAGGTTTGTACAACCTCAGTTGCTCAAAGCTGAGCTCCTGCACAGAGGTAGCACACATGCTCTTTATGCAATGCACTTGAGATACAAGTCCCTGATGTCTTCCCCCTTCCAGAAAGTCTACCTGGAAGGCAGCTGGAGGTCAAAACTTCAAACATTTTTGGCAAGAGCTCCATCCTGGTATTTTCAGGATGTCCTCACAGCTAATGGAGTAAGCAGATGTTCTCTTTGAACCTTTCTCCCTTCAGTCGCAACTTCCCCCTTTTAATTTTTAAAATAAATTATTTTGGGCCACACCCCAGGATTCCAGCATCCAGGCCTCCAAATGCTAGGCAACCGTGGCTTACAGACATCCCGCTTGCTCCCTCTGCCATTCTGCCAACTCTCCAGTGACCACAGAGAGAGCCAAGATGGCAGCGGGTGAACCCAAAATTTGCTTGGGCCCTGATGGAGAACTTACCTGTGTTGCATCCAAGGGCAGGGCAGGGGGGCAGATAGCTAACCTTTGTATATTTTGCCTAATTCAATAGGGTCTACATCCCAGCAGGAGAGGAGACAGGGAAAATCAGCTTAACAACTTCTAACTTACAACTGTTCCTATAAAACTGTCGCTTGGGAGGAGGTGTTTTTATCTTTTCCTTTAACCGCTGAAAATCTTGTTTTGGTCTGACATACGTTAGACACTTCCTCCATTTCTCTGCACCTTATGCCCTACCCCACATAAACTTGTTTCTAGGAGAATCCGCTAAGGCCTTGAGATAGTCCAGAAATGGGATGGGGAAACAGAATATCACCTGTTCCTCTTTCTTCCTCTCTTTTTCTCCTGTAGCTCCTTGTGGTTCCAAAATCATAGCAAATCACCGGTCCCTCTTTCCCACCCGCCCCCTCGGGAACTACCCTGTGGAGCCTAAGTGTTGGGGCCACCCGGTCTCCACAGGGCATCAGCCATGACCCCACGATGCTTAAAAAAAATAAAAAAATAAAAATCCAAATTAGCAACTAGAAATACAGACACGTACGCACATACAAATGACAACAACAAGAAAAAAGAAAAGCAAAAGCAAAAAACACAGGAGAAGAACCCACAACGGCAAAAACAGCGGCGAAATAAAAACGAGAACACACAGGGGCGCGAGAGGCCTTCCGAAGCTTAAAATTCTCATTTATGGAACAGCCCGTCTGGCCAGGCAACACGTCGGCAGGGGAGATTCCGTAGGCGGCGACAGTTGCTATGGAGCAGCCAATCAGGATCTCTGGGATGGATGGCAAGGTGGCAGGTGGCGATGACTGTGGCACAGGCCTGCAGGAGAGACAGAGGGAGAGGGCGCATGCGCAGGGGAGGGGAGGCAACGGAGGCAGAGAGGGAGAGGAGTGCTCCGGGCGAGGGGTGGTGGGCGTTTGGTAGATGTGGAGGGGGTTGTGGAAGAAGACTGGGTAGGACAGACAGAAACCAGGTGGATTGGGAGCCCAGCTGTCGGGATCCAGGTCGGCCATTTTCCCTTTGCCACATGAAGGAAGAGATCCTTTGCTTTTTTGGCTCTCAGGAAGCATTTGCACGGTTGTGGACAGTTCGGTGAAGTAGGTTCCTTGGAAGATTGCGCACGTTACCGGGAGTGATGGGCGAGAGACCCCTCCCCGCTAATTCAGATCATTCCCCCCCCCCCAATGTTCAATCAGTGCTCCTCTGGCCATTTGAATTCCCTTTGTAGAGATGCCCCACTTTTAGAATCAAGAAGGCGCGGGTGGATCGAGGGCGTCATGTGGCAGAGGTGTGCGGCAGGGAAGTGGGTGAGGCGGGATGAGGCAGAAAGGAAGCGCTTTCCTTTTTTAACAGAAAAGTAAACAACAAGACATTCGCCCACGGGACAGAAAGCACAGACCATCCGCATAATGCCACCAGCCAACACGTCTGAGAGATAAAACCGTACAGACAGCAAACACAGGCAAAGGAAACGAAATAAACATCAGCATGGTGACCACGGGTGGCTGACAGGTGCAGGTGTCAGGAGGTGGGGGAGACATTGTATGATGCGGCCGGCCAGCAGGTAGGAGACTGGAGCCTCCGAAAGTGCAAAACTGAATTTTGTCCTGCAGGGAGGCAGCAGTTGGGGTTGGCCACTGGTGGGAGCAGGTGTTTGCAGGTATGCCCTGGTGCATGGGAGCAGGTTGCACAGGTGTGACCAGGTGTGTGCTGGCGTGTGGGAGCAGGTTGCGCAGGTGTGTGCTGGCATGTGCACTTATGCACAGGTGTGTGCTGGTGTGTAGAAGCAGGCTGAACAGGTGTGTGCATGTATGCACTGGTGTGCGCTGGTGTGTGGGAGCAGGTTGTGCAGGTGTCTGCAGATGTGCACAGGTGTGTTCTGTTGTGTGGTTATCGGTGGCCCTGGCCAAGAGTGGGGAGGGAGTGGGGAGGGGAGGGGCTGTGGGGAAGGGAGACTTCACCAAACGAAAACTACGTTCCGGAAACTCACAGCACATCCAAGTAAATGCTAATCCACGCAGACGTCATGCAAAGAGAGAGCAACTCGGGTCACATGACGTTCTGTTTGTCTTTCCAAATAATAAGAATAAGAAAAGATAACAGCCACTCTGATTGTTGCTGTTGTTCATTCCACAGGATGCAACTTACAAAGGGGGTGGAGCTACGTCTCCCACGACAGCGAAGGGTTGCTTAGCAACAGAGTCGTCTCAAGATATGATTGGAACCCTGCCGAGGGAGGGAGGGAAGTGGGCGTGGTTTCGAGCAGCAAAGAAAGAAAATGGGAGTTTGATTTCTTTTCCGTTTTTTGCGCAATTTTTTCCCCCTTTAAAATATCTTTCTGAAACTTACTTCTTTTAAAAGGACATTTATTGCAAGAAAACAACACTGCAAATCACACACTAAAAAGACAAGATCGGAGCATTTAACCTGATAATGATCACCTTCCAGGAACACCAGGTGCCAGCAGAACCTCAATTTAGCAAACTTTTGATTTAATGGATACATTTATGGCCAGTTGCCCAATTCAAGTACTTTCTCTTGGTACTCCCAAAGGCAAGAAACTTGGTGTTTTGTTTCGAATTAGGTCGCTAAAATTCTTTGCTTAGGGGTTGCTTTGCCTGCCATGGTGGTGAATATCTCTACTCAGAGGCTGTGTCCCCATGCTGAATATACTCTGGAGCGAACCTGAGTTCACCTTGGAGCATCCCTATGAAAAGTCTCTAATCCGGGACAAACGGCAAAAATCCATGGCAAAAAATAGCCTTTGCACTGTTTTTAGCCATGAATTAGGAGGCAATCACACATCTTGGAGTCATGGGGATGCTCCCAGGTTATTGGGGGCAGAGATGGTGATCACAGCATTAGCAGGAGTTTCACCTGTGCGTGCTGCGATCGCAACTGCTTGGGGATCCCTTTGAAGAAATTCTGCTGAAAGAAACGTGATGAGCTCTCGTTTGCCCTGCAAGCGTCCCTCTGGCTACAAGCACGACACCCCCCTTCTCCGATCGCCCGATCGGCAAGGCACACGTGGGTAAAGGGCTTGATTTAGCGCACGAGCGCTTGATTGCCTTAATGGGCGAAGCGCCCGTGGCTTCCCTGCACTCAGCTGAGCAAGATCAGAAGCTGCTGTTAGACGGAGGTATGCCCGCTGTCAAGCAGAGGAGTGCACCTCTGCTAAAATGATTGAAGCACAGCCGTGGCTTCAAGCAATGAGCCGCTTTCCCTTCCTGTTATGCCCCCCTTTTATCATTTTTATCTTATCGACGCAGTGTGTGGTGTTTCTGGAGGTACAACCGGGAGGGGTTTCCCCTGTCATCACTGCAGCAGGGGGGACAGGGCATGGTGGTGTCGCCTGGGCCTCCTATCAGGCCAGAGGGGGTGGAGAAAAAAGGATGCGGTTCCCCGATGTAAGGGTTTACCGTGGTTTTCATGGGGACAGGCGGATTCGGCTTGAACCTGCGCTGTCCTCAATCCCATGGGGACATGTTAATTCGAGCTACAATTTGCATTGAGGCCGCCCCGCATCCACCACGGAGTAAACGGAGCCCATGGGGATGCACCCAGAGATGGCTGTGGTCACACCTTCGCTTGAAACCGCCTTCAGTACATCTTCAGGTCTGACCGCTTACACTTTTTCCTTTCTGTTCATTTTATTGGTGAACTTTCTGCCTTCCATTTGGATTTTCCTGAGGCCACAAATAAGATAGATAGAAATAAAATGCTGGTGTAAGCAGTCAGACCTGATGATGGACTGAAGGGAGTTTGAAGTCAAGGTGTGACCGTGGCCTTAAGAGGCCTGCTCCATGTTAAGAGTGATCTGAACTGGATTTTATTTCTATAGATGTTTTTGCTATTCAGCTAGGTAGCAACATCAACACAAATGTTTTCCTTAGGAACTAATGGCCACCAGTGTTCTTTGCTAGTGTGCTGTTCTTTGGCTCATGTGCTAATATTTCGTGGCATAGCTTCTGTTGCCTCCACTTGGGCACCTCTGGCTGCCTCATGAGTAGGGTGGCACATTATCATGCACACACCCCGATCGGGTTCCTAGGGTGCTCCACCCACCTTCTAGGTGCTATTGCTGGAACCCAGCATGCCTCCACTCCCTCGATGGAGGAGGAAGGAGGCACTTCATAGCCCTGGCTACAGGGAGGGCATTTTTACACCAGGCTGAAAATTGTTGGACTTGTCTAGACCACTGCAAAAGTTCCTCCTGGAAATCTCACAGCTGTGGAACTTTTGTTAAGCAGGTTTGAGGCTTTGGGGGTAAAAAGCTGTGGTGCATTTGTCTGTCACACCTGTTGCTGGAAGGGTGAGTCACCCAGTCACCCGGCTGCATTGCCTCTGTGTGGATGCGTCGTTCATCCCTGCCTAAGAGTAGACAGGTAAGATTGGATTAGGTGTCGCTTGAGGTGTGGGGATAGCCTTCGCGTGGTCTGACTCTCGACTGATCCTTCCTTTGTTCGCTTTCAAGTCGTTTCCTGGGTTGAGTTTTAAGCTCTTTCCTTGGGTGCCATAGATGGGGGCTCTGGGCCATTTTGCACCCAAGGAACTGAGATGGATTGGGCATCTGCGCTTCAGAACGCCGGATCCATCCCAAACTCATCTGGCACCTCACTACGTGCCGGATAAGTGTGGTTGCCACTGTACTAGTGGCGATTGCCTCGCTGCAGCGACAACGTGGCATCTGTTTGTGCTTATGCTGCCCTGCCATGTTCACCCTTTATGCTACGTGCATCCCAGATGTGGCTAGTATGGCCGTGGAGCACTTTTTGTGCTCTCCCACTGTCTGGCCAGGGGACAGTCTGGCACTTCCAGGAAAGAAGCGGCTCCATGTGATGTGATGCTCCGTGTGAGGGTTGCGCACAAATATTTGTAACATTTGAATTTAGTCCGAATCCGGACATTCAAATTCAAATAAAATGTTGGCGCATTCAAAGATTGTAGCTTCATTACATTCGTGAAACCTGGGGAGACGGTAAAGTGGCTTCACCACACATCCACAATGGATCCAGAGTGGATTCAAAGTGGATTCAGGGTAGATTTGATGCATTCATAGTGGATACATACGGGATACTTATTGGATACGCAGAGGATTCATATGGGATTCATATCAAACTTTTGTATTGAATTTGAATCCTATCACATTCAAAGGGACTGGAATTTTCTTGCATTCAATTTGATACGGATTGAACCCCCAAAAATCTTGTGCGCATCCTACTCGGTGCTGGATTGGAGCATCCCAAGAGGTCCCCTGTAGACCAAGTGTGGGAAAGCCCTAAGTCTACGCACCTGCTGATACCGAATCCCCCCGCGTGCCTATGTTCCAGAAACCCTCTTGCTTTCTTGGACTTGGCCTGGTCTACCTTCTCCTTATGGCTATTTCTGCATTTGTGGGGCGCAACTGAAGATACCCATCATGTCTCTCTGTTCCAAGCCGGCGTGCATGGATGTTCTCGCTGGTCTTTCGCCGGGCTCCCCATGGTGTGAGCCTCACAGCCTCGGCACTGCATTTTCCAGACTGCCCCTCCCTTGTGTCCTTTGGATACCAGGCCTTAGGAGTTTTTGCCTGATTTCTTCGAAGGGACTTGGGCCACTTCAGGCGGTGCCCAGATCATCCCACTAGGAGGCTATAAGGTGGGGAATGTGCCAATGTCTGTGTCAGTTAAAACGCGTGGAGAAAGAGCTGCCTGTGACGCTTGCTAACTAGAAGGATACTTCCACGGCCAGGCCTTCCTTGTGCATTTTAACTGACACCGGCATTTTGGCGTACAGGATGCTCAGATAGTCTAGCTGTCACCTCTGCACTTGTGCGTGGATCTGTTGGACTTTCTGCACCGGACCTTATTCTGTTTTATATCTTGACCTAGGGAATGTGCAGACTACAGCAGAGCCCGCCCAGGGCCGCCCACAGTCTCTGCTAACATGTGAATGCCAGGGCTTTGTCCGAGGTATCGCTAGAACAAGGCCCAGTGCAGAAAGGGCCCCTGTTTCAGCCTCCACGCATGCATGCCGGATGGGGGGACCACAGCAGCTCCATCCAGAAGGCAATTAAAGAGGCTGCTGCGGAAGAACCCGCAGCCGGCATTGGGTCTTCCGGCAGTATTTTGAATGTGCTTTCAGGCAAGAAAAGCAGAGCTGTGGTGGGGTTGGGGTTGCCTCAGATAGTTGAGGCCTCCCCATCTGTGCTGTTAGTGTTCCAAGTGTCTCTTGGAGGTTTTGATGTGGGTTCAGTGAGTGGAAGGGTAATTATTTTTCATTGGCTGGGCCGCTTGTGCGTGTCACGGTTAGCTTTAGGAAGAGGACAGGGAAATTCCCCATTCCCATCCCATCTGGGCCACTGGAACGGTGACCTTCTCCGGGCATGAATTAGCATTCGCACTTGGGGCTGATGGAACACGCTGTCACCCACCCACTCAAACGTCCGGAGACACTTACTGGAGTGCGGAGGCGCGGTCTGGGCGCCACCATCTTGGGTTATGATGCCGGCATCACTGTGCATGCACCAGCGCTGCCACTGGGACAACAGTGATGCGCCGTGCATGCGCAGTGATGTCAGCACATCGTGTGATGCACCAGCGCACTTGCGTGCTGTGCCACGAGCCCCTTTGTGAACTATAGAGGTGCAGAGGGGGTGCCGCTGGGAGCCGTGGGTGCACGCGTGGAGCATGAAATCGTGCTCCACAGGCAGTTTGATTCCTCTGCATTCCTGCACGGAAGCGGCCATTTCTGAGTTGGAAGCGGCCGCCTCCAGTGCAGACGGTCCATCCGGGAGCGCATTAGAAGCAAGCTACAAGGCTGGTGCAGAGAGGCCCCTTCTCGAGTCAATATACTTGCGGGCAGCACCAGGATATCCACAAACTGGTTCTAATTGA
Organism: Aspidoscelis marmoratus; assembly: GCA_014337955.1. NCBI lineage: Eukaryota > Metazoa > Chordata > Lepidosauria > Squamata > Teiidae > Aspidoscelis > Aspidoscelis marmoratus. Next base: position 966,970 of record MTQE01001340.1, on the reverse strand, counting down.
GCATCAAAGCACCAGATCTGGTTCTGCGAGTCTCCTACTCATACCTGCTTCCTCCTCCTCTGTTTCTCCAATCCTGTCCATAAACTCCATCTTACCTGTGGTCCCCTTACCATTTCGGTGGCTCTGGTTTGGCTGCTGTGAGCAGCTGTGTGATTCTCCAGTAGGCTAATTAATTAATGTGTTTAACTGGGCTGCTAGGGCTTCTGGAACGTAGGTCCATGATCCTCCCAGCAGGCAAAGCATGGCTTGAACATGGATGGCCAAGTTTGCCCACATATCTACAAAGGTACCCTGCTGGGAGGACTCTAGTTTTCCATTCAAGAAGCCTGGCAGGTCAGGAAAGCAGCCCGACTGAATGACTGCCTGCAGCAATCTAGCTCAGGTTGCCTGGAGGATATGATGTAAAAAGGTAAGGAGGCCAGGAGTGGATCTGGGGTGGGCCACAAAGTGATCAAGGATACAAAGGAAAGGACCAAGACTATCTGGTGGATTGAGCCATCAAATCAGGACTGTGACCAGGTGGTGGATTGGACCATTAAACCTTTTGAGTTGAACTCTCATTGGTTCGGTTCAGTATTGGAGAGAACACAAAAGATCTATCAAGGAGAAAAAAAACCAAGGTCCTTCTAATATGAGAAAACTAAAGAAAGTGCCCTGATGCCAAAAAAGGGGGGGGGGAATATACACCCTTATATACAAATAATAGTAAATTTACTGGTGAAAATATAATATCTTATAAAAGTTTATAACAGTATACAAAAGACAATAAAAAGAATGGTGTATAAAAAACAAATAATGGGGATCTAAAGCCAGACGCATTTCGACAGGTCGTCTTCTTCAGTGGCTTTTTACGATCATCCCAAATGGTGATGACTCCTTTCGTCTATGCCGCAATGGGCTATAACAAATACACCATACGTACAAGTATTTTTAAAAAAGGCAAATAAGAAGATTCTCTGAGTTAAAACAGTATAATACTATCTTGCTTTAGATCCCCATTATTTCTTTTTTTATACACCATTCTTTTTATTGTCTATTGTATACTGTTATAAACTTTTATAAGATATTATATTTTCACCAGTAAGTTTACTATTATTTGTATATAAGGGTGTATATTTTCCCCCCCTTTTTTTGGCATCAGGGCACTTTCTTTAGTTTTCTCATATTAGAAGGACCTTGGTTTTTTTCTCCTTGATAGATCTTTTGCGTTCTCTCTGTTGAGTTGATCTATCTGATTTTGATTTTTTGGGTTGTTCGGTTCAGTATTGGACCAAACCCCCTCAAACTTTGCTAAGCTTGCTTCGGTATTAACCCCCTGGGTTCAGGATTGAATTGGTCTGCACATCTCTAGACAGCATAATTCAGAATTTCAAAAAGAAAAAGAAAAACCTGCTAGAAAGATGTTACAATGAATGACAAAACTACAATATCTAAGCTGTAGAAATTAGGATGACCACTGGGGGCCAGCAGTAGGTTACAATTTTTTGTATAGCTTTCCTGTCCTCTATTTGTCTGCTGGATTTATGTAGACAAGAGAGGAAGTAAATCTCAAGTTGTTTCCTCCCATATAGCCTATTAATTTGAGGTTCACTGTATATATTTTGGAAGATGGTTTGGAATATGTTCTGTATAATTCATGGATGGATGGATTATATAATTCCAGTTTATGGAAATGTCTGCCAAAATGCCCACAAGCTTCACTGAGCTATAGGGACATTTGTTTATGCATTTAAAATTTTAAAGATCCTTCTCCCGAAACACAAATCTTGAAGCAATTTACAGTGTAAAGAGGTCTTCTCTCATGGATACAAGGTCTTACAGCAGAGATTTCCAGCTGTGGATTGTATAAGCCCCAACATTTGAAACTAACTTTCCCCCCTTGGTTATAAAATGATGCACCTAAAATATATTCATTACGATGCAGGATTGAATAATAGATGTATAAACAGAGGTGAATGTCAGGTAAGCGTGCGCCACCGCTTATCTGTGCAAAAACTTTGTTGTTCTCATTTTGAAATTAATGCTACCTATGTAATTAAAACTCCCAATAATTCTTGCTATCCTCATCGAATGACTGTTTGGTTTGAATTAAAAGTTTGTCTTCAAATAGGCAGAGCGTTCAATTCAAACTCATAGCTATCCAAACCTTCCTGTTTGATGCAAACAGCATGCAAATGAAACATTTTGGCACATCTCTAATCCATGAATATGAAAAAAATTATTGCTCTTAGTAAGTTAGGACACTGCTATATTTCCTTTAAGAAGAGACATGAGAGGAAGGCGGCAACGAGCACCCTAATTCACCTTAGAAAATTAGATTGAATTTTTGAATTCACAATTTTTTGCACTGAACCAAAAGTACGGATATTCGAATATCTGGGTGTCTGAAAGAATCAGGCAATGCTCCCTTCTTGTGAATAAAAAAATTCAATCAGATTTCCATACTCTGGCAGTTTTTTACCAGTGAAAATAGTTTTTTTCAATGGGAAAAAAGCTGCAAAAATATTTGGCTGGGAATGCAAAAGTCTGAGCATTCAAACAAATGATTCGACAAAGAAACAAATTTTCAGACATCGTTTCATCTGTGAATGGAATGTGAATTTTTCATTCATGCACATCTCTACACAAGCTAGAGTTTTTCAATAGAACCTTGGAGTCCCAGGGTACAAACTTCTACCCGGCCATGGAAGCACATTGGCTGATCTTGGGCAATGCGCTGACCCTTAGTCTGTTCTACCTCGCAGAGGTATTGCGAGGATAAAAATGTTTTTCAAAGCTCTCCTTGGGAACAACCTTGGGAGTGATAGGAATTCACAAAGGCTGCACAACTTTTGCCCTGGCTTCCTTTTCTTCAGCCTTCCATTTCTCAAGCCTCAAGAGTAAAGAGCAAATAATTTTCTGTCCCATAATCTTGCAGTACACACTCGGCACCAGCAGGGTGCTGGAATCTTAGCCTTGGGGCATAATGGCTCTGCAGCCGCATGGTCCCCAAAGAGAACAACTCTTCTCTTCCTGTTTGAGGATCCTCCCTGCCTCCCACCACAGGATGTGACATCAGAAGGACTTCTGACCTGCTCACATGACAAGGCTCCACCTATCACCTCCCTGGATTATGCCCTTACATCACTTCCTCCCGGCCCCTCTTGTGGCGCCCTATTTAAAGCTCTGCAGAGAAATAAAGTGCCTCTTTTCCAGCTGATCACTGCCTCCTACCTCTTCTCTCCCCCTCCGCCATTTCCTAGCTACTCAGGGTCAGGCCAGACACATGGGCCTGATCCCCGGTTATCTGGGCCGGTCAGATAACGGGAAAACTTTTGTTAACAGCCAGCGTTCAGGGGCAGCAGCAACCAGCTGTCGCTCCCCATTTTCCGGAGCCCTCGCATTCATCGCATAAGCTGGATACAGGATATCTCTCATATCCCAAACAGGAAACTGAAGCATTATCTGGCAGACAGAAAACATTCTCTCCTTTATAGACCTGCTATGCTCCTTCGTGTGCAATTTTTTAGCACAAAGAGGGGCTGTGAAGGGGACCCTCACCCATGTGTAATGCCACTGACAAAAGGAAAAGCAAAAAGGAAAGTCAGCAAAGGAAACTTAAGAAAGAAATTTGCACCCAGAGAGCTATCCTTCACGCTGATATAAGTGGGGAGACACGCACACGAGGAAACACAAATGGTTAGTTGGAACACAAGGGCACGCCACAACACACACAGACGCAATTCCATTGCTGCCTGTCTGAACAGCAGCCTGTGCTGACAGAAAGGCCAGGGCACATCATGCTGCCCAGCTGGTCCATTTTAAGTTACCCCAGCTTAAGCTGAGCATGGGATTTCTTGCTCTGACTAGGAAAAGTCAGTGACAGCTCAATGCTGGCACGTTGGGCAGCGAAAGGCAGTGTGTGTCGGGTCCTGCACAAAAAACTGTATCTGCATACTCGATCAAATATTTTGAATTCACAGAAATTTGCATTGGTTTGAAAAATCTGCTTTTGCGACTATCCAAACATTCAGTCGAAATGAACAAGGTCCCTGCTTGCAATTTGATTGAACATTGGTATTTCAGTGTGGTTGTGGTCTTGGAAATGACTTTTTCTAGGGGAAAAAAGCTCTTTTTGTTTGCAAAAAAAGTTCAAAAATGAATGCAAAAATCTGTTTAAGCATTTGACAATGAAATGAATTATCAAATTTTCAATTCAACAGCAAAATGAATGTGATTCTCCCCCCCACCCCACCCCCTGCCGCAGACCCCTAGTATGTTGTTGTAAAATAACGTGAAGCACCACATAGGATCTGCGTCAGTCCAGCAGCCTTCTGGGAAGATCTGGCATTCTCCCACCCCTTTTCAGACAAGGCTATGACTGGGTGCAGTGGGACCAAATGATGGTCCTCCAGATGCTGCTGAACTTCAACTCCCATCAGTATGGTGGGATCCAGCCTGATACAATTCTGCACTTCCCTTTCTGTCCCGTGGATGGGAAAGGTGCGCACTGAACTAACCTTGTGAGCTCTGGTTGCTGGCAGCCCAACCCATGCGCGATCGAACACTCAGCTGTGTTCGAGTGCCAGGCTGATCCTCTTCTGGGGCCCGCCATCTTGAATGTGGTGCCCTCTGCGTCGTGTCAGGGGATCACCGGAGCTGCCAACGTGCTTGGGTGGCAGCTCTGATGGTCTCCCCAGTTGGCAGAGGGGCTAATGGATGCGACAGTAGGTTCCAGGTGGTGTTTGGATGCTTTCCAAACTAGTTTGTGATTGGTGAACATCTGGAGAGATCGGAGGCTTGTCCAGATATTCACCTACCTTGGACTATGGGCCGAAGCGCAAATTGACCCCATGTGGTATAAGGTGGGATACAAATGCAAATAAATAACTAAATAACTTCAGCATCCTCTAGATTATACTGATCTGATTGGCTCTACTTAGAATGGATGTGAAATGTCCCCTCCTGTCCCTCACACAGACCTCCGGCTCTGGAAGGTCAAGGACAACCCCGTCTCAGAAAGCTTCAGGTAGGATTCAGCCCAAATGGCTGCCAAGATCAGAATAGCAACAGACCTGAAATAGTGGTTCCCTGGGGGTCTCAGACAGGAACCTTTGTTCTTCACCACTGAAGCCCTTGCAGCAGCCTCTGGATAGCTTGGAGGCTGTTCCTGAGCAGGCCCTGTTCTGGGATGCCTGGAACACTCCTGGCTAGAACCACGCCAGTAGCTGTGGTTCTGGTTGGAGCTGTCCAAGCCAGGTAAGAGCAGCAATGGTCACATACTGATTCTGTCCATCCATACCTCAGTTCTAAGCTGGCTTCAGGCCACTTTCAGAGTGAAAGAACCCATCAGCACAAAGTGACTCTGTTTTCTTGGTCTAGTGGTTAGGGAGCTGGACTCTTATCTGGGAATACTGGGTTTGATTCCACGTTCCTCCATGAAGCCAACTGGGTGACCTTGGGCCAGTCACAGCTCTCTTCTGTGCTCTTACAGCCCCACCTCCCTCACAGGGTGTTCTGTTGTGGGGAGAAGAACAGAAGGTTTGTCAGCTGCTTTGAGTCCCTTTAATTGGGTGAAAAATTGGGGTAGAAAAGTCAACTTGTCTTCCTACAAGTAGCTAGCCAGGTGGCCTTGGGGTAGTCACAGCTCTCTTTCTGAGCTCTCACAGCCCCACCTACCTCACAGGGTGTCTGTGGTGAGGAGGAGAACAGAAGGTTTGTTAGCAGCTTTGAGTCCCCTTAAGTGGGTGAGAAAAGTGGGGTATAAAAGCCAACTCTTTTTCTTCTTCTTCTTCTTTCAGTATTATCTAATTCACAAAATCCATCTTTGAGTTAGATAATGTGGAAAGAAGTTCTCTTTGCAGGTGAGTGGGCTGAAAGTGTATTAAAATTTAGGTATGGACACAGGCCTAGTGCAGTTAGTTAGCTGTATATGTATATGTATATGTATATGTGTGTGTGTGTATGTATCTATGTATATATACGTATTGATCTCTCTCTCTCTTCCTACACTCCTTCACCTCTAAAGCAGCACAACTAGAATGAGAAAAATCCTTTTTAGGACTAACACATGAAAATATCATACACCTTCAGCAGTTTAATAGGAATGGAACTCTTTCACTGGGTTCTTTAAAAAAAAAAAGCATTTAACACCTATTTGAGTTTATAATGCTGAAGAGAGGCTGTTCTGTTATTGTTACCAATTCCTTGGCTGTCTTCTTTTTTTTATTAATAGCCCCCCTGAGGCAAATTTGCTTTAAATAAAACTAAATAGTATATTAACAAAGTAATCACCGCGTCCCTTCCTCCCACTCCCCCTCTGCCCACATTTTAAAAGGAGCGAAGGGTTTAAGAGGCGATGCCTACGCCTGGTCTCTGTTCCTTTTGGCGACCTTTCAGTTTCTGGTAATCCCCGAAATGGAGCACCCAGCACCCTTGGGACCAATGAGAGGCAGTCTGAGTGTCTTGCCTGAGGTGGCTTCCAGACACGGCTAAAGAGATGGTAGCGTGTGGCCCTCAAATTCTCGTCCCGCTTTTCCTAGACCAGAGTGTGCATGGGGGAGGCAAGGGCAGGTTGGCGCACAAGCAAACATACCTGTGGACAATCTCTGAGATATCTCCAAGGGATCCTCTGTCTCTAAGTTCTAAAGGCCCAAAAAGTCCTGCCCCCAACCCCAACCCGCCAAGGGTCCCGCGCTTGCGCCCACTGCCCTACCTCATTGCCGCCGGCCCAATTCTGGGAACAGCAGGGCTAGCATTGATCACGCATGTGCGCACCACGGACTACATTTCCCAGCAGCCCAGGACCCTCGGCAGCGTGGGAGTGGGTGTAGGACTCGCTTTCCCCTAGCCGGAGAAGGGCCGAAGCCCCTTCTCTTGCCGGGGGAAGGCAGGGAAGCTGGCTGCCAGACTTGCCCACCTGTCAGAGAGGCAGAGCATGCGCTCTGGCTCTCTGACAGCTGGGCATGCGCCGGCAGGGACAGTTTGGGATGGCTGCTAGTGCGTCTGCACAGCATCCATCCCAATCCGTTTCCCCATCCGGCCCTGCCGCCGCCGCCGCCCTGCGCATGTGCGGACACGCGGGGCCTCGGAGAATCTGACCCTATTTGGGTCAGATTCCCTTTTTAAACCGTTCCACCGGAAAACGGATCTTATAGATCCATTTTTGGCGGCACGTGCAGAAAGGCCCTTAGGGTGTTTTTCTACCACGCTCCTTTAATCTGGATCTAAGAAGATCCGGATTAGGATTAGTAGATCTGGATTAAGGGAAGTAGCCAATGTGTTTCCATTGGTGGTCTAGCACCCAATAGCAACGGATGCTAGCCTGCCTGCTGTGGAAACACCGGAGCACCCATGTGGCAAATCTGGATTGGCCCACAAGGGCTCTGCCTGTGGGGGGTACAGGGGGTGCACTCTCCAAAGTTGCCTTCGGAGATTAGCAAAGGCTCTGTAGTCCCTCTGAAGTCATTCCGAAGTTGCCTTTGGAGATTAGTACAGGCTCTGCAGAAAAACCCCTTCGGAGCCTTTGCTAATCCCCAAAGGCAACTTCAGAATGACTTTGGAGGGACTTCATTGCCCAATTGCAGTGGAAACAGGCTCCCTATAATCCAGATTTTATAGCTAAAGACCCCATTGTAGACTCCTTTATTGGGGTCTACATGAAATCTGGATTATAGGTCCTGAAGGACCCATATGATCCAGATTTCCCTGGCTGTGGTGGAAACAGATGTGTCCCTAATGGGGGTCCATAGTGGAAATGGGGTCATCTGGCTCTCAGCCAAATGGGTCCTTAATGGGTGCTAAAATGGGTACTTACTGCAGTGGAAAAACACCCTTAAAGTGGCTGCATCCAGATGTCAGTTACTTATTCCACTATATTTGGATATTCTGGAATAAAGCATGGATATTCCGGAATATCTTTGCTTTATTCTGGAATATGCAAAGGCACTAGCAGAAGTAATCAAGATCCGGGTGCAGCATAGTGACTAGTCTAGAATATTCCCCTTTGGCAGTCACTGGTCACCAGCATAATTTTGTTCCTCTCTTTTTTTCAAAACAAGATTAGGGGACACTTCTAGGAAAAGCTGCCAAATTGAAATAATTTCGCAGGCTACGAGTCTTGCTCTTTGCACACAGCCCTAAGGCATTCTGGGTAAAGTGAAGACACTGCTTGCAAGAAGCCCCCATGCATGTATTTCCAACCTCTTTGGGCCTACCATGTGAGAATGTGATGGGGGCTGTGGTCACACTTAAGGTTTAATCCAGCTTCAGTCTACTTCTGGAGTGAGAGAATCCACCAGCCAAGGGACAAGATGTTTTCTTTCTGTATCAAATAACTTAGAAAATCCACCTTTGGAACAGATAATGGGGAAAGAAAATTATTGGCCACCTTGCAGATCTGTTCTCTCGCTCTGAAGGTAGACTGATGCTGGATTAAGCCTCAGGTGTGACCACAGCCTAAGTTTTAATCCAGCTTCAGTCCTCTTTCAGAGTGAGGTAATACACCAGCAAAGAGAGAAGCTGTTTTCTTCCAGTTTTAAAAACTCAGAAAATTCACCTTTGAATAGATAATGGGGAAAAAAATTACTGGTCACTTTGCTGATGTGTTCTCTCGCTCTGAAAGTGCTCTGAGGCTAGATTGAACCTTAGGTGTGACCACAGCCAGGGTGAGGTCAGGGCAGAAGGAAGCACGCTTATCAGGAAAACAATGCCAATACAGCATCGTTCAGCCATGCCTGGACGCTGGCTTCCATTACTTGGAATGCCCTTGCATCACGGAATGAGAAGCAAACTACAGTGGCTACAGGACATCTTGTGTTAACTCTTTGATCAATAGTTTCTTTCTTCAGAGAAAGATGGCTGCACTCATGAACATGGAGTCAACTATCTTTGTGAATGGGAAAAAGTGTCCTCAGTCATTGGTTTACCTAGGAACTGCATTACTGATATTACAAACTGTGATAAAGCACACCCAAGGCAACAGGGTTGCCCAGACCTCGATTCAATCGGCCAAAGTATTCCCCCAGTCCTCTTAAATCCTTATGACCTTGAGCAGCACTCAGTGTCAGACTGTGTGGAGGAAACAAAATGTGCTTAGAGGGCAAGAGGGTTGAATCTGAGCCCGCAAAGTCCCTGGGTTTGAATGACTTTGGACCAGAGGCTTCGGACCTCCTACCTCAGAGGGTTAAAATGTGAGGATCAAATGGAGGAGAGGAGAATGGTGTGAGCTGCCTTGGATATTAGACGCCACAATCCTAGCAGAGACTTTGTAGCTTTCCAGATATGGTGGGAACAAACCTACTGCTTGCATCTCATCTTTCCCATGAAGCTCTCTCATTCAGAGGAGGAAGCCAGAGAGCCAAAGGAAAGGAGACCATTTCCCAGGGACTGCTTGGCTCCTGTCTGTTCCTTTTCCTGGCTGTTGGGAACTGAACCCAGCCGCATCTGGAGGGCCAGAGATCAGATGCTCCTTTCCACATTCTAACTAATTTGTCTTTTCTAAGCCTCTGAGCTAGAGATGTGTTGAACTAGTTTGGGTTTGAACTTGAACAAACTGAAACCCTTATTCATTAGGGTAATTTGAATTGAATTTGAATCACGGGGATGTTTGTATAAACCAGCTGAACGCTCCTGTTCGATTTGAGCAAGTTTAAATTCAAATTCATAGATCTTTAAGGCTGTGGTCCCACCTAAGGCTTAATCCAGCTTCAGTCCACTTCCAGTCTGAGAGAACACATCAGCAAAATGATGAGTAATTTCCTTTCCACATTATCTATCTCAAAGGTGAATTTTCTGAGTTATTTAACATGGAAAGAAAACAGCTTCTCACTTTGCTGATGTGTTCTCTCACTCCGAAATGTATGATTCGATTTGAGTTTGAACTGAACTCAGCGTGGTTTGGTTCGGTTTGAACCAACCCAAACCGAACCACCATTTTTATGTTTGTGCACATCTCTCCTCTGAGTCTATTCGGACTCTCTGTTTGTGTGCACGTTCACCTCTATGGCCGATATGGAAACATTCTTCAAAAAACATGTAAGCTGGAATGTAAGCAGGAATTTCTCATAGGCAGAGTCAAGGAGCCACGCTTTGCTCCCTCAGTGGTACGCACCTGACAGAGGGTGGTTCAGTACGGCCGGTTGGCGTCTTTGGGCCTCTTCAGTTGAACCTTGAGGCGTTTCATCCCAATCTGAAAGCCGTTCATGGCTTGGATGGCTGTCTGAGCACTGGTGGGATTGTCAAAACTTACGAATCCTGGAGGAGTTGAGAAAGGGGAGGGAGCAGAGAAACAGAATGACAAGGGAGCGACTCAGTGCGGCGTTAGCCAATCGCACACGAGGCAATTTCATTGCTTACCAGGGAGCGCACAAATATTTTTGGTAGTCAGTTTGTATCGACTCAAATGCAAGACAATTCATATTTATTCATATAGATCCCCTTCAAATGTGGTAGGATGCTCCATATGAATTTGATATGAATGTTAGATACGAATTGCATAACAAAACTTCGTACGAATGTACCGAAACATTCAATTCAATTTCAAATGTCAACCTTTGAATGCGCGCAAATGTCGTTTTTGGCATTCAATTCGAATCAAATATTTGAATACCCGAATTTGTACGAATAAAGAAAAACGAATGGCTGGACATTCAAACTGATACAAATACATTCATATCTATTTGTTTGAATATTCAGTACATATCCAATGATACGAATCTCATATACATCCTGTTTTTATTCCGTATGCATCCCGTGTTCATTCTGTACGTATCCGTACGGATGGGTATGGATATGCACAAGATATGTACAGATACGTATGTGATGCGTACACACACAAATGTCCGAATGATTTGTACAAATAACTCAAGATATTTGTATTCATACTAAAAAACAAATGTCTGCAAATTCGATTCGTATACGGATGTCTGAATTTGTCCAAATAATGAACAATGAGGAAATTCATGCACATCCCTACGGCTTAGATTTCTTTCCTTCTTTCCCCACACTTTCTCCATTTCATTCATGGTAGGCTGTGCCCCCCCCCCCCCGAGGCGCCTCTGAAGTCTGCCCATCTCCATATCACCTTCAGTGTCCCACAGAGTCATAGAATGCTCAGAGCACGCGAAGGAATCCTGAGGTCGCTGCCTGAGCGCTGAGGATTTTGAATGTTACGGTTATTTGCGCACACCCCTAGTATGGAGCAGAGATGTGCAGAATGACACCCACATCTGCAAATTTGATCACTGAAAGTCCGGATGTTTGAACATCCAAAATTTCAATCCAAACAAAAAAGCTTTCCTTTTGTGAACATGGCAACCCCAGCAGAATATATTTTTTCCACTGTGTTTGGGTTGTGATAAAGGACTTTTTCAATGGAGGAAAAAGATGTGTAAACTTTGCAAAAATGCTCGAGTAAGAATGCAGAATTCTGAACGTTCGACTTAAATCTGCAAAGGAAATAATTTTTGTTTGTTCGATTTGATAGTGAAACAAACATGATGCTTTTAAATGCACCTCCCTAGTATGGCGCTCATCCACAGAGAACGTTGTCTCAGCTTCTGTGAGGGCTTTGCAGTCCACAGATTTCCTCCCATCCTGGCAGAAAGATTCCATCTGCTTCTTTCCTCCCTTCTCCAAACCCTGTTCCCACGACCGGAGAGCCATACCGAAACATTTGCTTTGATTGGTGGCGCGGTCCACAAAGACTTTGGCAGAGATGACATTTCCAAAAGGGAGGAACATCTGCAATATTTCAGAGTCTGTGAACTCCTGCGGCAGGTGGTAGATGAAGATATTGCAGCCCTCGGGACCTGGAGAACGACAGGGTTGCAGCATGGGGTTGCAGTAGGGAGAGAAAAAGAGGAAGAGTCAGCAATCGTTAACTCAACAGCGACCATCTTGCCAACCGCCTTGGAAACTCACAGCATCTCCACTTACCTTACCTCCTCACCGTATTTACCTTCCAGGAGCCTGATCACGGTTCCAGACGGCCCTGGAAAAGGCCCACCCTGCCACCGGAGCAGGCCCCCCAGGTAAGTGAGCCCTGGGGAGGCGGGCGTGTGCGCTCCGGTGGAGGCGCAGGCCTTTTTTAAGGGCTCTGAAGAACCACGAAAGGGTTCCAAGGGCTAAATACATTTAGCCTTCAGAACCCTTTCACGGTTCCAGAGGGCCCTGGGAAAGACCTTCGCTGCCACCGGAGCAGGTAAGGGGGCCGCGGGGGGAAGCTTTGGGTGGAGGGGGCCGGGGGGGTCACCGGGTAGGTTCCTCCCCTCTCTGAGGTTCAAGTGGTAGGAGACATGTGGCGACAAGGCCTTTTCTGTGGTGGCCCCGAAACTCTGCATCTACTCTCTCTGGAGGTTATATGGTTCGTGGAGCCTGATTAAAACACTCCTTTCCACACAGGCCTCTGAGGTTTAGCTGTCCTGCCAGGGAAGGTGGGTGGGTTATGTTTTATATATGTGCTGAGACCGCTTTGCATATTTTATCTTTCCCTTTTACTGCCCTGGGAGCTCCAGGCGAAGGGCAGGATATATATTTGTAAATAAAATACGGTAAGATAAAGGGACGCACCCTCTCGTTGTTGCTGCTGCTGTTGCTGAGGGGGAGGTTGCTGGGTGATAATTGCCGCCGGCTGCTGCGGAAAAGCCGGGCTCACCAGTCCGTAGGCGGCAGGGTAGGAAGCTGTGGAAAAGAGCGGGACGGCATCAGTCAAGCAAGTGAGCACAACTTCCCCACGGAATCCCCCGGGATCTAATGGCTCATCTCTGCCGGCAGTCACGAGTCCAGACGCCTCTCACGATGCAGAGGAGGCCCCCTGCTGGAAGGGGAAGGTAACGGCACCTCAAGGGCCGAGCGTACTTCCATCCCAGAGACAACCCCTCCCCCCCTTTAAAGCCAGGGGATGAAAGATCCTCAGTTTTGAAGATGATGCCTGCATATATTTTGTCCTTTCCCTTTTTCTAAGATTTGTTCCCAAATTGCATTTGTATTATTTGTAGAGAATTTCCTGAATACATCATCATCATTTGTGTTTCTATCCTGCCCTATAGATGCCCGAAGGTCTCAGGGCAGGTAACAACATTTAAAATCAGACATATATTAAAACAACAACTGTACATATTAAAACAACAACAGTGTTTGTAAGGTGGGGTGAGCATGAATTTTTGTGTGTGTTCGATTCATATCAAAGTGAATGTAAAAAAATTCATATTCCTTCCAATAGATCTCCTTCAAATGTTCGATATGAATCCAATTTGAATCCCTGCTATGAATATCCTACGAATCTGCTCTGAACCAGTCAAATCTACTCTCAATCCATTTTTAATCAACTCTGAATCTGCTTTGAATCCACTCTGGATTCGTTACAAATGTGACCGGGGGAGCTGCTTTCTCACCTCCCCAGGTTCACAAATGTAATGAAGCTTCGTGTGAATGCATCAAAGCATTCTGTTCAAATTCGAATGTCCAAATCTGGACAAACTCGTGTGGATTTCGAATGCGATGAATATTCGTGCATATCTCTAGACAGAATATTCCCATTTAACCAAAGGTCAGGGCAAACATGTGCGACTTCACTGCATTTCTAAACATATTCAGTGAAGAAGCTTGATGCACCTCAAGGGGGAGATTATTTCATAGCCTGGGGGTCATCACTGAGAAGGCTCCCTCCTGGGTGCCCACCCCTTTTACTATTGAGGGTGGTGAGACAACCAGGATGGCCTCCCCTCCAGATTTTTGGATAAGATGACTATAATTATGAATTGGGCTATATCTGATTTTATTGGATCACATTCAAAATCGTCCCAGAATCCAGACATTCTCAGCACAGCGAAAATGCTTCCACGCAGAGTATAGTGAAATAGCTCTACACTGGTAGCAGCACAAGCAGAATTCTCGCTGTTGCTGAGGGCCCTCGCCAGCCCTCACGGATCTTCAGGGACATTAGAATCGAAGAGAAGCCCTGCTGGATCGGGCCACAGCCCATCTGGTCCAGCCTCCTGTCTCACCCAGGGCCCACCAATGGCTTATGGACACTTCAAGCTTCAGCTGCTCTTGAACCCCAGCAAATAGCCTTTAGAGCCCTCCTGCCTCTCTCCCAGCCTGGAGGAAGCCATCGTAGTAGCCACTGACACACCTTTCTTCCATGAATTTGTCTAATCCTTCCTTAAAGCCATCTAGGCTGGTTGCTGTCACCACCTCTTCTGGCAGCAAATTCCATAGACCAATGACCCTCTGAGTGGAGAAACACTTCATCGATGCCCCCTGGTTATAGTGTTGGGTGATGGAGAAAAGAAATATTCTCTATCCACCTTTTCTACACCACGCATGATTTTATATACTTCAGTCAGGTCCCCTCTTAAATGCCGTCTCTCCAGGCTGAAGAGACCTAGACGTTGCAGTCTGATTTCACAAGGAATTTTGTTCCAGACCCTTAATCATTCTGGTTGCCCTTTTCTTCACCTTTTCCAG
>MTQE01001340.1:890262-938595 GCA_014337955.1 Aspidoscelis marmoratus | reverse complement strand
CAACCACGGGGGCAGAGCAGCTGGGAGGTGGGAGGGAAGGGTGGCAGAAGGCTCGTCGCGACCCCTCCGAAAGGGTAATTCGACCCCCAAGGGGTCCCGACCCCCAGGTTGAGAACCACTGAGCTAAGCCAAAGGTGGATTTTCTGACTTATGCATGCTGGCTGATCATTCTCTCACCCTGAAAGTGGACCGAAGCTGGATTAAAGCCTAGGTGTGGATGCAGAAGAACTGCATTCTTCTGAGGAGAAAGGGGAAAGGAGAAAAGGCAAGTACTGTGGCCATGTGCAAAGGAATGGCGGCCAAAGGTTCACAGGGTTTGTGGGTAAGCCAGACAGTAAGCTGGGGCCACTATTAGACAAAGGAATTGCTGCTCTTGCTTCCCTCCCAAACAGAGTTTAAGTTTAAAGTTTAAGGTCGCTTTGCAGATTACTCTCCCTTGCCGGGAGGATTACGCAGAGCAAAAATATCACCGCAGGCAGCGGGGACTTTTCCTGTAGAAGCCCTTCTAATCATATTAAAGGAAAGCAGGGCAGTCCCTTGAGGAACGGTCCAGGCAGTTGCTGACGACCCCGAAACTGGGGAGATGAGAAAAGGGTTTGGTTTGGGTTTTGGCACAAGGCTTCTTCATCGGGATCCCCCACCTTGCCTCACTTTGCTCTTAGCACCTGTATGGTGGAGCAAAACGGCAGCCAGAAGCCAAGCGGACTCGGATGAGTATCCGCTCCCTTTGCTGTTAGAGCCGAGTTTGGCAGGTTCTCCATTCATCCCTATGGAAAGTGCTGGCCAAAAACAGGGGCTCCTTCTCTGTGATCTGAGCTCCTTTTTTACTAATTGGTTACTAAAACAAAGTCCTTTGTTAGATTCCCCTCGCTGGGTGGGGCATGATGCCATTGCGGGGTGGGGAGATCTCTTGAGCATCCGGATGGACCATGCTGGTGGGCCACCAGGACTTCCAAAATTCCAAGGGATGTTTGTCTTCTCTGGTCCCTTGTGCAGCCCTGCTTTCCTCTTACATATGTCATGGACAATGGACTCCCTTCTTCAACTGGCTCCAGAAACCCTGCAAAAATGTGGCCCTGGGTGTTATTGCACTTCCCTTCCATGCCATGGATGGGAAAGGTGTGCGGTGAACTATCTTTGATGAGCGCTCACAACTGTGAGCACTAGTCACTAACAGCCCCTGCCTTGCACGATCAAACACTCATCTCTGTTCAACCGCCGGGCTGATCTTCTTCTGGGTGCTGCTCTTCCCACCCCAACCATTCAACCCTCCATTGTGGTTCGAATCATCTCTGGTTCAAACTCCGGGCATGGCACGCGGCTGGGCTTGTTCAGCTCGCAGGGCGGGACATGGTGTGCCAGGTCAGGTTGCCCAGCGAGGGTAGGGGCGGGTTCGTAATGGTCAAGGGCATGGCGATCCATCTGGCTCCATGCACACCATTTTGAATGGGCAGCAAGGGAGGGAGAGCCCGGGGCCAATCATGTGGCCCCACGACAAGACCCCGCACTCTTGGAGGATGTGGGGGTGCCCCTTTTGCCAGCCCTTGCATCCTCCAAGACCATCGCCCAGCGGGAAGGGGCAGGTGAAGCCCTTTGATCTCAACCTGCCTCCCAGCGGTTCGAACCGCCAGATGTGAGGAGGGCGGCAGGCGGCGATCGGGGCCCCCAGTGTGGGTCCCCAAGTCCTGGCCGGAGGTTAGCACCCACCCTCGTGGCACATCGCATCCCCAGCGGGAACCTGGCCCGGTGGGAGGTGCCTGGCAGGGGCTGTTGCCTGAGCCCCGCCTCCACCGCTTCAGGAAGGGTGCGGGGGCTGCACTGATAGCCCTGCACACCATGGAACCGTTGCCTGGCGGGAGGGGAGTCCTCCCAGACCGAGCCCGCCTCCGAGCCAATTGCGGCACTTCCGAGTCCCAGGACCGCCGTTTGGTCTGGAATGCATGGAGGGCAGCTTCCCATTCGCACCTAGGCAGGTAAGGGGAGTCTGGCAAACATGCCCTTTACCGGCCAATGCATATGGGAAGCTGTCCTCCACATGTTCCGGCCAGCTGTCTTAGCCGTAGTGCAAAAAGGCCTCTGGGTCTTTGAATTTCCACCGCACCTGGTTTCAGCTCAAACTGCTTGCACGCAGAAACAGAGTTCAAATATGTTTTGGAAGCTTGTGCACAGCCTTTTATGAAGCTGCCTACGAATGGCACCCTTCTCTACACCTGTCCCTTGGAACTTCTGAGATTCTAAATTCACAGTGGGAGAGCTTGTGACCTTCACCCACGATTTGGGAACAAAAACATGGAAAGAAATACCAATAATTACCATGCTGGGACCAAAACCCAGCATTTTTCCTGGGCTTATTTGCATGGCGTTTGCAAAATGCTGCTTTCCACCTTCTTTCCTGTTACTGAGTTTTAGGATTCATGCCATTTTAGTGGAACACGATACCTGCAAATAGCAGGAGGCTAAGATGTACACTAGTGAGCATTGACTGCGGCGTAAAACTGTGTCCAGTTTCTTCATTAAATGGCTGTGCAATCTGGAGGCTGGAGTAGAATGAAAGTCCTAACAGAAGCAGCCAAATCACTTTTGCAGGCAGGAAGCAAATGTGCGGAATTATGTACTTCTGTTCTGCCTTTAGAAGGCTAAACAGGGAGAAATTGGCGCACAACGTCATCGCAGCCCTCTGAAATGCCCACAGTGGGTGAGGAGGAAACGGGCCCGACCCTCTAACCACCCTGCTGCCCCCAAACAGGCCCCTTGTGCACAAACACGTCTGGAAAACGACAACAAAGGAATGGCGATCTAAAGAGTATTTCCGTGTCTTTTGTAGACTATCTTCCCCAGGAGAGACTATTTTTGATTCAGATTTTGCCAGTATGGAGGATGTGCCTCCGTACTGGCAAAATCTGAATCAAAAATAGTCTACAAAAGAAACGGAAATGCACTTTAGGGTGTGATCTCTCATGGCGTGAGTGTGGCCTGTGGTTGTGGTTTTTCCAAATTGCATCTCTTGCTGCAGAGATAGGGCAGCAGGGTCCTGTTCTAGAGAGCATCACAGCTCTGCTTCTCTAGCAAAGGAAGATTTCTCAGCTCGGTAGTTTGTATGTATTATTTCTAATCTTTGCATATATTTATGTGCTTTTTTGCTTGCTTTGTTGCTTGTTAAAAAGGATTTGCCTGACGCTTTCCTCCGAAGCGTATCCAAAGTGGGTCACGTAGGGAGCCAGTGAGATCAAAAATGTGCCACGCTAAAGGACAAAGTCATATATCCCAGAGGTGCAGAGCAGAAGAACAAATATGTCAGGAAACGGAGCAAGTTCAAAGAAAAGTGACATTGACCATCCAAGGGATGGGAAACAAAGACCCAGGGAGACGAAGAGGAGGAGGAGGAGTTGGCTTTTCCACCCCGCTTTTCTCACCCAATTAAGGGGACTCAAAGCGGCTGACAAGCCTTCTGTTCTTCTCCCCACAACAGACACCCTGTGAGGTAGGTAGGGCTATGAGAGCTCAGACAGAGAGCTGTGACTAGCCCAAGGTCACCCAGCCGGCTTCAAGGAGGACAGAGGAATCAAACCTGGTATTCCCAGGTAAGAGGTCTTGCAAGGCGACCCCTGGGATGGGGCGCCGCGAGCTGTTCCGTCACTCGCGCAGGGCTGGGAGCAGGAGGCCTTTCTATCAGGCGGCAGCTATGGACGGCCTTCCTGACAGCGTCGCTGACGGATCCGCCCTGGAGGATTTGCCCCCGTGTCACGACTTTTAGGCAGCCGCGTGCAGAGAAAGGAGCCGCGTTGCATCCTGAACTCTGCCTGCTGCTCTGGGAGGAATGCAGAAGCGGTCCAGCAAATAAGCAAGCAAGCAAACAAAATCCTAGAACGTCGGGCTAGCCTTAAGCACTGAAGCCAGCTTGCCCAGGAAAATGCCAGCGGAAGAAGACACACAAGGCTGTTGGCAGGGCTATTTCGATGTAGTGTGCAGTGACTAAACAGCCTTTTTTCTGCCCAGTTTCAAAGCCCCTGAGGTCATGCAAGCCCCCTCCAGATTGGGGGGGGGATATAGCACCATCACAGTGTGACTATGGTGGGGCACCATAATTTCCCCCCTAAAAGTGCTAGGAACTATGTCTGGAAAACACAGCGCTGGTCGCTGTTTCTTCTGTAACGATGCTCTGTGCAAAGTTGCCATGATTGGTCCATCCAGTGCACATGTGCAGAGGGAGAAATAAGTGTCCATGCGTGTCCTCACAGTGGATTCGGGGCAGCCTTAATGTGAATTAAGCAATGGAGGACATGAAAACCGCAGCAAATTCCTGCATCGGGATGCTGTGGTTTTCTCCACCCGCCCCTTGCTTGAGCACTTAATTGCTCAGCTAAGGACTTGAATTACCCCAAATGATTGCCTGACAGCTGCCCTGCAGTCAGCTGAGCAACTGTCAGGCAGGTATAGGGGCTGTCAGGGCAGAGCTCCGGTAAGATGATTAAAACAGATATGAAAGCCGCATTTGTTTTAATCATTTTAGCGGAGCTTTGCTCGTGCACATGGGCCTTTCCGCACAGGCTCTAAAAACGGATTTAGAGCCAGATGCGGGAAGGATTTGGACGTGGCATCCGCACAGGGAATCCAATTAGGGTCCCATTGAGGACGCCATGTCCACATGTCGGTGTGCAAAACAGGTTGCTTAAATCGGTTTTGCCACCGAATCCTACCCAGATGTAAGACCTGAAAAAATCAGGTCTTATATCTGGCTTTTCCCCTTAAACCAATTTGGAAGCGAACGCTTCCGCACCGGACGGGAAAAAGCCGGATTGCCGGCGCATGCCCAGCTGTCAGAGAGGCAGTGCGCATGCTCTGCCACTCTGACAGGTGGGCGAGTCCGGCGGCCGGCTTCCCTGCCTTCCCCCTGGCAAGAGAAGCGGCGATTGGCAAGTCCTCCTCCCACCCCCACCCCGCCAAGAGTCCCGCGCTCTCGCCCTCTGCCTTACATCGTCGTCGAGGTGGGGGTGGGAGTAGGACTCGCCTTCCCTGGCCAGAGAACGACCGATCGCCACTTCTCTTGCCAGGGGGAAGGCAGAGAAGCTGGCCGCTGGACTCGCCCACCTGTCAGACTCGCAGAGCATGCGCTCTGCCTCTCTGACAGCCGGGCATGCGCCATCAGGGCCCGTTTGGGATGGGTGCTGGTGTGTCCGCACAGCACCCACCCCAATCCGTTTCCCCATCTGGCCCTGTCGCTGCCGCCCCCGACATGTGCGTATGCACGGGGGGAGGGGGGGCCTCCAAGAATCTGACCCTCTATGGGTCAGATTCTTTTTAAAAACGTTGCGCCTGAAAATGGCTCTTTGAGATCCGTTTTCCGGCGGCATGTGCAGAAAGGCCCCATGACAGCCTGACAGCTGCCCAGCAGACTGCAGGGCAGCTGTCCGGCCATTGTTTGGGGCAAGCCCTTACCTGGGCGATTAAGCGGTCAGGTAAGGGGGGACCCTGGGCTAGTCACAGCTCTCTTCTGAGCTCTCACAGCCCCACCTGCCTCAGAGGGTGTCTGTTGTGGGGAGAAGAACAGAAGCTTTGTCAACTGTTTTGAGTCCCCTTAAATGGGTGAGAAAAGCGGGGTAGAAAAGCCAACTCTTCTTCTTCTTCTACCAGATAAGAGTCCAGCCCTCTAACTACAACACCAAACTGGCTCACAGATGACTTTCAGGGATGCCTATATTAAAAATATTTAATCCAGGAAACTAATGCAAATGTAACGAGGCTGCTTTATTTTCTGCCAAGGCTTCTCAGCTTAGCAACTCTGATTTAGAACAGATGGGAAGGCTTGTTAAGGGTGAACAGGGATTTAGGATGCTGCTGCCCTGCAGGGCATTGATGGCAGATACATCCATATTTTTAAACTCATCTTCTCGTATGTTCATTCTTTCATGCATACTTTGTTACTGTATTTCGATGCGGTCACTTGGTTGGTCAATGCTTTCTCCAACTACTAATTTAGATGCAAGTTTTGCTAGTGTCTTTAAGTGGTGAACGTGGTGCACGGAAGGAAAGAAGGTTTTGGTGTATCTAACCCAGCTGCAGCCCCTCAAGGCTGTAATCCCTTGTCAAGGTGGAAGTGAGTCTCCATGTAGCCACAGCGCAGACATCTTCTGGGTTCAAAGCACCGACTGAGAATGTGTGCGGACCTTCCCGATCTGAGGAGTTATGTCCTAAGCTAATGAAAATAGTTAACCAGTGAGGAACTGGACCTCAGCGGTAGATAAAGTGAATAGGTCTGGCCCAAGGACACATTAGTGTGAACAGATGGAAGACGTGACCATCTCATAGCAACCCGAGCTCCCTTGAAGGTCAAGAGGCAAAGAGAACCTCCTAAAAGAGTCTGAAATGGTGGCTGCATGAATGCTTTAAGAGCTGTAATTTCTTAAAAAGGGGGAAAAGTGACAGGACACTGGTAGGCACACGAGGTTGGCTCCTCTCCAGAAAAAACTGAGCATAGGATAGCCTGACAGAGAACCCTGATCCCTGCTGACCAGAACTGAAGATAGGCGCGCACCCTGCTCCTTCAGAGTAGTGAACTTCACACCATCCTGGAAGAAACTGTTCACACGAGGGCTTTTGGAACGCGTGAAGGACGCCCCGGGACAGAGCATTTGCTCCTCTGGGTGGCCGGTTCCATTCGGAACGCCCCAGCCCACCCTAGAGCGCCCTCAATGCATTCCGGGTGTTAATACTGCTCTACACTCGGCCCAGGGCGTTCAGGGCCATCCCGAAGTTGATCAGGGAAGGAAGCGTTCGCAGGACTCCCTGCCTTACAGGTTCAGGGAGCATGAGGTATGTGGCTCTCTCTCACAGGGCGTTCCCATTTAGGCCCAGGCCTGGGAGGGTGGGTGCCCGAGGGGGTCCCTGTGGGCCCTAGGGGGCACGATTTGGTCCCCTAGAACCCACAGGAACCCCGGGAAGGGACCGAACAGGTTTGCCCGACCCTGGGTCAAATTCGACCCAATGGCAGACAGGCCTGGGAGTGGGGGGCCGCCCCCATCCCAGCATTTTCAGGCTAGGACACTTGAAGACGCTTTCCCCATTCGGACATAGACAGGTAGGAACATGTGGAGACACGTTCCCTACCTGCCTACATGTGAATGGGGAAAGTGTCCCCACATGTCTTAGCCAAACTGAATGCAAGAAAACTCATGTTTATTTAAATAAATCCCTTCCAATAATCTGCGCTAATATTGACTCCAATTTTTTTTCAGGAGGAATCCTGCACTAGCTGTCAGAACTGAAGATGGAAGTGTCACAAAAAGGAAGGTCCTCTCTGTGGCAACTGCTTGGTGTAGCAGAAGAGGAGACCACAAAAGACTGCAAAGTAATAAGCAACACCAAAGGGCAAGATTTTCTGCAGTCCTTTGTGAGGTGGGCCAAATTGCTTTTGGTGTAAGTCATCAATGACCTCAGAATGAAAAGTCAGCGCAAAGTCTACTTGGTGTGGAGAGAAGGATCTTTTATGAGGTTGTTCAGACAGGCAAAAATCCCTGTCCCTCCAAGCCTGAAAGCTTCTACAGCTACGCTCAAGACCTTGATGAAGACCTTCTGAGCTGATGACCGGCTGCAAAGAAGGTCTTGTAACAAGCAGGGCTTGCTGAAGATACAGAAGATACGGAAGCTGAGGAAATGGCAGTGGGTCAGATCCACAAGAACATGAAAGTACACACCTCTTAGATCTATGGATGCCACGAAGTCTTTGGTGTCTAGAAATATCCCGATGGATGCCAGAGACTTCATCCTGAACCTCCAGTGTGGAACATAGTGGTATTCAGTCCAGTTATTTGAGGTCCAAGATGGGACTCTACCTGCTACTCTTCTTGAAAGCTACAAAGAACACGGAGTAAATGCCAACATCTCCCCTCCTCCCAGGTTTGAGACCAGGGTAGGACTAGGAAAGCATCCAGAACCTGAGGTACTCTGACTGCAGAAATCAAAGCCAGGGACATCTGAGAGTGAAGAAGCCATTTGCAGGGCCCAGCAGTGTGATGTACTGAGCTTTAGGGTTAAGTGAATGAAAGGGCAGGCAGGATTGTTCAGATTATTTTGAGGAGGGACGGTTGGGAGATTGAGAACCCGTGGCAGTCACTACTAGATGTAAATCCTGACCATCCACTATCCCCAGAAAAATGGTTGGTCTCAAAGGACTGACCTTTAAGACGCCCATCATGACTGGGTCTTGCAATCGTCTTCAAATCCTGCAATCACCTCTTTCTGCCCCTCCCAGAGAGCAGGACACAATCTTGGGAAAATACTAGGCCGCCATTTTGTCTCCTAGCTGTCTGCATGGTCGTTGCTCTTGCAAAATATCTGGATGTTAGCAAGCTCCCACCACCTCCCCTTTGTCCCCCCCCCCCACTTACTAACATCTGAGTATTTTGTTAGAGCAACTATTACATGATCAGCCAGTAGGCAGACGTAAGCAAGTGATATTAAAAGAATGGCGATGTTGGGTTTTTCGGCACTTGACCCAGTGGGACACTCTGAGCGTGCTCCCACGCAGAGTTTACGGACTACACAGAGCTGCTTGTAGCCCCAAAGTGGTTCTGTGCAAGCCAGTGCATTTCCGGGCATACAGCTGAACGGCACCAAAAAATAGCTCCACGTGTCTTTTGCTTGTACTTCTTCCACGGCAACAGGGCCCTAGATGCCTGTTGCTGCAACAAGATGATCACCTGACTATGTTTGGAAAAGATCAGACACCACTAGGTGTGTCTGCCTGACCCATTCCTCAACTTTGCTGGCCATCACAACTCATAAGGAAGAAGAAGAAGAAGAAGAAGAAGAAGAAGAAGAGTTGGCTTTTCTACCCAACTTTCCCCACCCATTTAAGGAGACTCAAAGCGGCTGACAAAGCTTTCTATTCTTCTCCCCACAACAGAACACCCTGTGAGGTGGGGCTGCAAGAGCTCAGAAGAGAGCTGTGACTAGCCCAAGGTGACCCAGCTGGCTTCATGGGGGAGGGTGGAATCAAACCTGGTACTCCCAGATAAGAGTCCAGCTCCCTAACCACTAGACCAAAGTGGCTCATAAAGGTGCAAAAAGACCCATCATTTTCTATGTCTGGATTTCCACTAATATATTTCAGGATATCGCCTCCATATCCAAGAACTATACTGGAACTCCGACAGATATGTGTGGCACTCCCAACTTAGTCCAAGGAAAACTGCACATTTTTGCCAGTGTCTGGAGGCAGGCTTGGTTAATATAATAACAGCAACAAAATTTGTATTTTAGATAGCTGAGAAATAGCCATGTTAGTCTAATTCAAAAGGTCCAGAAGGGTAGTTAGTAGCACTTGAAGACTAACCAGAGAAGGGTTGGTGACATGAGCTTTCATAGACATGTCTGCCTCTTAAGATGCTGAGGGACCCAATGGGCACGTCTACTTCTTCAGATGCTGGGGGCCCAATGGGCACGTCTACTTCTAGAATCTGAAGAAGTAGACGTGCCCCCTGAGCCCCCTAGCATTTGAAGAAGCAAACGTGTCTACAAAATCTCATTCCACCAACGCTTCTCTTGTTAGTCTCCAAGTGCTACTAACTACCTTGCTGTATTTTAAATAGTTATGGTAGCTATTACTGTAAACAGATAGGAATAAAACAATAATGACGATGAGCACACAAACAAAACAAGATTCCTTTCTTTCACGCTTATCATCCCTGCCATCTGAATTTGCTTTTCTTCTGACCCCTTCAAGCTCATTTTTGCTTCCATGTGGCGCCTTTGTGATTGTGGACAGAGACAGCCTTATGGCTCATATTTTGTAAGCTGCTCTGGGACCCATTTTTCTGTGTTCTTGAATGCTTTAAATCAATAAAGAATTTATGGAGTATATTGGCTGGGATCTGTTAAGAAAAAACAGGCAATGAAAGAAACTCAGATTGTAGATGAAAGAAAAAGAAAACAGATCCCCCATGACAAACAGTCATTTATTTGCAAATATCAAGTGCTAGGAGCAGATAGTAAGGGATACGTGCCGCTTTTCACCTCTGCAGGGCTGCCAGAGGCCATTTGGTTAAGCTGTCTCAGGAAAAGCAGTTCAAAATTAGACCACCCCTTGGCCTGCTTTTGCTGCGCGTGTCCTGCCCCGTTCTTATTATAGAACCATTAATAGTATTTATAAATGATTGATTGTGAAGAACCCTGACAGGAGGAGGGGAACACAGATTGAATATTAACTATAAATATAAATCATGATCAATACAGTGGAGTCTAAGAAGGAAAAGCAAAGTTTCCATCACCTTGCAAACCCTATTTGCTGAAGGAAATATCAACTCCTAAGAGAAAGAATACGGCAAGAAGGGCTCTCCAAGTACAGAGCTGCTTGCGGAGCAGAAAGGCAGAACAAGCGCGATGAGACTGTGGAAGTGAGGCCAACGCGCACTCGGCCCTGTGACTTGTGACCGGGGAACATCTGGGCAGGTGCATTGATCTACAGCCTAGAAGCGTCCCTGCTTGCCTGGATGTTCGCCTATCACAAACTAGAGTGGTGCACGAAATCGTGCGCCACTCGAAAACTAACATTGACTAAACATGACCCAAGACTTGCCTGTCGCATCATGGTGTTTGCGCCATTTTGGGTGCGAGGGGCGATATGAGGTGCCACGCAAGTGCGCTGGCAGCTCGATGACCCCTGATGCGACTGCGTGTGCGCAGAGTGTCATTGAGCCACAGTGCTGGCAACGGCACATCTGCTGTCGCGCTGGGATGTTGTGCGGCTACAGAAGAGGCGGCCTTTTCGCACGACAGCCAAACAGCTGTAACAGCCGAACGGTAAGGCCAGGACACGTGGGGACAGATTCCACATTCACACCTAGGCAGGTAAGCAAGGCGTGGGCACACGTTCCTACTTGCCTGTTTCCGAAAGGGGAATGCGTCCCCGCGTGGCCTAGCCCACAAAGGTTGGCGCGGGGGCAGGATGCCCCTTCCAGGCCTGCCCCCATTGACCCAGGGGTTGGCAGGCATGTCGCGTTCCTTCCCTGGATCCCGCAGCCCCCAGAGGACCGGATCGGGTCCCCTAGAGCCTTCAGGAATCCCCCTGGGCACCTCCCCCCCCCCCAGGCACGGGCCTATGCGCACAACGCTGCGGGCCGCACTGGCCACTTCAGAACCCGGTGAACATGAGGTAAGTGCCTCGCACACACGCACGCATCCCCGCACAGGCCCGTACCCATGGTGGGTTTGTGCCCAGGGGGGTTTCTGAAGGCTTTAGGGGACCATATCTGGTCCCCTAGGGCCTGCGGGAACTGAGGAAGGAATGGGACGGGGCAGCCGGAGGTGGAGCCCGCAGCTGTCAGGGAGGGAGTGTGCAAATGCACTTCCTCTCGAACAGCTGTGGGACAGCCGGGAACGCCCTGGGCCAAGTGTAGAGCATGAAACCGTGCTCTACACCCAGAAGACGAGTGGGCACCCTGGGCGGGCTGAGGCGGTTCCAAACAGAACCGCCAGCCCAGCGGAGCAATGCTCCATCCCAGGGCAACCCACACGCGTTCCAGAGGTGAAAAGGCCTAGGGTGCAAGAGCTTCAGGCTACCACTCCATGCTTCTGAAACACATACAAATAAACACTTAGGGCTCACTGGGCATTCGAATGCCCCATGCACAAAGCACAGCATTGTGTGCAATGCAGTCAGGAGAAAACATGCCGGATTTATATCTATAAATCTCCACACTGCAGGGAAGGGACTAGGGATGCTCGTCCTGCCATTGCGAAGATTATCACAATGATCGTCTTTTTATAGTTAGAAATTTTAAATACATTACAAGCAAACTACAATTTTAAAGGTAGGAAAAGAAGAGAGAAAAGGCAACTTCCGGTCATCCCTTTGGTGGTTAAGTATATATTGCTTTTCATATCCCCCCAGCAGTTGCAACTCCTTTCACTTCTTTCAGATAGTCCAAATTTATCTTCATCTCTCATCGAATCCCCAGGTCGATTTCTTAGAAAGTCAATAAAGGGTTCCCGATTTTAAAGAACTGCCAATGATCTCCTTTCTCTAATTCACTCGCCAAACTCCCCCCCTGGGGAACGCTGAATTCTTCCGCCCTTGTGCATGTAACAATCCCGCATCCATCACAATCTATGGAAATAATCTTCCACAGCTCCAAGGACTGAGTCCCCCAAACCCCAAAGAAAGAGTCCCTGTTCCCTCTGCATCTTCATTCTAAAAATCCTTTGCACGAAGGGATGCAGCTGAATCCAAAACTTCTTGGCTTTTTCACAGTCTGGCTAACCTCTGACCTTCACCCCTCCGGTGCAGTGAGGGCGTAAAGGCTCCGGCATTGGCGATTAGTGTCATGAATGCTCTGCTAATTGACTCCCTGGTCGATTGCAATTGCTAATGTACTGTGTACAGAGAGGGTCGATGAAATGGGAGCAGCCTGTGGTCGGCTTGCGTAGTCATCACCACAGGGAACCCTTCCCCCATGAATGGGCAAACCTGCCTTAGATCAGTTCTTCCACGTCCCTCCGGAGAGGAGGCCCCCACGTAGGAGGCCCCGAGTTCGCATCCCCAATAGGGGATTGGTCCTTGAGAGTGACTTTGGACCAATCCCTGCTGTTCTGCCTGAGCTACCTGGCAGGGCCGTTGTGGTGATCAAAAGGAGGAGTTGGGGATTGCATTCATATTTATTTGCCAGTGGTCTTCAATGACCCGATGACTGTCCAACAAAAAAGAACGCAAGCCATAACTGATTTAATTTTTTTTCTCAGAAGAACCGTCTCGCCTTTTGAAAACAGCAAAAATAAATATTTAAGGCTAAAACTCTACACTATTATCTACTCTACCTCACTTATGTTTTTAAAATGAAGCAGAGGCTGCGTCCACACCTAAGTTTTTAATTCAGCTTCTGTCAACTTTCAGAACGGAAGGACATCAGCAGAGTGAGCAGTTGTTTTCTTTCTGCATTATCTAACTCAAAGGTGGATTTTCTGAGTTAGATAATGCTGAAATAAATAAGAACATGAGAACATAGGAGAAGCCCTGCTGGATCAGGCCACAGCCCATCTAGTCCATTTCAGAGACAAAGCTATGAGTTTAGCTGCTTTTGCAAACTGCCAAAGACCCTAAGAGGAGGCATCCTGTCGCACACGGTGGCCCACCAAGCGCCCATGGGCATCTCAAGCAGAGACAAGGACAAACCTTTTCATGCTCTTGAATCCCAGCAAAACAGCTTGTCACTAATGCTGATGCATTCTCTCATTCTAAAAGTGGACTGAAGCTGGATTAAAACTTTGGTGTGGATGCAGCCTGGGCTGACCTTTCATTTGTTTCAACTGTAGATGCTCTTTACTGCTACTGTTAATGTACAAGTGTAATTTATTTCGCTGTTTTTATCTGTTTTATTGTTAAATTCATTGTTTTATTATAATGTATTATTTTCCAAGTTTCGTTAAGCTTGTTATTGTAAAATAATATTTATTTATTTACATTTCTATCCCGCCCCATACCCGAAGGTCTTTGGGCGGGTTACAACCTTAAAACAACAGATTAAAACAGAATATACATTAAAATATTGTAAAATGACAAAGTTTTAAATAAAACTTATGTCCCGCCCCTCATCAAGAGGTCCTGGGGGGATCTCATGAAAACAGCAGTAATAATACAAAATAAATTCTGAAAAGTCTTTAAAATATAACCCTGTCAACCTACCTCGCTTCCTCCCTGGTAGGGCTACACCATAGGTGGGCATTGCCATTATGTGCAATGCCATTGGCTCTTTGGAAGAACATGAGCATAAAAATGCTGTCAATAAATAACTCAGTTTCAGCAAATGTCTCCATCCACTTTCAGTTCAAGAGGGAAACAGCAGTTCAGCAAATTGCTTTGGTATCAGACGGTCATCCTGGGCTTTTTAGTCAGTTTGGTCTAGTTCAGTGATGGCCAACCTATGACACGCGTGCCACAGGTGACACGCCCAGCCCTTTTGGGTGACACACCTGGTCACCCTGGCACCTGGGCGTGTAGTGCTTGCTTGTTCTTGAAGTGTACGAAATACCAACTTTCAACTGAAGATTCAGCAAACGAAATTCAGCAACAAAAGTCACTAATGTAAAGAATTATTTGTTTTTGCTTTTAATAAAATACATATATCAAAAATATAACTTTTTTACTAGAGCTACAAATATCACAAAATTATGGATATTTCTAGATGTGACATAGCACCTGAGTTAAGCGAGGTTTTCTTGCAAATTTTGACACACCAAGCTCAAAAGGTTTGCCGTCACTGGTCTAGTTAGTTAGGGAGCCAGACTCTTATCTGGGAATACCGGGTTTGATTCCGCCCTCCCCCATGAAGCCAGCTGGGTGACCTTGGGCTAGTCACAGCTGTCTTCTGAGCTCTCACAGCCCCACCTGCTTCACAGGGTGTTCTGTTGCAAGGAGAAGAACAGAAGGTTTGTCGGCTGCTTTGAGTCCCCTTAACGGGTGAGAAGCGGGGTAGAAAAGCCAACTCTTCTTCTTCTTTTGGTAGACAACATTTGTCTAGTCAACATCAGTCTCGTGATATGTGCCTTTAGAACATCATGTTCACTTTTTAAAGCCTTCCCTTCCAAGGTCCTTCTTCTCCCTTCTACTCTATCTACACAACAACCCTGTGAGGTGCATCAGGCAGACCGGCTACAACTGGCTTGCAGTCACCCAGCTGGCTTGGTCAGTGGGGTGGGATCTGCCTAGAGAGATTCCCACCCCACCGACCAAGCTAGCCCAATGGTGGGTGAAGTTCTGGGACGCATCGAGTGTCGGCACTTTGCAATGCCCGATGTATCTGAAACTTACCCATCATGTCCCCAACTGTGACAATCAACAGGAATTCTGTTCCTGCAGTGACCAGCCGATGCGACGTGGAAGCACAGATGTGCTGCCCCATTCCAGGGCCCATTTGCCTGGAAGAGGTTCAAAGAGAGCCCTACAGGTGGGGCACACTCCAGCATGGGTTGAGCGGTTTCTGAGACAGAACTGGCTTTGTGCAGTGCGCCTGCATGCGCTGTGGGAGCAGCCTCTGGCTCTTACCCAGGAAGGAGCAAGACGCCATATCAACTGCAGTGTGTGCAGATGCGTTGCTACAGTGGGCAAGCTAACTGTATCACAAAATAAGGAGAAATTTGACTTTCTCCGGAATTATTTGTTTCCTAAATCATAGTTATAAGTAAATGAAAGAACTTTTGTACCCACAGCCATTCCCACCCAGCATGTTAAGGACAATTTTCAGAATGCAGTTTTCATTTTTACCATTCGATTAGCAACACTTGGGTAATTCTTGCGCAAGGAGGTATGGACACCTCTAGGCAGTTTTCTAGGCATTGATACAGAAGTGGTTTGCCATTCTCCAGGATAGGCTGGAGATCAAATTAGCAACCTTCTGCATTCCAGGCTCCTAGATAAACTAATAAATCAGAAAAACTGTGGAGCAGAACCATCCACCGATGCCCCAAGAGCCAGCTTGTGGCCCACAAATCTGATCTGGATATGCCTGTGGACCTTTCGCACTTCAGCCCATAGTTAAGAACCTAAGAGGAGCCCTGCTGGATCAGGCCACAGCCCATCTAGCCCATAAGAACCTAAGAGGATCCTGCTGGATCAGGCCAAAGCCCATCTAGTCCATAAGAACCTAAGAGGAGTCCTGCTGGATCAGGCCAAAGCCCATCTAGCCCATAAGAACCTAAGAGGAGTCCTGCTGGATCAGGCCACAGCCCATCTAGCCCATAAGAACCTAAGAGGAGTCCTGCTGGATCAGGCCAAAGCCCATCTAGTCCATAAGAACCTAAGAGGAGTCCTGCTGGATCAGGCCACAGCCCATCTAGTCCATAAGAACCTAAGAGGAGCCCTGCTGGATCAGGCCACAGCCCATCTAGTCCATAAGAACCTAAGAGGAGCCCTGCTGGATCAGGCCACAGCCCATCTAATCCATAAGAACCTAAGAGGAGCCCTGCTGGATCAGGCCACGGCCCATCTAGTCCATAAGAACCTAAGAGGAGCCCTGCTGGATCAGGCCACAGCCCATCTAGTCCATAAGGCACTGCATCCTGGGTTCCTCCTAGCAGAATCGGGGCGACGCTGAACAGGTAAGGAGGGGATTCTGCGCACTCCCCCCCAGGTGGGCTAGGGCAGGCTTTAGGGAAACTCACCCTGGCTCCAGAAGTGGCGATCCGCCACTTCTGGGGTGAGGGTGAGCCGAAAGGTAGGAGCTCCCTGGGTGTTTTCCCTCTAGATCCGCATTAACACAGCACCCATCATGGCGGCCGGGGGAGGGCCCCGGACCACGGATGGGAGGCAAGTGCTGTGTTTCTGCCCAGCACCTACCTCCAATCCGGATCTATTCCGCCCTCCCGACGCTTGTGCAGAGGGGAGGTAAGGGGGGGGGGTAGATCCGCATCTATTACGTAAATCCAGATCTACCGGGGATCCGGATTTAGTAAAACCGGGTCCTCTGGAATCCAGTTTTACTAAATCCGGGCGTGGTAGATCAGGATTTATTTGTCCCTGGGCGGAAGCACCCACTAAATCTGGTTTAGAATAGATGCGGATCTACTAAATCCAGTTTCTGTAGACCCGGTTTTACTATATCCGTTTTCCAGTAGATCCACATCTATTAGATACGGACCTGCCAAAACCCCTTCCATCTGCACACGCATGGGAAGGACGGCTTGTGAGGAACAGATTTGGCCCTCGCTGTGCGGACGCAGTAACACGGACTTGCAGACCGCTGCCCCGGGAGCTGCGTGATTGGTGCAGCCAGCTGTCACTCACCGCTACTTTCTGGCCGTGCGCTGACGCGTCGGAGACGGACCGGTGACCAATCAGCAGCGTGTCCGGGATCCCGCGCCCTCTGGGCGGTGAAGCCTGCCTTCTGTGACTGGCATCGCTACATTTGACAGCCGGGCAAGGGACAGGGAGAGGAGCTGCGTGCGCACTGAGTTGCTGCAGAGTTCAAGTCACAGCCCTAGCCGCCCTCCAGATCCCCCTTCCCTTCCCCGGAGCCCCTCCCAACCCTGTAGGGTGCCCTCTCTGACATACCCGCCCTATGCTCTGCAACCTGGCACGCTGCATCAGCCGCTGGGATGCCCCTTACGTTGCGGGGAGAAGCAGGATAGGAGAACCACCGCTCCAGAGACTTCCCCTCAGGCGGCGGGGGCAGCGAGGGGTTCCCTCCTGCACCCTGATGCAGCCCTCGCCTTCTCCCTGCCTTCTCAACAAGGCGGCTCCGCACCACGCCGCCACACTCAACATGGCGACTCCCGATCCCGCCCCATGTGTTCTCTCTCCCGTCCGTATGCGGACGCGTGCTGCGTTAATGTGGATCTAGAGGGAAAACACCCATTAAGACCACCTTCAATGTGGTGTTCAGTTAAACCCCATTAAGCACACATTAGAGACGGATATGTGTGGACGCGCTTTGCTGGAAGTGTGCTAAACAGGTCCGCCTGTGCGGACGTGGGTTTCCCAAAGTATGCTTAAGGGGTGTTACTGTGCGGCCGCGCCTCGCCGGAAGTGTGCTAAATAGGTACGCGTGTGCGGACGTGGGTTTCCCAAAGTATGCTTAAGGGGTGTTACTGTGCGGCCGCGCCGCGCCGGAAGTGTGCTAAATAGGTACACGTGTGCGGATGCGGGTTTCCCAATGTGTGCTTAATGGGTGTTAAAAGGCCTGCGCGGAAGCACCCCTAATGCGGACAGGAAAGGAACTGCAAAATCGTCCCAGGTCTCAAACAAGAGTTCCTCAGGAAACCTGCTTTGGAACCAGCCCTATCTGCCCGCAGACGGAGACCGGGAGCCTTTCTGCACCTGGCCTTATTCTGGAATATATCTTGGGATAGTAGTCTGTTATCGGCAGGCTACTGCAGACTATGGTAGGTCTCTGCTGGGGGCTGCCATGGTCTGCACTAGCATGAGAACAGCAGCTCCCTGTCCCAGGATATATGTCAGAATAAGGCCAAGTGCAGAAAGGCCAAAGAACAGAGGCCTTTTCACACTACAGTCAAATGGCTGTAGTGCAGTTAGGCGAGGACTTGTGGGGACGGATTCCCCGTTCACACCTAGGCAGGCAAGGGATGCGTTCCCACGCGTTCCTTTCCTGGCCACATGCAAATGGGGAATCCGTCCCTGCGCGTCCTAGCCTGAAAAGGCTGGCATGGGGGCAAGACACCCCTCCGAGGCCTGCTGCCATTGGGCTGTGTTGGCCCACTGGCTGGCAGGCTGCTCCTGGCCCATCCTGGGGTCCTGTGGGCTGTAGCTGACCTGACCTGATGAGGTCGGCTGCAGCCTGCAGGGACCCCCGGGTGCTCCCCGACCCAGGGGCCCACGCTTGGTCGGGGCTTGCCAGTCCAGTCCCAGGTGAGTCGTGCACGCCCGTGTGGGGGATGGTGGGGTGGCACACGCCTGGGTGGGGTGCCCAGGGTGTCCCTGCGGGCTGTAGCCGACCCAATTGTAGGATGGGACGGGATGGGACGGTGTCGCCCCTCCCCCGAAAGGGGCTGTTGGGCACAGGACCCGAATGGCCAAGGACAGCTCTGGGGCAGCTGGGGGCAGCCTGGGGCAGGTGTAGAGCACAATTTCGTGCTCTCAACCAGAGGCCCTCGTGTGAATAGGCCTCAGGAGAGGTTCTGGCATTCCCAGAGTGAAACAGGCCTCGCTCCGTGTTCCCTCATCGGCTGCCATTTCATCCTTGGCTTTGGGCTGCAAAATGTCTCAGGCCTGCTTCCTGCAGGCACGAAACTGAGAGCGACTTTGGATTTCTCCGCCCTGGCCCGACCGAGGGTGGCTGTTTCTCTGCACACCCTTTGGAGTGCGACGTTGTGTTGGTTTGTCCTCTTGCATTTCCTCTTCCTTCCACAAGGAAAAGCAGAAATTTCCAGCCATGGAGAGATGCTCCCTCAGCTGCCTGCTTAAAAAAAATTAAAATAAAATTCAAAACCGACAGATTCCAGCTCCCCACAGGGGCCGGGGGGGGGGGAGGTTGCCATGGCACCTGGGGAGAGCATCTTCCTTTCCTATCCTCTTCTGCCTCCCATCCCCATGTTATCTCCTGTTGCCACGGCAACCAGTGCAGCCGAGGGGACCAGTTTTCCCTCCAAGGTGGCGACGGGCTTTTTTATTCCATCCTGATCCCACATAGACATGTTTCCCCTACGGCTTCTTTCGTTCTTTCTTTCCTTCCCATCATCACTATTCTCGTTTTTACAAAGCCAGCTTTCCCCCTCCTGGGCTAAATGTGTGTGCAAGCACAGATCCACCTGAGTAAAGAAACAACCCCACAGGGGTTGAGAGGGTGATAATCATGTTTTTAATTTGGTCTTCTTTTGGGGTGGGGGCGAGAAGACCAGCCCCAATAAATTGCATTACTCTCGGGGTTGGTTAATGGGGCCCAGGATGATTTTCTGACCCCACAGCTAATTTAAGCTGCTTGGACAAGTGTTTTTCTGGCTTGGGCATCGGTGTCAATAATAAAATAATGATCATTATTATTTTTAAGCTAAAGTGATACAGCAGGGTGCTCTGTGAAGCAGCGTTCTCCTGCCTCAAGGGACAGTAGCAGCTCAAAATCTGACAACAAAGGAAGGAAGGAAGGAAGGAAGGAAGGAAGGAAGGAAGGAAGGAAGGAAGGAAGGAAGGAAGGAAGGAAGGAAGGAAGGAAGGATGGAAGGGGGAGGCAGCCCAGGAAAGAGCCGGAGGATGCTAGTCCTCTGCCCCCTAGCAGCTTACAAAATTGGGTT
This sequence comes from Aspidoscelis marmoratus, assembly GCA_014337955.1. Classification (NCBI taxonomy): domain Eukaryota; kingdom Metazoa; phylum Chordata; class Lepidosauria; order Squamata; family Teiidae; genus Aspidoscelis; species Aspidoscelis marmoratus. The sequence goes on along the minus strand of MTQE01001340.1, from coordinate 918,864 downwards.
TATTTCAGAGGCAAAGTTATGAGCTTAGCTGCTTTTGCAAACTGCCAAAGAGCCTAAGAGAACGCAGCCGCCTCAAAGTCCTAGGCGTCCCTCCTTTCTTCCCTTTTTTAAAAAAATGTTATTGTAATTAACATTAAAAATAATTCTATTTCAGTGCTTGCCTTGCCCCAAATCTCAGGGCTCGGCTGGATGCACCAATGCAACCCTAAAGCATCCTGTTTTAAGGATTTCCAGAGGGAATAATTATGCTCAGACGTGGCCCCAAACACCTAAGACTCAAGACGGTTCCAGAAAAGAAAATCACTCAAAAGGAAGTCAAAACAAACATCTGCCAACCTCTGAAGGCCCCACCTGACCCATCATCCAGGCTGCGAAAGGACAGGGAGGCCGGCCGTGCGCGTGTGCGGTGTGTGTGTGTGTGTGTGTGTGTAACAGCAAGCTATAAAGAGGAGGAAAAATGAGGAGCAGATGCTCAGTAACTATGGCAACCAGAGAATATACTCCATGGTAACCACCCACTCATCTCCAATTTACCCATCACGTTGCCATAGGAACAGTGCTGACATCACCACTTATCTCTATAAACAATGACCAAGAGACTTTGGCATAGGAGGAGGGCAGAGAGGGGAGAAAGGTGTGTGCTGAAGGAGAGGGCGTTTAATAACAGTAGATGAATCAGTACTGCGAGGGGGGGAAAGGTTTTGTTTTGTTTTTGTTTTAAAAACATGCATTTGAAAATTTAAAAATGCAAAAACAGTTGGTCCCCCCCTAAGCCCTCGCTTGCAAATCACTCCGGTTATTCACGAACGCATTGCATGGTGTGGATACAGGAAGGTCCCGCCCCCCCCGGCCCCCCGACCCACAAGAAGCACAATTCTCTCCTACGGGGAAATGGCGCTCCACTCTCACCCCAGAAAGGGAACGTGCCAGGTCCCAATGTTTATACTGGGATGCACGTTTTGCTAACTTGCTCCATGGTGTGGCGCTGGTGCATGGTTCCCCAACACCAAGGAAAACGCTGCGCTTTTGCAAGAGAACAACTTCAGGCCGAAGCAGAGGTCATTGCTGGGCACTGGGGGGTTTCCCTGACCCAAGGCACTGGGAAAGGGGTGCTGGGAAAGGCCCTTTCCGGGGAACTGAGAGCAGGTGAAGCTTTGCCTTCATCTTCAGCCTGAGATGCCCAGGAGCCATTGGTGGGACCCTTTGTGACTAGATGGGCTGTGGCCTGATCCAGCAGGGCCCCTCCTCTCTTGTCCTTATAGACATATTCATGGAGGACAAAGGTATCAATGGCTACGAGAATAGATGCCCAGGTACCACCTCCAGGTTGGAGGCGCAGGCAGGTTGCCCCCAAAGGCCACTTGCAGGGAGTCCGAGAGCAGGTGAAGCCCAGAAACTCAACGAGCAGACAAAACACAAAGCTCAGTTGGTCCCTGCTGGGTAGGAAACTCAAGGGCCAGGTGTAGTTGGGGACCCAACTAAGCTGCCCACACAAGGTTCAGTGTTTCAGTGGAGGGTTTTTCTAGGTCTTTAGGTGAGGAGGATCTGCCAGGGAGACGTGCTGGGAGACCAAACATCCATTTAGAAGTCTTCATCTGGGAAGGTGCTGGGAAGGTCCAGACGGCCCCATTCTGTGCTGATTCATGGCAAGCATTTTCGGGCCAAATTCCCTGCCTTACAGTCCCCTCCGCCATTCACCTCTAACTGTTGCAGGTCTCTCTAAGTCCAAACTGCCCAGAACCAGAAGAAAACGAAAGTCCCTCCTACTACTCAGACGGCCTTTCTGATCCCCACCAGCGCCTCTGCAGGGGAGATTAAAGTGGGATTACTAATATCCGGACACAGGTTTAATTTTCTTCGGCCATCTGGGGCAGGCAGCCAACACATTCCCTTTTTAGCCAGGAGAAGGGCTCTGCTTGCATTATTTCACCTTTTGTCGGAAGCAAAGAGACGGTTTATCTGTTTAGGTGGAGGTGGCCAAAGGATTGGGGTCTTCATTCATGCACAACATGTGCCCCTTTGGGGTCACTTTCTGCATTTATTGACCGATAGTTGAAACCACACAAGGAGGACTTCTGCCCTTTGCTAACCAAAATCTGGAACCCTCTGAACATGCAGAGAAAGCTTCTAGAATTAGTACCCGTCAGGCTGTGAAAGGGAATAATCTGCGGCTCCAAACTGTGTGGAGGATACCCGTACATTAAATAGGCCAGAAAACACATTTTCTGTGTTTCTATGGAGCCCTGGATTTTGCTCAGTGGACAGGCATTAGTGCATCCTGAAGGTGCTGACAGAAGGAGCTTTCCTCCTTTTCCCCAAGCAGAAATAAATTGGAATTTCAAGTCGAGCTGTGGAACTCACAGCCATAAGCCAAGGCAGCAGCTGAGACAAAGCCTGTGGTCACACCTAAGGCTTAATCCAGCTTCAGTCCACCTTCAGAGCAAGAGCAAAGTGACCAGTAGTTTTCTTTCCACACTGTCTGATCCAAAGGCAAATTTTCTGAGTTATTTAACACTGAAAAAAAACCAGCTTGTCACTTTGCAGATGTATTTGCTCGCTCTGAAAGTGGACTGAAGCTGGATTAAACCTGAAGTGTGACCACAGCCAAAGTCCCAGAGAATCATTTTGTAGCTGCTCTTGTCTTCTCATGGTGAAAACAAGACCCTCAGCAATGCTAAAAATATACAATTTCCCCCAAAAATAAGACAGGGTCTTATATTAATTTTAGTGTTAGGGCTTTTTTTCAGGGGATGCCTTATTTTTCCATGAACAACTCCACATTTATTCTTGATCAAAAAACCCAACATTTATTCAAATATAGTCATGGCATCCCATTATGGAACACCATCATAACTCTCCAAACCCTGAATTCCATCATGAATGTCTTGTGACTCTATTTCCTTTTTCCATGCACAATAATCTACATTTACCACTATTTGTGAACAAAAGTCAACATTTATTCTCGTGGGGTCTTTTGAGTGTGAGTCTTTTGGGGGTGTCTGCTTTCTTTGGTGAAGGGTCTATCTGTCCTGCTGCATTCTATTGCCAATTGATTTTACTTTTTTAGCTGCCTGGACACTATTTAAATTGACTTTTTAATGTACTGTAACTAGGGCTTATTTTTGGAGTAGGGTTTATATTTCGAGCAGCCTTAAAAATTCTGAAAAATCATGTTAGGTCTTATTTTGGGGAAGCAGTAGAAGAAGAAGAGTTGACTTTTCTACCCCGCTTTTCTCACCCATTTAAGGGGACTCAAAGCAGCTGACAAACCTTCTTCTCCCCACAACAGACACCCTGTGAGGTAGGTTGGGCTGTAGGAGCTCAGAAAGGCAGCTGTGACTAACCCAAGGTCACCCAGTTGGCTTCATGGAGGAAGAAGAAGAAGAGTTGGCTTTTCTACCCTGCTTTTTTCACCCGTTTAAGGGGACTCAAAGTGGCTGACAAACCTTCTGTTCTCCCCAGAACAGTCACCCTGTGAGGTCGGTGGGGCTCTGAGAGCTCAGAAGAGAGCTGTCACTAGCCCAAGGTCACCCAGTTGGTTTCATGGGGAAGGGCGGAACCAAACCCAGTATTCCCAGATAAGAGTCTGGCTCCCTAACCACTAGACCAACCACTAGAGCATTGGACATTGCCATGGCAGAGGTAGGAAGACCCCAAATACTCTTTGCCTTAGGCTGGCTGCTGATGCTGAAGGGAGACGTAGTCATGCAACAAGCGGAGCAGTCCACGCGAGCTGTCTCTGCCCTATTTTGTTGCTTGGCCTGAAGCTGGTGAGCCACGCTGTCCCATTTGTGGCTCTGTGTGTGGCTGCTACAGAAAAGGCCTCGCCACGTCTTTGCTGGCTTCTAATATCCATCAGCCCCAGCTAGGAGAGAGCATTTGGACTTGACTCCAGTTTCCATGAGCCCCAAACAGGGTGGCCCTTTTGGACTCCAACTCCCATCAGCCCCAAGATATCCTTTTTGGATCAAACACGCTTAGTGCTGATGGGGCACACGCACTGGGCCAGGCGGAGGCCCCGAACCAAACCAAGTCCATAAAGGAGAAGCTTTTTTGGGAGATGTTCTGACTGTTCCTCAGGAAGCTACGGAGCAGATCCTGGCAAGCTTTGGTCTCCTTGCTTTGTGCAAACGAACGCTAGCAGATGTCTCGCTCGCTGTGCAAAAGCTTGGTGACCTATTTCCAGCCACGGCCAGCCATAAATTGGAGATGAGTCATCTGGAATATGGTCCGTTGATGCTGGAGTCGCACTCTGCGTGGCCTTCCATGTAAGGAAAGGGCAGATGTGACAACTTTGACGCAATGGCCGTGAGCTTCCTTTGAAGTCCACGTGTCTGGAAGGCCTTGAACTGCCTCTCAGCAGAGGAAGAGGTTCCCATCAGCATCACCAGCACGGACCCCCACTGGACGGTCATTTCCTTTGGAAGGAAGGAAGGACAGAAAGGAAGAGGGAAGGAGGGAGACGGGTGTAAGGAAGGAGGGAGGGAAGAAAGAAAGGAAAAGAAGAGGGAGGGAGGAATGGAGGGAAGAAAAGAAAAAGGAGAGAGGGGAAGGGAGGAGATGCCTCCATCTGAGATCAGAGAGCAGTCCCAGCCCTCTCATGGCCACCTGCTCTAATCCAGCTTCCCACACTCCCCCCCCCTCAACACGCATCTCCTCGGCTTCGCCAGGCCTAAATCCAAGGATTATCCGGCCCAATCCCAAATCCCCTTAGATTCCCAGCATGCCGTGCTCGGCCGAAGTATTACTGTGGGGTCCAGTGGCTGCTGCTGTGCATGCAGCACCAGTGACCCAGGGAGGGCGACGTGGCGGCTGACGCAAACCGCCACTGTGAAGACGAGAGGAAGGGGGCAGCCGAAAGGACAGGCCTGTCCGGGGGCAGGGGGGGCCCTGCTCGCAGGAGACCCAGGGCCAGGCGTTTCTCGGGGCTCAGGACTGCAGCCGAACCGCTGGCCAGCCCATAAAACTCCACCTTTGTCAAAAGGATGTGGCAGAAAGAGGGGGGGGAGGGGAAGATCTGGAGTGTCCCCAGTCCCTGCCTCCGTGGCCTCCTCCGGCACTGAGAGCCTTTAAGCCAGAGAGGTCAGAGAGCGTGTTAAGAGCCACGGAAGCAGAAGGGCTCCCTCCCTTCCCTCTGCAGTCCCTGTTGAGGTGGAAGCCGGGCGAGAGGGATTTCCAGGCTCTCGGAGGGAGAATCTCTCTTGGGCTCATTGCAGCTACGATGGAACTGGGCAGTTTCAGGTCACCTGCCCCCGGGTCACTACATAAGAAACTAAGCGGAGCCACGGCCCGTCTGGTCCAGCGTCCCATCTCAGTCACCACCCAGTTCTGGGCACCTCAGGCAGAGGACAAAGGCAAAGACTTCACCTGCTCTTGGCTCCCTGTATCTGGCCTTTAGATGCCTCCCGCCTGTCCCTCCAACGCAGAGGCAGTGCTGTGAATTTGTGTAACCCCAGGCTGGTTGCTGTCGCTGCCTCTTCCGGTAGTAAACTCCCGACCCCGACGACGCTCTAAATATTTCCCCTTGCTGGTTCTTATTCTTCTACCCAACAGCTCCATAGAGTGCCCCTTGGTTCTAGTGCGGTGTCATAGAGAAAAGGATTTCCCACAATGTGCATGATTTTATACACTTGAATCAGGCCGACCCTTAAATGCACCTTTAAGAGTTGAAGAGGTTTGTATGTGAAGACAACACACAACAACCCTTCCTAATTATCTCCAGAAGGACCCTGTTCTTCCGCCTCCTCTTCCGGTCCACACTGCAGGGCTCCCCGCAAAGTGACCTGCTCGCCCCTTCTTTTGGCCGCATCATCACCTACCTGCCCATCCAACTACCTGCCAGCTCACTTGCTTGCCTTCCAAGTCCGCTGCCAGATCAAGCTGTCGTGGGCTGTCACTTTACTTGGAGGCAAACGCAGTGCTGCATATCAGCCACCAGCTGGGACATCTAGTGAGGGGCAGGTCGAGCCCGCAGGACCCTGGGGAAGGGAAGGGATGGGACCCAATGCTGCCAGGCCTGGGAGGAGTGTCCAGCCCCCACACTGGCCTTTTTGGGCAAGGCCATGCAGGGACGGATTCCCCTTTTGCACCTAGGCAGGAAGAACGCGTCCCCAGGCATTCCTTACCAACCTAGGTGTGAATGGGGAATGTGTCCCCACATGGCTTAGCCTTTGTTCACTTCAGCCCATAGTTAAAAACCTAAGAGGAGCCCTGCTGGATCAGGCCACAGCCCCTCTAGTCCATAAGTGGAGCCCCTGCTGGATCAGGCCACAGCCCCTCTAGTCCATAAGTGGAGCCCCTGCTGGATCAGGCCACAGCCCCTCTAGTCCATAAGAATCTAAGAGGAGCCCTGGTGGATCAGGCCCTTCTGCATCAGTCCATAAGAACCTTCATGCGTTCACAGCGAACCTCCCAAAGCTGTCCTTATTAGTGATGGGCACAAATATTCATCACATCCAAAATTTGAATGAATTTGTCCAAATTCAGACATTCGTATTCAAATTGAATGCTGGTACATTTGAAGATTAACATTCAAATTTGAATCAAATGCTTTGGGACACTCGTACGAAGCTTCGTTGCATTTGTGAACCTGGAGATCCAGAGTGGATTTGGAGTGGATTTGACGGCTTCAGACTGGATACATAGGGGATCCGTAGGGGATTCATATCAAACGTTTGTACTGAACATTCATATTGAATTCAAATCCTGCCACCTTCAACGGGGGCCTGTTTGATTCAAATCACCCTCCCAAGAAAAACCTTCATGCACATCCCTCGTCCTAATCCACGAAAACACAAGAGAAACGGGCTGTGCAGGTTCCCAGCAAACTCTCGCCAAGTGGGTTTCAGGAGACAGGCTAGTCAGGTAAACTGCAGCAGGGTGGGGGCTGAGTCCAGGCAAGTCTAGTGGCCACAGGTCCCTTTATGATCAGTGTTCCCCTTGCCATCTAGGGCAGTGATGGCGAACCTTTTGAGCTCGGTGTGTCAAAATTCGCAAGAAAACCTAGCTTAACTCGGGTGCTGTGTCACTTCTAGAAATATCCATAATTTTGTGATATTTGTGGCTCTAGTAAAAAAGTTATATTTTTGATATATGTATTTTATTAAAAGCAAAAACAAATTATTCTTTACATTAGTGACTTTTGTTGCTAAATCTTCAATTGAAAGTTGGTATTTCGTACACTTCAAGAACAAGCAAGCACTACACGCCCAGGTGCCAGGGTGGCCATGTGTGTCACCCAAAAGGGCTTGGTGTGTCACTTGTGACACGCGTGTCATAGGTTGGCCATCACCGATCTAGGGGCTCTTCAAATTTCCACAAGGATATTTGGCAAAAACAAGGAACCAAAAAGGCGAGCGGATGGGCAAGCGGTCAGCTGGGAGAACAAGTCAGCAACTCAAGAGTAGACCTCATCACAGCACATCAATGCGCACAATGCCACACCCTTCAAAAGAAGGTCAAAATATGGCTCCCCAAACACGTGCAGTTAAGCCTCTCTGAGGTCGAGGGAGGGCCTGAAATCCCCCTCGCTCATGGTCAACAGAACACGGGTTTTGCATACTTGGGAGCAAGTTAGTCCTATAGAAAGGCACGTTCCTGCTTTTTTTGTGGCCGTTTTGCTTCAAATGGAAGGGGTTAAAATTGCTGGCAGTTGTGAGCTGTGGCCCGGGCAGACTCTGGTCCTTTGGGATTTGGGCAGTTCTCAGAGATACTTGGAACCAGCAGCATCCATTTGAGGAGCACTCCTTTGGCCTTGGGCATTCAGTGCAAGCGGCATCTTCTCCCCCATTGGGGGGTATTTATAGTTCTGCAGTCATGACAACCCTAATCCTTATTTTCTCACAGATACAAGGAGTTAGCATTTGCACAGTTGGAGGTTTCTGAGGAACTAAGGACTTACAAATAACGCTGGATTAGTCCCCCTGCACACAGGGCCATTCTGTATATGTGAAATTGGTGTCCTGGGCACCTTCTTGGCTTGAAGGCCTTTCCTAACTGCCATCCTGCAACTCCAGGCAGCTCTTCCAAGTCTAGAAAATTCGACTGGGGAATCTTTGGTCGGAGCTTTTGCAAAAAGAGATGCTCCGAGCCAGAGTGCCATGGGAGCTTTGGCAAAAGCACCGTTCCAGCAACATCTCTATGCAGGTGCTGCGTGTACCTTTTGACCAGGAGGAAGAAGAAACATTGCACAGTAAATTGCAGCCACAAGCCCTGCCCCCTGCTTGCAGGCTTCAAAAGAAGCTGCCGTGGATAGACAGACAGACAGATATGATTCCTGCTGTGCAAAAGTGGATGGGCATTACAGGTTATCGGTCAACATCTGGATGTTTTACCCTTTGGACAGAGAACTAGGGAAGACCCCTTCTGAATCACTTGATAGAATTTGAGTTTGTTTGTATAGGGAGGTATAAGTGGAACCTCTGGCCACAAGGGCTTCCTCCTAATGTGGGGATAGGCTGGGTTCACACCTAAATTTTAATCCAGCCTCACTCCACTTTCAGAGTGGAAGTATGCAGTGGCAAAGGGACAAACTGTTTGATATAACTCAGAAAATCCACCTTTGAGTTAGATGATGTGGAGTGAAACTGACTATTCACTTTGCTGATGGTTCTTCCATACTGAAGGTGGATTAAAATTTAGGTATGTACAGTCCTCGTACTGCCGTAGCAAGCATCCCCAACCTAGTCCTGGCATATATTGGCATTACAACGCTGGATGCCACGTAATTGTTCTCCTTAGCTTGATGTCCAGTGGGAGCTTCCAAAATACAGCTTAACCGGAAGCCAGCCACGCTTGGGGAAAGTTACAAAGGAAGTGCCCAGCACCTGACTGGCCTTCTGGTACAAAGTGAGCTGATTGCAGAAGCTCCCAGCAGACCGGGAGGAACTCAGTGGAGACTAACTAGATGGCTTTGAACGGGGATTAGAGAAGCCCAAGGGGAGGGAGAGATCATGCCGTGTTGCTGTTTCAGGCGCTAGGTCGCTCCTCATGATTTCATTTATTTGTTTATATTTATATTCTGCCCTATACCTGAAGGTCTCAGGGCGGGTAACAACCTTCAAAGTCCAGCATAGAAAAAACAACCACCACAGTACAATACATATTAAAACAAGGAACACGATAACAACATTTAAAACATTTAAAAACAAGGCCACGTTAGTTAAAGCAGTAGTGTTTGCCGTCGGAGAAACAAAAGCACCACTTAGCCAAAGGCCAGGGCAAAGAGGCGCGCCTTCACCGCCTTCCTCAACACAACCCGACGCACCTCAAGGGGGAGACTATTCCATAACCTGGGCACAATTTCTCAGAAGGCCTCTCCTGGGTACCCATCTGCAGATGGTGGGACAATCAGGAGGGCCTCTCCTGCAGATCTTAAAGCATGGGCAGGTTGGTATGGAAGCAGACATTCCTTTAGATACTTGGTGCCCAAGTCATTGAGGGCCTTATAAGTCAGAGTCAAAATCTTGAATTGGGATCGGTAGCAATTTGGCAGCCAGGGCAATTCTTTTTAAACCGGTATGATGCGTGTCTGGCTAGCTGTCCCAGTCAGTGCCCTAGTAACTGTGTTTTGCACTAGCTGCAACTTCCGAACCATCTTCAAGAGCAGCCCCATGTAGAGCAGCCTAGAGGTTACCAGAGCATAGATAACTGGCCAAGTCACTTCTGTCTTGTCTGGATTCGGCTTCAATTTATTGCCCCCCATCCAGCCCATTACTACCTCCAGGCACCTGTCAAGCACTTCTACCACCTCTCCTGATTCAGATGGCACAGAGAGATAGAGCTGGGTATCACCTGCATATCGATGACACCTCACTCCAAATCTCCTGATGACCTCTCCCAGCGGCTTCATATAGATATTAAATAACATGGGAGATAAGATTGACCCCTGGGGAACCCCACAAGTGAGTTCCCAGGGCGCTGAATCAGTATCTCCAGTAACCACTATCTGAGATCAGTTCTGGAGATAGGAGCGGAACCAAGGCCAAGCACTGCCTCCCACTCCTAAACTCCGTAGCCTCTCCAGAAGGATACCGTGGTCAATGGTATCAAAAGCCGCTGAGAGATCCAGAAGAACCAGCAGGGTAGCATTCCCCCTGTCCCTATCCCGAAGGAGGTCATCAACCAGGGCGACCAAGGTGGTTTCCATGGCCTAACTGGGCCTGAAGCCAGCTTGATGTGTTCTTCTTCCAAAATGGCAGGGATATGCAATTTCAGAAACAGCAAGGTGTGAGACCCCTTCCACGTATCCCCCCAAACTTATGAATTTACACTGTTCATTGGCATTTTGGGTTATGCTTTAAAAGGTGTTGTTTTTCAATGCAATCACACCAGAGAATGAACGCTTTCATGCCTGGTCTAGAGGTTGCTTGAAGGAATCAGAGGCCAATTTGCACTTTGGTCCATAGTTTATACTTAGTCAACATCTGGGCAGGTGCACCTGCATGTGCAGGAGGCTCTTACAGCCTACAAGTGCCCCCTGCCTGCCCAGATGTTGACTAATTCTCAGTAGGGATGCCTGCAAATATTTGTAACGTTTGCTATCCGTACAAATTTGTACTAATTCAGACATTCGCACTCGAATCGAATGTTTCAGAACATTCATCTGAATAGTTTGTACATTCATTAAACTGGGGATACGTATCAGATATGTATGCGTTGGTATAGGATACGTATCCGATAAGTATGCAATGTATAGGATCCATATCCAGGGTACGTATGCATTTGTTTCGGAGGCCCGTACGAGTTCGTGAAAATGCATTCATATCAAATAGAATCCTACCACCTTCGAAGGGGATCTATTTGAACGAGTACAAATTTTCTAACATTCCATTCGTTATGAACTGGATCCCAGAAAACCCATCCCTGCATATCCCTACCTGTCAACCAGCTGTGGCACACGTTTTTGTCGGTTCAAAGCTTTGTTACACTTGCAAGGGTGAGGGGGTGGAAAAGCGGATTCAGAGTGGATTCACAATGAACTTGGAGGGGGATTTGAAGTTGCGAATAGCAGAATGGATCTGAAGCAACTTCAAGGTGAATTCAAACCCTGGCATGTTCAAAGTGGCCCCAGTTGCACAAATAAGCATTTCCTGCACATTTCCTACGATGCAAAGTGAACAGAGGAAAACATTCATGTCCATCCCTGTCCGAAGGGAATCCCACCAGATCAACTGGCCAGCATTCCCAGGAGGCCTGGAGAAGGGAAATGTCCAGCCGCTCCACTTTCCCAACCCAAAGTGCCACTTTGATGAGAAAGGCTCCAACAGCCGGTATTCTGCTCTCCCTAGAAACGGGGGAACCTTTGTATCCAGCCGCCCAGCAGGGGAGTAGATGGGGATTTCTGCCCCTTTGTGTACCTGGGTTCTCAGGAAAACAGGCACCAAAGCCTGCTGGGATGAAGTTGACACACCTGGCGTTTTCCATCCCTTTCCCCTTCTTTTCCCCTTCCTGTTTGCAACACCGGGCCGTGTTTACCTGCGAGAGGAGCCTCCTTGAGCTGTCGGTTCCCTAGCAACTCGGCCGGCAGGTGACGCGTTTGCTGGAGCAGAAGGGGAGATATTTATAACAGATGTTTCCAGATAAGTCCCTGAACAAAAGCGGGGAATGGTGGCGAGGGAACAGGCAAGGCGAGAGGCCCCACAGCGAGGGCTCCCTTTAGACTGCGAGAGGAATAAAGGGGATTAAAAAAATTCTGCAAACCCAAAGGCATCAGGCTTCATTCTGCAAACAGGCATCACATTTGCCATTCCCTGTTGGGCAGACAATTTATAACCCGAGGAAAGCCGTGCAAAATGTTGCTGCCTTTAGGGATGAGGAGACCTCATGGGATGGCTAGGAAGGAGAACAAGGAACGGGATGCAGGCGGCATCCATGCCAGCCTTGGACTGGAGGGATGCGACGCCTTGACCCACATATATGCAGCAGCATGAGTCCAAAGGCCGGAAGTCAGCCTCAGGAGCTCGGCCACCGCTGTGGAGGTGGACAGTGATGCTGTGAGCGACAGGAGATGCCCCTGCAAAGCCTTCTAAAGGCCACTTGCAGGGAACTGAGAGCACGCAAAGGTTTTGCCTTTGTCTTCTGCTGCAGATGCGTGAGAAGGGATCCTGGACTAGATGGGCTGTGGCCTGGTCCAAAAGGACTTTTCTTAATTCACAGAGGGCAGGTGTATCAATGGCTAATAGAATGGATGACCAGGTACTTCCTCCAGGCTGGAGAGACAGGCAGGAGGCCTCTCAAGGCCATTTGCAGGGAGTCAAGAGCAGGTGAAGGTTTTGCCCTCATCTTCTGCTCGGGATGCCCAGAATCAAATGGTGGGCCACCATGTGAGAGAGGATGCTGGACTGGATGGGCTGTGGCCTGATCCTCTTATGTTCTTATCCAGAATGGAGGCCAATGTACCACCTCCAGGTTGCAGTAATAGGCAGGATGCCTGTAAAGTCCATCTGCTGGCACTTGAGAGCAGGTGAAGGTTTTGCCTTTGTCTTCTGCTTGAGATGGCCAGAAGGAATTGGTGGGCCACTGGGCAAGAAGGGATGCTGTACTAGATGGCCTCTGGCCTGATCCAACAGGGCTCCTCTTAGGCTCTTATCTCTTGGCCAACTTCTGGGACCACCTCTGGCACATCATGAAGTACTGTACCAGTAAGGCTGTCGCTTTGAAACTGGGGAGACTCTATCCTCCACCTTCAGGACAGCAAGGGAATAAGGCGTATGGTGGGAAAACACCCTGGGACTGGATCACGAGCCCAGCCTGCAAGGCCTTGCCTTTCCCCTGCAGTGGGAATTTACCTTCGGTCCTGCTTGCAGGTCTACATTTGCCACCCCAAAGTGGGCAGCAGTCCAGGCAGATCCCATTCAAACACAGCCTATGGAACTCAGCTCCACTTTTAAATTTACATGAAAGCAAAGCAAAGCAAAGCAAAGGAGCTTCTACCAATTGATAGAAAAGGAACCACTATTTCTATACTTGAAAGCAGTTTGTCTTGGTAATCACTTGGGGAGGCATGGAGAAGGTGGTTGCTGATGGTAAGAAAGGAGGAGGGAGGGAGACCCTTTAAAAAGGTTGCGCCCTGCTTCCTCTATGTCCAGTGAGCATCAGTGTCAGCAGTAAGGAAAGTAGAAGCCAGAGGCTGTGGTTATGCTTGGGGTTTAATCCAGCTTCAGTCTGAAATAATACATCAGCAAAGTGACAAGCTGTTTTCTTTCTGTCCTAAATAACCCAGAAAATTCACCTTTGGGATCGATAATGTGGAAAGAAAATTACTGGTCACTTTGCTGAGGTGTTCTGTCGCTGTGAAAGTGGACTGAAGCTGGATTAAACCTTAGGTGTGACCAAAGCCAAGATTTAATCCAGCTTCAGTCCACTTTCACAGCAACAGAATGCATCATCAAAGTGATGAGCTGTTTTCTTTCAGTGTTAAATAACTTAGAAAAAGAAGAAGTTGGCTTTTCTACCCCGCTTTTCTCACCCATTTCAGGGGACTCAAAGCAGCTGACAAAGCTTCTGTTCTTCTCCCCACAACAGAACACCCTGTGAGGTGGGTGAGGCTCTGAGAGCTCAGAAGAGAGCCATGACTAGCCAAAGGTCACCCTTTAATGGGGTCTACAGGAAATTTGGATTATAGATCCTGAAGGACCCATTCAATCTGGATTTCCCTAGAACTGGTGGAAACAAATGTGGCTCTAGTGGGGTCTGCAGTGGAAATGGGGTCTTCCTGCTCTGAGCCTAATGGGTCCTTAAAGGGTCCCTAATGGGTACTTAATGAGTACTTATTGTTAGTGGAACCCCATCCCCCTATGCTGGAGTGTTCACACTCTGTACACATCCCACAAGGGAATGGCTCTACTTCAATGACCTGGAGAGTAGAGGGTTGCTGGTTTGATCCCCAGCCTCTTCCCGAAAGCAGGCAATGGCGAACCACTTCCGAATGTTTGATTTGGTGCAAACAGTTGCAAACCAACTAGTTTGATGGAGACTGTGAACGTGGGATGTGCACGAATGTATTTTGGGGGGCTGGTTTGTATTTAATTGAATGCAAAAAAAATTTGTATTTGTTTGAATATATCCCCTTCGAATGTGGTAGGATCTGAATTCGATATGCATGTTCAGTACGTATCACATACAAACCCCCTACGTATCCAATGTGAATTTTTGCCAGTAAAACTGCACAGAAGTGCTCATGGCATGATCTTCACTCAGTGGCAGAGCGGGCAAGGGACCTGCATGGATATCCGAAAATTCAAAAATCCGATTCGAATTCGGCAAATATCAATATTCAAATCGGGTTTTTGAAAATCTGAATTTTAAAATTCGGATTGAATTCGGATTTTGAAAAATCCGACATGGATTTCTGAATAATTCGACTGAACAGAGCGTCCTTTATCACATCGGAATATCAGGTCAATTTGCGCATATAATACAAGATGCAAATGTGAAAAAACAGGATGCAAACGGATTCAAAAATCAGATAAGAATGTTCCTGACATTCATATCATTCAATATGAACTGGATTTTTAAAAATATGGATCCGGATAATCCAGATTCGAATTGGATTTTCAAAGATACAGATTTTCAATTTTCAATTTGAATCGAATCTGAATGCAACCAAAGCATTTGTGCTCATCCCTCGAGCAGAGCGCCTGCTGAGCGGAGCACTGCCAAGAATGCTGCCCTGCCGAGAGAACAATCCATGGCAAACTGCTCTGTCATTACTGATGCTCACATGGAGTAAATCAGGATTTGGCCACAACCTGACGGTACCCAAGAAGATGCCCTAAAGGCCACTTCCTCCTCAGGAAAATCTCCATTGAACAGTTTCCTGCTGAGAGGGCTGACTCAGGTTAAACCTCATCTGTCTCTCCCCAATGGATGGACGGACAACTGACCCTTTCTCTCTTTATGCTTCTCTCCACTTTCCTGGCGAAGTCTGTAGCCCCCTTTGTACAGTCGTAGTAGAAGAAGAGTTGGCTTTTATGTCCCACCTTTCTCACCCATTCAAGGGGACTCAAAGCGGCTGGCAAACCTTCTGGTCTTCTCCCCACCACAGACACCCTGTGAGGTAGGTGGGGCTATGAGGGCTAAGGAAGAGAGCTGTGACTAGCCCAAGGTCACCCAGCTGACTTTGTGGAGGAAAAGGAAGAAGAACTGGCTTTTCTATCCCGCTTTTCTCACCCATTCTGGATGTGGCAATACTGCTAGCAACCACGTGTGCATTCATTTAAGTGGTTTTAGCTTTTTTTTTTTAAAAAAATAAACTTTATATTTGTAAACCTCGTCAAGATTTTTAAAAATGGGAAGCAGTACGTGAATATCTTAAATAAATAAGGCATATCCAGGTGGATGCTGGGTGCTGTGGGCTTTATCTGAAATCCAGCCATTCTAACATCTTCCTCTTTGTCAGCAAAATGTCTCTATATTTGAGTCCTCACTCTCTTGTCAGCCTTTCCTGCCTTAATCCAGGGATGGAAGGAGGTGTTTCAAAACAACAAATATTAAATGCACATTATCTGCACATAATTCCACTTGTGCGGCACCTTTTTGAACAAACCCCTGGGCAATGAAGAATTGGGCTTTTGCTAGCTTTTACTGGAACCCAACATACACAGTTTAAGGCTTCCAAAATGAAACAAAAGCCAAAAGAAATGCTCTGTGCAGGAGCTAAAATTGTGTGTTTAGCTCACTATTCAACCAAACATTCACTTATTTGGCTTAACAGCAAACCAGTTAATCGAACAAATAATTGTTTGTATTCTATTTCTGACTGGTTCAAAAGCAAGAAATGCCAATTTTTCCCATGGAAAGAATCCCTTTTAAACATCAAAAACACAGTGAGTGCGAATTGTTCAACCAAACAGTTCATGTTCGTAAGTTGTGAACTGGTTTTGTTCAACTGAATTTTCCGATGGTCAAACAACCGAATGTTCGATTTGATGCAAACATTTGTAAACTAGCTAGTTCAACACAGACTGGGTGCTAGAAATCAGCAGGAATGGTTTGGGGGGGGTTGGTTTGTATCAAATCGAATGCAAAAAAATTGTTTTGTTTGAATAGATCCCCTTCGAATGTGGTAAGACTTGAATTTCATATGAATGTTCAATACGAATTTGATACAAATGTTTGAAATGAATCCCATCCAAATCCCCTATGTATCCCATACAAATGCGCTACTTATCCGCTCTGAACGTGTCAAATCCGCCCTGAATCCCTTTTCAATCCACTCTCAATCCACTTCGAATACACTCTGGATCCGTTGCAGATGTGACCGGCACAGCTGTTTTCCCAGCTCCCCAAGTTCACAAATGCAACAAAGTTTCATATGAATGTTCCAAACTATTTCTATTTGAATTTGAATGCCTGAACTTGGATGAATTCAAACAAATTTGGAATGTTACGAACATCCGTGTCCATCACTGTGAACCAGCTGAGCCAGTTTGGCTCTTTGCATGCCGGTTTGGCAGTGACTTCACAGAGGTGGGATACTGGCCAGACCCTGTTCGCATTTGCTCTTTTTCTCCTGCTTCCGTTGCAAAAGCAAACAGGTTGCGTAGCTTTCTATCAAGCTACCTGATCCCCTTGCCCCGAGGAAGCCCTTTCTCTCGGCTGCTGTTCAACCAAAAGCAAAACAAACAAACAAGGAGAGCAGCAGAAATTCCAAGGCTTCGTTTTCAACTTTGTTCTGCAGCCTAAGGCGATGAACGTTCCCGTCAACAAATGTTTCTGTTTCACTGTGCACTGGGCGAACAGGACTTTTCCTCTGCTTGTACTAAAACCGCTGCAGCGCGCACCGGTTGAACTAAAGCCCTGAATGTTCCCAGTATGCAATAGCAGCCTGTCCCTCTCCCCAGCCCCACCCTGTGCATAATCAGCCAAGCCCCTTCCGAGATCCATGTCGCTGCTTCTTTCTCTGGGCTGCTCTTCCAGCAATGCCATTCCCTGTCCAGCATTCCCAGTCTACCAAGGGCTTTTTCCATGGGTGGAGGGGAAGGGGCGGAGGCTTGGCCCACCCTTGTAATACCACGTGACTCCCGTTGAGCTTTGACTCCTGGATTCAGGGTCAACAGATGGTCTCTAAATAGGGCTCCACGCTGACTCTCCTTCCCGACTCATAATATTGAATTCTGAAGGAAAGTGCCTTCTCCAGGAGGCCCGTCCTGAGGAACAACACAGTTCTTTCCTGGAAACCTTTATGTGAGGCCAACTCTAGGGGGTGGCCTGATATCCTGCCAGGAGACGATAATGCCAGAAATCCCCCCTCTGCAACTGATCGCCTCCTAACTAGGGATATGCACAAAGAAGAAAAATCACATCTGTTTTGCTGTCGAATTAAAAATCAAAAAAACACGTTCCATTGTCGAATCATTAAGTAAAAAAAACTGGATTTTCAATCCGATCTGGACATCTCCGAGTTCAAAATATTTGACCAAATTTGTGAAAATTAATCTTGTTTTGCAGAAACTTGTGCCTATCTAAACAGCACTGCAGGTAGCAATGTCTTTGCACATTTTACCTACCCGTGCATCCGGGCATTTGAATGTCCCAAATGCCCAGATGTGCATTTTGGCACCTCCATGCACACTTGGATGCTTGTTTCACCCTCCACACATGTGGCCCTCATAGCTCCATCCAGAAAGTAAGTAAAAAGCATCATTGCTGGGGACTCCATGGCCGGCCCCGGGCCTTCCAACGATAGCTTTAAGCACATTTAGTGGAGAGGGAGCAGATTCATGCGGCAACCTCATCACAGCAGTGCCATAATGGCGCTATATTCCTCCTGTCTGTAGGGGCCCCTAACTGGAAATAAACACAAGCCAGAAAGTGACCGTAGTGGGAGCATAGATGTGCAACCAGCATTTTCGCATCTTGCAGTCTCTTGCAGAATAATTTGTGCCAGTCCGAAGTTCTGCAAAGTGCTCATATTATGTAACTTAGGTGCCACTGTAAAGGCAGGGGTTCAGATATTGTTCCAAGACCCCAGATGTTCCATGCTCTGACCTTAACGCAGAAGACTTAGCAGATGCCGGTATAAAATACAACACAAGAAACGCACAACAGAAACGATCTGGGAAACGTTCCTCATTCTCCAGGTAAGGTTCCTCCTAACCTGAGCGGAGGCCCATCCTCTAGGTCTGAGTTAACATGTTTATCTTGCAGCTCAAGAGACCAGAAGTGGGGAAATGAATGAATTTCCCAGAAAGATTCACCTAAGCAGGTGAGCTAGCAATGAAAATTGCACCTGTGTGATGTTCCCCCAGCCTTAGGGGGAAGGAGGACCATCCAGTTACCTCTATTTGCAGACCAGGAAGAAAGGAGGAATTATTTTTCCCAATGAGACTTGAATCCTACTCAGAAGTCAAAAAGAATTCAGAAAGCAGGATTCCGGCTGCATCCAGACGCCGCTTCCTTATTCCACTGTTTTTTGATATTCCGGATTAAAGGGCTACCGGGAGTCCTTTATTCTGGAATATCAAAAAATAGTGGAAGAAGCTACTACTTCCATATGTGGTGAAGCGGTCAGATTGCTCAGGAACTTTGGGCACTAATTAATGCAATTCTGAATACCAGTAGTGTACCCACTCCAGAGCTACGTCTGTTGCAATTATGTCCCGAAACTACTCTTAGTAAGTTGAAATGTGATTTTTTATTAACAGCGGCAAGATAAACTATAGCCCAAGGCTGAAAGGACCAATGTATAATAACCATTCTAAGTTGATACAACAATCTCTGGCAGATAGCCAAAGTAGAATTTGCATTTAAGAAAATGCAAAGACAGTTATTAGAATGGGAATAATTTACCATACTGCAAATGTTTCTATTTCTCCTAACCCAATGGTATCACTAACATTCTTCGACAGTAGGGATGGTGCATGGATTTTGGAGGGGAATTTGATTAGTATCAAATCGAGTGCAAGAAAATTTG
This sequence comes from Aspidoscelis marmoratus, assembly GCA_014337955.1. NCBI lineage: Eukaryota > Metazoa > Chordata > Lepidosauria > Squamata > Teiidae > Aspidoscelis > Aspidoscelis marmoratus. Next base: position 899,948 of record MTQE01001340.1, on the reverse strand, counting down.
TATTAGTTTGAGTAGATTCCCTTTGAATGCGGTAGGATCTGAACTTGATATGAATGTTCGATATGAATCGTGTACGGATTCCCTCCGTTTCCGTTCTGAGCACATCAAATCCAACCTGAATCCACTTTGCATCTGCTCTCAGTCCACTTTGGGTCTACTCTGATCCATTGCAGATGTGGCTGGCGCAGCTGCTTTCCCACCTCCCCAGCAACGAAGCTTCATGCGAATGTTCCAAAGCATTCGATTCAAATTTAACTGTCAGTCTTCGAAGGTGCCAACATCCGATTCAAATTAAAATGCCCGAATTCGGCTGAATTCAAACCGATTTTGGATGTTATGAATATCTGTGCACATCCCAGTAAAAATCTATCTCGATCTGGACTCACATGGTGCTGAGATCTCCATAATTATCTTTTGAGATCCAGTCGATTTTCGAGTCCTCTGCTACGTGCCACATGAATTAGTTCTTTAGTTACTTGAAAGCAAATTTAATGTTTTGTATGTTGAGTAAAGTTCTTGTTTGGATTTTTTTTTTAAAGCAGAATAAATAAGTGACGTTTGGATGCAGCCTAAGAATCATTTTCACTCTCAGGAAAGAGGTGAAGCAGCTCCCCTCCCCCCGCCAGCCCTGAACAGGGTCAGCTCTAGCAGAGCAGGTACCTGGAGTGAGGAGGAGTCACCTGAGCCTCTGGAAGTAGGCGGGGCCAAACTGGGCAGTGCATAGTCACCTGGCTGCTTCTCAGCATGCTGGGGTAGAACGGCTGGGCTGGGCAGGGCAGGGCAGGGGCCCCTGTGCCCCCCTGCCCCCCTGCCCCCCTGCCCTCTGCTCTCTGGGGGCCACACCACTCTGAAGCCGGTCCTGCCACAGTTCCAAAGGTCACCAGTCACCTTTGGGGAGGAGGGAAAGACCCACCCTGCAAGCGTAAGTAGAAGAGACAGTTGCAAGAACTCACCCCTGGCAGTGTTTTTTGCTCGTGGAGGGCGCTCTGGGCTTTGAGGGCAGATTCGCGGGCACAGTAGGTCAGGAAGGCGCATCCTGGAAGAGGAAAGAGGAAAGGCTGCATTATGATCCTTGCCAAGGGGCAGGAAATCCCACGAGGTGGCAGAATCCCATAACGGATGGAAAATACACCTGCCAGTCCAAACACAGAGCCCTTGCCCTACCACAGTTTCCTACTGCTGGATTTCCTGAGACCTTTTCACAGGGAGCTGGGCCTTCTGGGGCACTTATGTGCTCACCGATGCCCACGATCTTGTCTTTAATTTCGAAAATGGACTGCGAGAGTATCTCTGCCTGCAGGCCAACGGTGCCTGTTCTGCATCAGTCTGGCAGACCATCCGGTGCCTGATACCCCAAGGCTGTTGCAAGAGCGAGAGCATTAAAAATGCAGCACTGAGCACCCACCGGCCATATTGGCAAACTCTGCTGGTGGTGAAGGGGAGAGGAAAAGAGAAAAGCAACGGTTTCCAGAGAAAGAGATACAAAACCGTTCCCAAGGCAAGCACCCAAATTACCCCAATTTACTGTGCAACAGCTTCCCATAAGTAAATGCAAAGGCAAAGAAGAGCCCTTTTCTTTCTTTCTTTCTTTCTTTCTTTCTTTCTTTCTTTCTTTCTTTCTTTCTTTCTTTCTTTCTTTCTTTCTTTCTTTCTTTCTTTCTTTCTTTCTTTCTTTCTTTCTTTCTTCCAGGAACATGTAACTGTGCTGCTGTTTCCTGGAAATATGGAACTGCGGAAGGAACAGGATCCTGAGGGACCCTTAACTCAACCCAGCTCCATCTCTCTGGACCATCTGAATCAGGACAGGCGGCTGAAGTCCTTGACCAGTGCCTGGAGGAGGTAATGGGCTGGATGAGGGCCAATAAATTGAAGCTGAAACCAGACAAGATGGAGCTGCTGTGTGTCACTGGGTCTCGTGCCTGTGAAGTCAGGAGGCGTCCTGCCCTGGATGGGGTCATAATGTTCTGGGAGGGACAGGTGCGAAATTTGGGGGTACTCTTGGACTCTGTGCTGATGCTTGAAGCTCAGGTGGAGGCCATGGCCAGGAGCGCCTAGTCTCAACTACAGCTGGTTCGACAGCGAAGGCCCCTTCTCGACAGAGATGCTTTGGCCACAGTTCTCCATGCTCCGGTAACTTCCAGACTGGACTACTGTAATGCACTCTACATGGGGATGCCCCTGAAGACGGTTCAGAAGCTGCAGCTAGTGCAGAATGCAGCTGCTAGACCGCTGACGGGGACAACTGGCTGGAATCACATCACGCTGGTCTTAAAAAGAGTTGCACCGGCTGCCAATTTACTACCAAGCCCAATTCAAGGTGTTGATCATAGGGGAGGAACCTCCTGCCCTAGGAACAGCCCTGACAGCGAAGAGCAGAGCAGAAAAACTGTGTCTTGATCCACAATACCCTTCTCCTAATGGAACGCTGAATATCAACAGTCTTTAATACTTTACATAGTTATATACACCATGTGCAAATGTAACCCTAGAGATAGAAAGCGTTATCCACTCTCTATTTAACATCAACGGGGCAAATCAAGGACCTACTCTGGGATGTCTCCCCCACACCCTGGTTTTGGAATATCCTCCCAGTGGAGGTACGCCTGGTACCAACTTTGGGTGTTTTTCTGTGCCTTTGATTGACAGTTTCCTCAGGATGTCGCCCTGCCAGGGTGTGGGGAAGGAGAGAGGTTGGGTGGGTTATATTTTAAATATATTTGTGTTTTATTGCGTGCTGTTGCCTGCCCTGTAACCTCAAGGGGAAGGACAGGTACAAATGTTATAAAGACTGCGGGTGTCTTCCCATTCAGGATTTAAAGAGCTTTGAAATTGCTTTGAGCACTCACTGTTCCCAAAGTTTTAAAAGAATCAGCAGTTTCCGAGGATTAACAGTCCCAAAATGCAGATTATATATATTTGAATCAAAGGAGGTCTCGCTGCTGGATTTAGAAATAATCCTCACTATTTTTTGGGGGGGAGGGAACCATGCTTTAGGGGCGTTCTCAGTTTTCCCTGATCCGATGATAAGCCGTAATTTCGTCCCTTTTTCCCTAGGCTCTTGCCATTACTGAAGCCCTGAAAGCATCCTTTCCCCGCTTCTAAGTGTAGATTTCTTTTTCTATGCATGTTTTACCCTAGTTTTTAATGTTTCCTGTAAACCACTTTCAGATTTTTTAAAAACAATGAAACGGGGTATATTGATGCCTTAAATAAATAACCATTAATATGGCATTTATGTAAACCCCCCTCCCAGTTTGCTTAAAAGGGCCCAGGGCGGTGGTAGAAGGCAGGTGGAAGAACCCTTGACTGAGGGTCGCAAGAGGTCCAGGCATGGACAATCAGTGGTCTTAGAACCCCCACAAACAAGCCTGGAATAATGTCTCTCCTCACAGCTAGAACCATGGCGTGAAACTAAAGCAATCACAAGCAGGACCTCTTCCTCACATGTCCCAGTGCACCTTGAGGAAAGTACGCTTTGCCCAGAATGGTGCCATTTCCCAGTCCTGTTTGGGCTCTTTTAAAGAGGTCCACAACCAGACAAGGCTTCATGTTTCAGACTGAGAAGCAGGTCCCAAGAGTCTTAGGTACAACCTGGGAGACCTTTCAGAGCCGCACCAGGAAGCCCGCCCAGAACTGGCACCAAGGAAAGACCAGTCGGAGACCGTGACGGCTGAGAGGCAACTTTGACGGGTGGGCCCAGACTTTGACGGTGGAAGCAGACCTGGGAGTCCGCAGTGAGAGTCGCTCCATCCTGCTCCACCCATAACCTGTTCCCAGGAAAGGCTGGTTTCCTGCCACAGACCAGGCATCCCACCCTGTGCCAGAACAACCCATGTAAGTGTTGAAACAGCCACAACCAGGAAGGACAGTCCCTTGTGTTCTGAGGGAGTTTGGCCATCTTGCGATTGCTACCTCTAAGCACGTGCCACAGTGGAGCCCAGAATCCCTGGGTTGGAAGCACCAAGGACTCCGCCTCCAGCACCCCACCTCGGAGCACTCGTAATATCACATTAAAGGTGGTGGCGGCAGCCAGGAAAAGCACAAGGTTGCAGGTTTGATCCCAACCACCTTCCTGGGCAAAACCCATGATGGACGTTATCCTTGGAATCGCCTAAACTTCTTTTAGCAGCACCTGCAGTCTTGCACAAATCAGGAACAAGCTAAAAGGCACATAGACTGGTGTCTCCAAGCGTGGGTGAAAAGCCACGATGATACCTGCTGGGACCATAAACTGGGAACACCACACATATCTGTGGCAGCCCCAGGGTTGTCCCTCATAGCAAAGTGATGGTCTGAAATATTGGAATTATGGGAAATCCAGCAAGAATTCCAGATTTCTCATTATATTGATTCCTTGTGAGCCATTCTGGCCTTGCGGTTGGAGTGTTCGGTTGCTTCCGCACATGCCCTTAAACACCCATTGAGGACACATGTGGAAGGATGCAGCCGCACAGCGGCACCTTTTTGAGCCAGTTTAGTCTAGTGGTTAGGGAGCCGGACTCTTATCTGGGAATACCGGGTTCGATTCCACCCTCCCCCATGAAGCCAGCTGGGTGACCTTGGGCTAGTCACAGCTCTCTTCGGAGCTCTCACAGCCCCACCTACCTCACAGGGTGTTCTGTTGTGGGGAGAAGAACAGAAGCTTTGTCAGCCGTTTTGAGTCCCCTTAAATGGGTGAGAAAAGCGGGGTAGAAAAGCCAACTCTTCTTCTTCTTTTTAGGCCGCTATTACGACGGAGCATCCCCACAGTAACACCCATTAAGCACACATGTGGGAAACCACGTCCACACAGCAGCACCCATTAAGTACGGAAAGGGCAGACCGCGTCCGCACAGTGGGCCTTTCCGCTTAGGGTCTAAAAACGGATTTAGAGCCAGATGCGGGAAGGATTTGGACGTTGCATCCGCACAGGGAACCCAATTAGGGTCCCTTTGAGGACACCACGTCCGCACATCAGCGCGGAAAACCGGTTTTGCCACTGAATTCTACCCAGATGTAAGACCTGAAAAAATCAGGTCTTACATCTGGCTTTTTCCCTTAAAATGGTTTGGAAGCGAACGCTTCTGCACCGGAGGGGGAAAAGCCGGATTGCCGGCGCATGCCCGGCTGACAGAGAGGCAGAGCGCATGCTCTGCGAGTCTGACAGGTGGGCGAGTCCAGCGGCCGGCTTCCCTGTCTTCCCCCTGGCCAGAGAAACTGCGATCAGCTGTTCTCTGGCCTGGAGGAGGCAAGTCCTACTCCCACCCCTACCCTGCCAAGAACCCCACGCTTGCCCTCAGCCTTACCTCGTTGTTGCCGGCCCGATTCTGGGGCTGGCAGGTCCGGCGCCGCGGCCCTGCTGGTCCCGGCAGCCCAGCGGCAGCCCTGGCCAATCAGGAGGCGCTCAGGACACAGGCGCGCAGCCTCCTGGGACCCCGCGGCCAGAATCGGGGCGACGCCGAAGAGGTAAGGAGGGGATCACTTGGGCTCTCCCCTGGGGGGGGCTCGGGAGGGGTTTGGAGAAGCTCCCCCTGGCTCCAGAAGCGGCGATCCACTGCTTCCGGGGCCAGGGGGAGCTGCGACAGCGGAGACCCCCAGCTCGCCATGCTGAGCTCCGGCAGAGCCAATCGTGGCGGGCCGGGGAGGGCCCCCGGTCCACACAGCACCCACCTCAAATCCGGATCTAAGTCATCCTTCCGCCGCGTGAGCAGAAGGACCGGAGGGGGGGGGGTGTAGATCTGTATCTATTACATACAGATCTACCTCTGTAAATCCGGATCTATTCTATATCAGATTTACTAAATCCGGATGAGGTAGATCCGGATTTACAAAGGTAAGTGCAGAAGCACCCTTGGACTCTTAACCGGAAGTCTCCTGGTTCAATTCCACAGTCCTCCACAAAGCCAGCTGGGTAGCCTTGGGCTAATCACAGCTCTCTTTCTGAGCTCTTGTAACCCCACCTACCTCGCAGAAGGTTTGTCAGCTGCCTTAAGTCCCCTTAAATGGGTGAGAAAAGCAGGGTATAAAAGCCAACTCCTCCTCCTTGGATTCTAGCAAGCATGGGAAAAGTATGAAGCATGGGAAAATTTAGCAAGCGATGGGTGGGTGCTTGCTAACATCCGGGTATTCGTGGAGAGCACCAACGACACAAGAATGCAACCAAAGGAGGAAAGAAGCTGAGATTGCCACCTGGGCTTATGTATAAACAGAATAAAGGACGCCCTCTGTCTTCATGCATCAGATGCAAAAGTGTGTTTCTGGGGTTTTTTTTTTGGGGGGGGGGGACTTTCCTTCTCTGACTGGGACTCTCCTGCATTCAGATAATCCAAGGACTGAATCCGTTTCACCTACAAAAATGGGCCCAGGAGAAGGGCTGCCCATCTCTGTCCTACTCTGAAGGAGCATGGAGGCAGCCAGCATGCCCTGGTACCCATAGCTGGAGGGGACAACCTGAGCTGGCCGCTACCGGCTGCATCTTGCTTACGTGGCCCATGGAGACAGCATGCCTCTCCCTACCTTGGGAAGGATGTTCTGGTGTGCAAAGCAACAGTGTGCAAGGGGCAACCTAACCTGGCTCCACCCAGACCTACTACAATGTCACTGGACCACTCTCGGAGGCACCTTGTTTCATCTAGATCACGAGAAGTAATGATTCTTCTTGACTCTACCTTGGTCAGGCCTCATCTGGAGTCCTGTGTCCAGTTCTGGGCTACCCAGCTCAAGAAAGACATTGACAAACTAGAGCAGGTCCAAAGGAGGGCTACCAAAATGGTGAGTGGTCTGGAAAGCAGGTCCTACAAGGAACGGTTGAAGGATCTAGGAAGGTTTAGCTTACAAAAGAGAAGACTGAGAGGAGACGTGATTGCGGTCTTCATGTATCTGAAGGGCCGTCACAGTGCAGAGGGATTGTCCCTGTTCTCACTTGCACAAGTTGGAAGGACAGGAAACAACGGGATGAAACTTCAAGGGAGTCAATACAGATCAGATATTAGGAGAAACTTGCTGACAATGAGGGTGATCCGTCAATGGAATAGGTTGCCGCTGGGGTTGTGGGTTCACTGGAGGTCTTCAAGCTGAGGCTGGACCTACATCTGTGTGGGATGGCTTAGGAAATCCTGCCCTGAGCAGGGACCCCTGGACTCCATGACCATGGAGCTTCCTCCCAACTCTCTGATTCTGTGATTCTGTGATCTCCACCCAAAGGCAGGCGAGCACAGGCTAAAATGGCCAAAGTTCCAGGTCTGTCCTAAGGCGGACTGTCAGGCTGAGGTGTGGTCTTGGGCCTGCTCTCTGGGGGCACCCTGATTATAGGAAGAACTACAAGTGGCAGCAGCTTAACATTGGCAGAATTTGTAGGCCTTTCGCACTACAGTTGAATGGCTGTAGTGCAGTTAGGCTAGGACAGGCAGGTAAGGGATGCATTCCCCCGTGCCCCATACCTGCCTAGGTGTGAATGGGGAATCCGTCCCTGTGTGTGCTAGCCCGGAAAGGCTGGCGCAGGGGCAGGATGCCCCCCCACGCCTGCTGCCATTGTGCCGGGTCGGTCCACTGGCTGGCAGGCTGGGGTCCTGCAGGATGTAGTCGACCCAATCGGGTCAGCTGCACCCTGCAGGGACCCCCTGGGCACCCCACCCACCCAGGGGCCCACGCCAAGCCCCAGACGTGTGCGTGCGACTTACCTGGTTGCTGCCCGGGACTGGACTTGCAAGCTCTGTGGACTTGGCAAGAGTCCCGGGTGGCAACTTGGTAAGCCACACACACGCGTCTGGGGGTGGCATGGGCCCCCGGGTGGGGGGGAGCCCAGGGCGTCCCTGCAGGCTGCAGCTGACCCAATTGGGTCGGCTACAGCCCGCTGGACCCCAGGACGGCCCGGCCCAGTATCGCCCTTCCCCCAAAGGGGGCTGTTGGCCAGAGGGCCCGAAAGGGCCCAGTGGCCGAGGGAGAGGCGGAGCCCAGAGCTGTTCGGTAAGGAGAGTGTGAATGTCTTTCCGAGTTTAAATGTCTTTCTGTTATTTCTGGGTAGGAAGCAGGTTTTGCAATTATCTGTTTGTTAGGCTATTTTGTATACTGCTTCCTATTATAAATATCCAAAGCAATCTAGAATGTAATATAATAAAATACAATTGCAGATACCTGATGAATATATCTCCCCAGGAAACATAGCAGCCATCTGACTGAGCACTGGCCACATAGCCAAATGCACACAGAAAGTGATGTTTTAGCATGATGCCCAAAGAAATCAAGCATTCCCTACATTATACCTGACAGTAATTTAACAAAAATGTGAAATATCTTTTACACTTATTATTATTGTCAGGAAATAATGTAATAGCCAGAAACTAGAAATTACACTCTATCCTAAATCTTACAAGGTGGTACAATAAACTACTAGAATATGCGCTCACAGAGTTAATTACTACACAATACATCCAAATATCTGGGTTGGAAGGAGCAATATTCGTATCTTGAGGTCTGGAACCCGTCAATTTTGTATCTAGAACAAATTATTGCAGAATATGCCTTTTCTACCACAGTCATGAACTTGTTATTGAAATAAAGAACTTTTTTTTTTTGAATTACATTTACACGCCCAGCTATTTGCAACTTGAATGTGCATATTTTCCACACCATTCTGATTCATGGTTATTGAAAATTCTTTTTTGGGGCTTATCTTAATTGTTGTTATATGACTTCAGTTTAAATAAAATTGATTAATTTTTTTTTAAATTCCGTTTTTATAAAGAAAGTCATGGGCAAAGGTCTGGAAATGGAAAATACTTCGGTGGTTCTGAGTTAAAGACTTGGTATGACGGATTCTCACAAACAAACAATATGTTTGCAGATGCTGATTTGGGCGTACCAGAATGGCCGTAGCACAGTGGTAGCGCAGCTGTCTGGAAAGCTGAGGGTTGCAGGTTGGATTCCTGGTATCTCCACAGAACGAAATCATGGCATACTGCTTCTGTATAGGCCAAGATACCTTGATGTTACCAAACTAGGCTTCATATGCATAGGTGCTAATGTGTATCAACGTTGTGGCTGTGTTCCCACCTACAGCAAATCCGGAGCAAACCCAGATTAATCTGATCCAGAGTAATCCGGGTTCTGCTGCGGGTTAGGGTTGGAGGCCGGGAACAGCACTAAGCCCGCATTGGGCTGTTCCCAAACAGAACCCGCAGGTTCTGGATTTTTAGCCCCTCTGGGGACGTGCCCTGGGACAGTACGAACCAAAGCAAGAAGGGGAAAAGCATGGCCTCAGGCATGCAAGCCAAACGTATTGACATGTAAAGCCCTAAATTAAATAGCTGGGAAGGCGCGTTCCTTCCTATATAGACCTGTCTGTGCATTAAGATCTCAAAGCGAGGGTCTTCTTGTAGCTCCGCAGCCCATGCAGATGTGAGAGGCCGTGGCACGTAAGAGGGCCTTCTCTGTGGTGGCCCCTGGCTTTGGAATAACTTCCCAAAGGAGGTACCCTGAGTGTCGACTTTTTGGAGGCTGGCTAAAACATGCCTCTTTACCTGGGCCATTGATTGCTGCTTCCTCTGAGTTTAGCCAAGAAGGGCAGGGGGAGAGGTTGGGTGGGCTATATTTTAAAATATGTTTTCATGTTTTTACATATTTTGTGACTCGTCCTGGGACCTCCAGGTAAAGGGTGAGATACAAAGGTAGGTAGGTAGGTAGGTAGGTAGGTAGGTAGGTAGGTAGGT
>MTQE01001340.1:863389-877717 GCA_014337955.1 Aspidoscelis marmoratus | reverse complement strand
AAGCAGGAGGCCTCTAAGGCCATTTGCTGGGATCTGAGAGCAGGAGGTTTTGCTCAAGAATAAATGTTCATGGAAAAATAAGGCAACCCCTGAAAATAAACCCTGACGCATCTTTTGGAGCAAAAAATTAACATAAGACCCTGTCTTATTTTGGAGGAAACAGGGTAGAACATTCCAAGTTGTTATGAACCCTTCATCTGTGGGGATTCAGTTTTTAGAATGGTGGCATAAAATAGAAATCAAATTAATTGTTTTTAAAGAACAGCAGCTCACCAACTTGTTCCCAGGCCTCAAGGGCCTTCACCTTGCAGCCACCTGGGCTTGACGGTTGCCACCGGCTGATCTGTAGGTTTCCCCCCTCCCACAGCCAGTCTGGCTAGCTTTGGGGTCCAGACGCCCCACAACTCAGAAGCGCTGCAGACACGTTTGCAGACTGGCTTCCCGCCAGTCGTCAGCACTGTGGGCCCAGCCAGCCATCCCGGCTGGAGGCCACGTGTCTGATGGAAACTGGCATCCATCACAGGTAGAGTGTACCAGTGAGGACTGAGCAAACTCCTGGGTGGGTGGGTGGGGGGCATTTGTTCCTGGTCCATTAGGGGGAAAGGGGTGAGGATGGCATTCAGGGGCATAAATGCCAACCACAGGACAAGCCAGGCTTTTCGCCAAGAGCTCAGTATCCAAAGAATGACCGGGAGCCACTGTGGCTGATTGTTCGGCCCACGATCACCTAATTTAGCTGGCTGATGAGCTTGGTACTTTATCACTGCACTCTGCACATGTTTTTTATTTTCAGTCTGTATTGTATGGGGGCGTTAATGCTACCCTAGTTAGGCCCTGGTGAAGTCCCTGCATCATCTTACTCTATCCTTCCCATTCTTCCAGTCTGGGGAAGGAGCCACACTTGGCGCTCACATTCCATTTGCCATGCGCGCAGCAATCCCACCTAGCCTGTGCTCTTTAACATCATGCAAACACTACATTTTCAAAAGGTGAAAACGTGATTGTCTAATTCAGCTTTAGTTTTTTCTTCTTTCTGAAAAATGTTCTTTTAATCAGCTTTGCTGCTGCCTTGAGACTGCGTTACGGAAAAGCACACAAGCGGTCAAAAAAAGTAATATTAATCCATTCCATGTCGTGGGATGCTCCAGTGCTCAAAGCGTGTGGTTTTTCATCTCACCCGTGAGCAACTGAGGACCTGCTTTCTGGCTGGCTTCCAAGTGCAGCCTGCCATCTTCAGGCTGCAATTCAACATGTGCTGCAACTACTTTCTGAGCGATGATGAACTTCATACCCAGGCTTTGCAATTTCACAACAAGGTTTAAACGGCCTTGAATGAGAAGCAGTAGGACAAAGTTCTTAACAGTCTTCACTGGGTTTTTAAAAATAATATTTATTTTCTTTCCCACTTCTATGATCCTACAAGGGGATGGAAGCACTTTGTTGCATGCTGCTGTCTCTCCAGCTGAGGAGGCTGCAGGGTCAAAAGGCAGCAAAGCAGCTTCGGGGAGCTACACAAAGGGATTTTGGCACAGCCCAAAGTGATGCTCCAACCACTATTCCTCACAGCCTGAGAAGAATAAAACATCAGGCTGCGCCCACAAAAATGTAACAGAATGAGCCAGGAATCACATTAGAGCCATTTTCCTGTCCAAATCCAGCAGTCTTGGACTCAGGACCAGATCAGGGAGGGAGAGGGAAACAGAAGCACTTTCTCTGGGCAGCAGATTTATTGGGGGTTGGAAAAAATGGCAGACAAAATGTATTTCATATTTTCAAAATCTTATTTGTGAGGAGCAGACACCTGGCAAAAATAGGTCTCTGCCCCTCTCAGACTTCTTGTTTTAGATCCACTTGGCCCTGGCATGAAGATGAGATCCTTCATTACTTCATTGTTGTGTGTCCAGAGATTCCTAAAGGCTAGTGCCTGAATCTGGCTTGAAAACTAATGATGGGGAAGCTTTGTATCTGTTAGTCTGGTATGAGTGTGTGTGTCTGTGTGCACGCATGCACAAATGGGTCCTGAGCATATAGCAACCACTTCACCTTGGAGATAATACGTGTTTAAAAGCCCTTGGAATACCAGCAGAACAGGCTGAGTATGAGCCAGCCCCGTGAGGGGGCAGCAAAAAAGGCAAATGCCATTGTGACCCTCATCAATAGAAGCCCAGCCTGATTCATAGGAAACTACAGCGCTGTGGCTTGTGGTTAACACACACACACACTCACAAGCATGTGCATGTGCATGCACTACCTAAATTGCTGTGTCAATTTCTGGGCAGCATGTTTGAAGAAGAATTTGGTCAAAGCAGGCCAAATCTACAGGAGGCCAGCGAAGAGCATCAGGAATTTAGTATCAGAGAAATAGACATGTTAGTCTAATTCAAAAAGTCCAGCAAGGTAGTTAGTAGCACTTGGAGACTAACATCAGAAAGGTTGGTGGCATCAGCTTTTGTAGACACGTCTACTTCTTCAGATGCTAGATGTGCCCATTGGGCCCCCTAGCATCTGAAGAAGTAGAGGTGGCCATTGCTCCCCCGGCATCTGAAGAAGGAGATGTCCCCATTGGGCCCCCTAGCATCTGAAGAAGCAGACGTGCCCATTGGGGGCCCCCAGCATCTGAAGAAGCAGACGTGCCCATTGGGGGCCCCCAGCATCTGAAGAAGCAGACGTGCCCATTGGGGGCCCCCAGCATCTGAAGAAGCAGACTTGCCCATTGGGGGCCCCCAGCATCTGAAGAAGCAGACGTGCCCATTGGGCCCCCCCAGCATCTGAAGAAGCAGACGTGCCCATTGGGGGCCCCCAGCATCTGAAGAAGCAGACGTGCCCATTGGGGGCCCCCAGCATCTGAAGAAGCAGACGTGCCCATTGGGCCCCCCCAGCATCTGAAGAAGCAGACGTGCCCATTGGGCCCCCCCAGCATCTGAAGAAGCAGACGTGTCTACAAAAGCTGATGCCACCAACCCTTCTCCTGTTAGTCTCCAAGTGCTACTAACTACCTTGCTGGACATCAGGAATTTAGAATTAAAGTCCTTACAGGGACAGATGGATTGATCGCTCTTGGTTTAGCCCAGAGTAGAGAAGATTGAGAGGTCATGGGTATGAAAGGCCCACAAACAACCTTCTTTCTGTCCCCCCAGAATGGAGGTTAAGCAATGTGAGAGAAACAGCAAGGAGGAAGATCCCAGCTGGCCATGAGAATCTCCTGGACCAGAGGGGTAACTAGATGGCCGCAAGGAACCCATTTCCAAAGCTAAAGTTTTACAAGAAGGAGCTAGAGCTGGGGAAAGGGGTGGGCCTTTTCCAGCAAAGCCAGATAGCCTTCCTCCCAGAAATGGTGCAGCTCCAAAGACTGTCTGCCCAAGGTTGGCAGAGTCAAGATGGACCCCAAGGGAACAAGACACTGCCTTTAATCACGGTGGCTTCCAGGAGCTCAGAGTATCTCAGGAGCAGGAATCTGGGCCAGTTTGGTCTAGTGGTTAGGGAGCCAGACTCTTATCCGGGAATTACCAGGTTTGATTCTGCCCTCTTCCATGAAGCCAGCTGGGTGACCTTGGGCTAGTCACAGCTCTCTTCTGAGCTCTCACAGCCCCACCCACCTCACAGGGTATCTGTTAGGAGAAGAACAGAAGGCTTGTCAGCCGCTTTGAACCCCCTTAAATGGATGAGAAAGGCAGGGTAGTAAAGCCAACTCTTCTTCTTCTTCTGAACCCTTAGAGCAGAACCTTGAAGAGCACCTGTCCACCAAGGCAGAGTCCCAAACCGGAGTGTCCCTTCCTTTCCAGCCAGGTGGATCCCAAAACTACTCAGCTACCTGCCTTAACAGGTCACTTGCAGGCAGAAGGTGGCAGTTTCAAGGGAGCCTGGCAGCTCTTGGTGGGACGCTTGGATGGCCGCCCTGGACTTATGATGATAATAATGTGGCCTATTAGCAGGAATACAGGAGGTGGTTTATTCTACAGAGCTGAAGAGGTGGTGTACTCTCCTCCCTGCCACCCTGAAAGGTAGGTCAAGGCCAGCCAGGAAGGTCTCCGGGCCTTGTAGGGTCTACCTTGACTCTAAGCTGGCTCTCTGTCATTCAGGGGTGCAGCCTATTTTTGGATGCAGAGAATACTGCTAGACAGTATGGAAGAGGAAATCTGCTCAGACCCTGAGCTGCTTACCTTGCCTCTTAAGGCCGCTTCCAGGATCAGAAAACTGTTTTTTATAGGAAGGTGAAATAGATTCTTAGCGCTTGGGAGCTCTGCACCGGCTGCCTAGTCACTACCGAGCCCGATTCAAGGTGTCGGTGTTACAATACAAAGCCCAGAACAGCTCCAGCTCTGGTTATCTGAAGGAGTGCCTTTTCCTATACCAGTGATGGCCAACCTATGACACGCGTGTCACAGGTGACACGCCAAGCCCTTTTGGGTGACACACCTGCCCACCCTGGCACCTGGGCGTGTGGTGCTTGCTTGTTCTTGAAGTGCATGAAATACCAACTTTCAATTGAAGATTTAGCAACAAAAGTCACTAATGTAAAGAATAATTTGTTTTTGCTTTTAATAAAATACATATATCAAAAATATAACTTTTTTTTACTAGAGCTACAAATATCACAAAGTTATGGATATTTCGAGATGTGACACAACACCCGAGTTAAGCTAGATTTTATTGTGAATTTTGACACACTGAGCTCAAAAGGTTCGCCATAATTGTCCTATACAGACCTGCCCGGGCGTTGAATCTCAAGGAGGTGCCCTCAGAAGTGCAACGAGGTAGGGGCACACAAGGGGGCCTTTTCTGTGGTGACCCCTCAGACTATGGAGCAGCCTCCTTCTGGAGCTGCGCCAGATGCGTACACTATATAGTCTTTGGGACCTGGTTAAGATCTACCTTTGAGGTTTAGCTTCCTCTGACTGTTATCCCGCAAGGGAGGGAAGGTCACATTTAAAATATATTTTAGATTATTCTGTATATCTTCCCTTTTTGTGACCTGTCCTGAGACCTTTGGGTGAAGTGTGGGAGAAGAACTCTTAAATAAATGAATGAATAAAGTTCCCGGCGTCTCCTGTTAGGTCTGCAAAAACGCCCTTTCTGAAAACCCAGAGAGGGCTTTGCCAACGTGCACAGCTAATGCCAGCTGGACCAGCGGCCGCCCTGGGGAGAAAGGTGGCTTCCTAGATAAAAGGAAGGGTGTTCCTGAGAACCAGTGAGCTGCTGGGGTGCTTAAGGACATCACCCCCAGCTCTGCAGCGCTCAAACGGGGTCTTGAACAGGCTGACAGACACGCCAGGCGAGCCCTTTCCTCCCTCTTCCTCCAGATCAAAATAATATTCAGAAATGCTGCCCTGTATGTACTTTCCACCTAGCCGACAAGTTAAGGGGGAAACTGTCTCTGGTCCCTTAAAGCAAAATAAACACCCAGGCAAATTCCCAGTCAGATACTTTGGGGCTTCAAAAAGAAAACAAATGCATGAATAAATAAACAAATGAACAAATAAATAGAAGGAAACTACATCCATATCCTAATAGCTCAAGGGCTTCTTTCTTTCTTTCTTTCTTTCTTTCTTTCTTTCTTTCTTTCTTTCTTTCTTTCTTTCTTTCTTTCTTTCTTTCTTTCCCTCAACCGCCTGACTCCTATCCTCACTTCTACATTTTTAGCAGCACCAACTCACTTTAGAATAATCCAGGGCTGTGGTCTAATCTAAGGGCTTGTGGTCTACCTAAGCTTTAATCCAGTTTCAATCCACCTTCAGAACAAGAGAACCCATCAGCAAAGTGACCGGTCATTTTCTTTCTTTCCCAAAGGTGAATTTTCTGAGTTATTTAACCCTGAAAAAAAAACAGCCTGTCACTTTGTGAATGTACTCCCTCACTCAAAAAGTGGACTGAAGCTGGATTAAACCTTGGGTGTGTGGGATGCAGCATGGAATGAAAAACAATTCCCCCAAATCTCGAAAGCTCAGCCTGGCGGTTGGTGAAAGCCGTAGGAAGGCAGGCCTGCCGGTATTCCCCTTGGGTGCTGTTTACAAATCCTATTTGGATCAGGGCTGAAAGGAAACAAACTCCCCCCCCCCCGAAAACCCCCAACCACCTTGTCCTCGGGTCTGCAATGAGCGTGAGACCCCTACGGAATTGTTTACATTCTCCTAAAGTTTCAAGCAGACTGTACACATTGCGTTTCTCTCCCTCCCTTCTACACAGAGAATTCCCCCACGGAATTGGGAACGCCCCCCCCCCCACTGACTGGGCTTTGGGGGAGCAAACTCGGGGTCTCCCCTTTGTTCCATACTCAGCTGCCAGAAAGCTGGATCCTCGTCGAATTTCCAAAATCCAGGGAAACTTTCCCTCACCCCCCCTTTTTGCTGCTGTGATCTGTGCTTTTTATGGCTTCCTGGTTCCTTTCAAGCAAACATTCCCAGTTACCTTTTGTTCGCCCTTCCTTTGGGCGACGGCTTTGGTTTTCTACCTGCATCGACCCTGGAGGTTGGCATGGAGACCAATAGGGAAAAACAGCTATTTATCAACCTACCTATGAATCTAGCAGCCATTCTTCTGTTTACCCTTTATCTTTCCTATACACACATAAACCTCTGATGGGGTGGAACAGCGGCCTGACTCATTTTCTCATGGAGCGCAGAATAAAGGCCGCTTGGAGAAAGCCGCTGGGATGGAGAATTCATTTAAAAAATCAAGCTAAATATGAAAAGTTTCCTCTCTAGAAATGACGAAATTACTGGAGTTGTAGCCAGACCTGAAAACCACCCCCAAGAACGCTGCTCTCTCATAAAACTGATGGCAAGCTTGGATAATACAAATTTCCCTCATTTTTCTATCCTCTAAAAGTGTACAACAGAAAGAAAAAAATCAAATGTTTACAAACTACAAAAATTCAAACTCTTTCCTGCTTTAGAAACCATGTGGTTTAGCAGAGTGGCAAGCGATTTTCTTTCAGTGTTAATGTGGAAAGAAAATTACTGGTCACTTTACTGCCATCTTCTCTCGCTCTGAAGCTGGACTGAAGCTGGATTAAACCTTAGGTGTGACCACAGCCTATATTTGTGTATGTTGTATATATTTATGTTTGTGTGTGCATTGCATATACATATACATGTATGTGTATTGTTTCTGTGTGTGTTGCATATTTATATACATGTGCGTGCGTGTGTGTGTGTGTGTGTGTGTATCTGACATTCCACGCTGTAGTAGACTTTTTAAAAGTTTGTTTCCAAAAGAGCCCGCAGTTTGGTTCCTTCTGAGACAGGCCAAATATTCGGCCCAAATATGCCAGTTTGGTCTAGCAGTTAGGGAGCTGGACTCTTCTCTGGGAATACCGGGTTCGATTCCGCCCTCCCCCATGGAACCAGCTGGGTGACCTTGGGCTAGTCACAGCTCTCTTCTGAGCTCTCACAGCCCCACCTACCTCACAGGGTGTCTGTTGCGGGGAGAAGAATAGAAAAGCTTTGTCAGCCGCTTTGAGTCCCCTTAAGGGAGAAGAACAGAAGGTTTGTCAGCCACTTTGAGTCCCTTTAATGGGTGAGAAAAGCGGGGTAGAAAAGCCAACTCTTCTTCTTCTTCTTCTTCTTCTCCCCTCTCAAAGGTTCTTGCTCCCTCGGTCAGTTCAGATCGAGCCTTTTCTTTCCCCTCCACGATTCCTCAGCTCATCAGAACTGGAATCATCTCTGAAGCCCCGGCTGAGAGATCCGCTGTGTTTCTGCCCAGACCAAACAGCCTGGAGACGGCAGGGAAACTTAACCATCCTTGTTTACACCCAATGAGGAACTTCTGTTTGTCCTTCCGGAGGAGGCTCCCTGGGCTGCTGCCTCCCCTGGAAGAGAGCGCTACGGTGGGGGCGGCGGCGCCCAACGAAACGCCCACCTCCACATCCACAAAGCTCCCCGGATAGCAGCCACCCCTTGGGCATCTCTGCCACGGAGGGGCCCACGCGGCCAGCCGGGACTCGGCCAGAACCCCGCGGCACCCAAATCCCCATCGCGGTGGCAGGAGGCTTTCTATTCATAGCGCCTGCTGGCTGCCGGTCATCCCCGACCCCGACCCCCCCCCCATTAATCTCGCGGCTCAACCTCCTTGGCCATCTGCCCCCTCTTCTCTTTCCCCGCTGCCTCTCCCGTGCCTCTCTGCCACGGCCCCCCCGCGCCCAGCAGCCCCGCGCCCTTTCCACCCGCGTCGCCCTCCTTTTTGTTCGCCTCCGGCTGGCACCTTTGTGTCTCCGGGCGACGGACTCCCCGCTCGCCCCGCGCGGCGGCCTCTGCACCTACTTGCGGGGCAATTCATACGAAGACCACGCTCAAAAAGCAACCATGTAGAGCCAATCAAGGGCACAAAACACGCCCGCCGCCGCTTACCTTTATGCATGCCTGTGTACTTGTCCTTAATGACGGTCAGTTCGTAGATTTTGCCGAACTGCTCGAAAATGGGCTTGAGGTCCTTCTCCTCCAGATTCCGGGGAATTTGTCCGATGAAAAGTTTGATGGCGTCCGGTTCCTTCATTGGTCCAAAGACGATCAAGCGCCGGATCGGATCGCGGACGGTCGACGACGGCGAGGCGCGGGCTAATAATAACCGATGCTAATAATTAATCGCGATCGATGACGGCCGGGACAAGGGAAGGCGCGAGGCAGACAAAGGGAAGCGGCGCGAGGCGGCCGCCTCCTGCCCCTCGGGCTCCCTAACGGGGCGTCTCTGGCCGCGGCCGCTCCGTCCCGAAAGGCTCCGACGGGGACGCCGAAAGGCGACCGAGGAGCGGAGCGCAGCGAGGCGCCCTCGCCTCGCCTCGCCTCGCGGGGCGCGGCGCGACGGCGGCGGGAAGACGGATCGCGGCTCCTTCTCTTCGTTACGCCGCCGCCGCCGCCGGCCCGGGATCCTTCCTCCGTTCCCCCGTTCCCCCGTTCCTCCCGCGGCGTGGCCGCCGCCCCCCCCGAGGCTCAGCAGCGGATCCCTCGCGCGCGCGTCGGAGCGCCGGCCGCTTTCGCCGTGAACTTTCCTCCGCCGAGGGGGGGAGGGAGCGAGGGAGGGGGGCGCCGGGGGCGCAGATCAGCCCGGGCGAGGCCCCTCCGGGGCCCACGGCTTCCCCGCGCCTCCCGCCGCCGCCGCGGGCGCTCGCTGGGCACGCGCCACCCCCGAGCGCCTCGGCCGCCTTCGCCGCCGCCCGCCCGCTCGCTCAGAGGCTGCCCTGGCTCGAGCCGCCGCCGCCGCCGCCGCCGCCCTGGACGCCGCTGCGGGAGGCAGAGGAGGAGATGCCGAAGCCGAAGCCGAAGCCGCGCGGCGCCTCCCGCCCCGTCGCCCGCCGCGCTCCAGCCACAAAACCTCCCGGAGCAGCAGCAGCGGCGGCGGCGGCAGCAGCGACCGCCTCGCCCGCCCCCCCCCCCGCCCGAGAATCATGCCAGGCTTAGGGAGCGGCCGCAAAGTACCAGCGGCGCAACGCGCGCAGACAGGAGACCGACGGGCGGGGGGCGGACCGATGGGCTTCGGCCCACGACCCCCCGGCCGCTCCGTTCAACCCGCGCGGCTCTTCTCGCCCTTGGTCACATCTAAGGTTTAATCCGGCTTCGCTCCACTTTCCGAGCGAGAGACGACACGACACCAAAACACCAGAACGTGCAAAGGAAACGACCGCGCACTTTGCCGACTGAGGGGTTCTCCCGCTCCGAAGGTGGGCTGAAGCCGGATTAAATCTTAGGTGTGACCGCAGCCTTCATTGCACGACTGGTCAGAGACCCCACGGCCGGAACCTTCCACAGGCAGACGGGAAGCACTCCCTACCTTTGGCTTTAATGGCGGTGGTCGAGGCCCTAGGACAGTCCCCTCCCTATAATGCCCCTCGCCCTCGAAAAGCCCCTCCCTATAATGCCCCTGGCTCTGGAAAAACCCTTTCCTTTAAGGCCCTGGGAAAAGCCTCCTCCTGCAACTCTTTTGCCCCTAGGGCCAGCACACAATCCACCGAATGGCACGGAAGCCCCTAGAGCAGTCCTAGGCTGCGGTGGCACTGAAGGTTTAATCCAGCTTCAGTCTACTTTCAGAGCTAAGAGAACACATCAACAAAACGACAGGCTGTTTCCTTTCAGGGTTAAATAACTCAGATAACTCAGATGGGATAGATAAACGTGGAAAGAAAATTGCTCATGACTTGACTGATGCGTTCTGCTCCGAAAGTGGACTGAAGCTGGATTAAACCACAGGTGTGACCATAGCTCTAGTTTCTTATTCCGAAGTAATACCCTTACATTATGCTTCCCCTGGTTCCAATGATAGCTTTCCCTGGGCGCTTTTGTAGAAAACCAAGCTGGGCCTCTTGGAGGGCTTTGGAAGCGAGCGAGGGCAAAGTGCCTGGGTCCTTTCGTGGCCAAATACGTCCCCACACCGCAAAGGAACTTGTGCCTAGCCTTGGGAAGCGGAAGGACCCATAACCCTTGCCGCTAGAAAGGGAGAATTAACACCACTGGCACAGGTGTGCCCTTTTCAAAGATAGCTTTGGGCCTGATTTGGTGGTGTGTTTCAAAAGTATAAAATTGTACTGCAGAATATTTACTGTTCACTTTCACTGAGCTGGGATGTAAAATCTGCTTATCTATTCCTTGCTCAAAACAACAGAAAGAAAACAACGCTTTCTCCAAACTTAAAAGCCTGAGTTTATCCTTGACTGATTTTGTTCTAGTACCATGTTTCTAGTCCTCATTGCCGCTGGCCAAAATACTGTGCAGGGCAAAGGGCCACTACTGTCCTTCTTCATCACTCTCCAGCAAGCGCCACCAAACCGAATGGACTTGGAAGAAACACAGGTCTTCTGCCGTGGCCGATTTCCCAAAGCATTCCAGACAAAAAAGTTGACTAGTTTGCCAGTTTTATCTTCTGTATTTTCCTCACATCACCCTATCAGATTAAAACATTAATTTGCAACATTAAAAAGAAAGAAACCCAAACCTGAACTCTGAAAGAACAAGAGAAACTCAGAGCTTGCACATAAACATAAAGACATAAAGGCCAAGTGAAAAAAATGTCCGTTTTCTCCACCTTGAAAAAGCCAGCAAAGTTGATACTGATGTCAGGAAGTCAACTTTAAAGGGAAAATCACCCCTCAGCCTAAATCCCCGAAGATAAGTTTATCAAATAAAACATATTTAAAATTTGCTTTTCTCCTCAAAAAGGTGGTGGGAGTTTTGGAACACATAATGTAGGCAAGACATTTTCCCTGCCACACCCAACATATATGAAACTGATCTTCTACTAATAAGCCCTGTTTACCATAGTGGAATTCTCCCTCTTCCTAATCACCTTTGACACAGTCCTGGACCACTTTATATTTTATTACTGTCATCGTTACCATTTTTAACATTTTTAAATGCACTTTTTGCTTCCAATCTGCTTTTCTTGTCTTTTTCTTATGCATTATTTATTTATTTATTATTTATATTTCTATCCCGCCGTATACCCAAAGGTCTCAGGGTGGGTATCAACCCTTAAAACAGCAAATTACAAGTCAGTATATATTAAAAACAATAAAATGCACTTAAAAAAACTTTTAAAAGATTCAACACATTAGGTGGCACAGACATCTTAATCGATAAAAATATAAATACATTTTGTTTTGCAAGTCTTAATAACTAAGAATGAAAAAGAGAAAGCCAGCAAACTTCATGCAAAATTGGTTGCTCTGCTAAGAGAAGGATGGGCTATGAGAGTAAAATTAAAGTTTGCCATGAAAATGAGTAGCTAGAAAAGGAATTATTTTCAGTGATGACATTTAACCTGGGAACAGAGAAGCAATTTCCAGATCTCTCTGGAGATGTGATTATAAATGCGTCCACATATGCATCGGCACACAGATATTTATTATATACAAACCAAGAAGAATAAAATCATTCTCAGGGCATTGTTCGTGCGGACTTCCCTGATCAGAATGTGATCTTTGTGAAATGCATGAAAGAAAAATGCCCATCAAAGATTATATATATTGTCATATTCTGTAAGCCTTCAAGAGCACTCTCACAGTGGTACACAAGAACAATGATCAGAAAACTGCTACAGTAGCTATCCTAAGGACATAAGAGGAGCCCTGCTGGATCAGGCCACAGCCCATCTAGTCCAGCATCCCGTCTCACACGGTGGCCACCAACAGCTTCTGGGCATCTCAAGCTGCTCTCAAATCCCTGCAAATGGCCTTGAGAGGCATCTTGCCTGTCTCTCCCACTTGGTGGCACCTGGGCATCCATTCCAGTAGTCACTGATACGCCCATCCTCCATGAATTAAGAAGCACCCTGTTGGATCAGACCAGCGCCCATCTTGCACAACACCCTCTCTCACACAGTGGCCCACCAGGTGCTCCTGGGCATCTTAAGACCTTCACCTGCTCTTGACTTTGAAAGGCATCTTGCCTGTTTCTCCAACCTGGAGGAGGTACCTCAGCATCCATTTTAGTAGCCATTGATGCACCTGATCTCCATGAATTAAGAGGAACCCTGCTGGATTGGGTCGCAGCCCATCTAGTCCAGCGTCCTCTCTCACACAGTGGCCCACCAGGTACTTCTGGGCATCTTAAGACCTTCACCTGCTCTTCACGTCCTGCACATGAGTTTTCAGGGCATCCTGTCTCTCCAACCTGGAGGCAATATTTAGGCACCCATTCTAGCAGTCACTGAATCTGTTTACCTTTGGATAAGGAAACTGTATTTTTTGTTTGTTTGTTTTTAGTGGGTTCATTTTAAATGTTGTTTTTATTGCTGTAATATGCCCCTGGGACCTTTGGTTATAGGGTCTGATAAAAATTAAAATAAATAAGCAAATTTTCTACCCTTGCTGAGGAAGGAGCCTGATTGCATCCATATAGTTTTGAAGTGGGCCAAAGTTTGGGTTGTACACAAATGGTTTTTTCCCCATTCAAATAGAACTGAATGTAAGGCAATCTTATTTTATTTGTCCAAATAAAACCCCCCTGAATGTGGTAGGGTTCGAATTAGATACGAATGTTCTCTGAACGCCATTTGAATCTGATTCAAATTCCTGCCGCCAGTCACGCCTATGACTCCCCTACTCGGCCCTGAATGCATCAAATCTGCTCTGAATCCACTTTGGATCCACTGCAGATGTGACTGGGGCAGCCACTTTCCCGTCTCCCCAGGTTCACGAATGTAAAGATGCTTCGTATGAATCTTGCAAAGAATTCCATTCGAATTTGAGTGTCTGAATTGAGTTGAAGTCATATGAATTTCAGATGCGAAGAATATTCATGCACATCCCTGGAGTGTTTCCTTTCCTTCTCTAAGACTCTGGGAAAGTTTTGTCGTCCATTAAAAGCCCATTGAAGTCCAAGGGCTTTCGGTAGCCACAGTACAGCCAGCACCCATCCACACTCACTGATCTGCAAGAGAGCCCAACACAAGGCGCGATGCTTTGGCCACATCCACACATAGACTAAAGTGCCTTAGAGACACCCCATCTCTAATCCAGTTTAGAAAGCTCGTGAGAACGGGAAAGGCAGGCTGCCACATGGATCATCAAAGCTCGATGGGTCACTATTCCATCCTTCTGCCCCAGGAGCCAAACAGGTAATGCTCCTGTTACCCAAGGACAGCAGATCTGTTGTCCTCGTTGATCTGTCGCCCCAGGAGGAAGCAGGAGCAAGAATGGCTGGCCACGGCTTTGCAACAAGGAACAAGGAAGCCGGCCTCCCTTCCCTCCCCCCCGCAGTTCGCATTGCCTGTAACACAATTCAGCCTCGGCGTTTTCCTCCCTCTGCCGACTGCGAATTTGAAGAAGGTCCCTAACGTGGCCTCCAACCACTGCCCCATTGTTCAGCCTGGGAGCTGTCCTGGTGCTGAAACACAGCTGGCTGGATCGCAACTAGAAGGAAGCGGATACCTTGGGGAGGGACGGAGGGCGGGAAGGAAGGAAGGGAGGGAGGGAGGGAGGAAGGAAAGAGAGACCTAGAGAAAAGGAAGGAAGGAAAGAAAGACCTAGAGAGAAGGAAGGAAGGAAAGAGAGACCTAGAGAGAAGGAAGGAAGGGAGGGAGGAAGGAAAGAGAGACCTAGAGAGAAGGAAGGAAGGAAGGAAAGAGAGACCTAGAGAGAAGGAAGGAAGGAAGGAAGGAAGGAAGGAAGGAAGGAAGGAAGGAAGGAAGGAAGGAAGGAAGGAGAAAGACCTAGAGAGAAGGAAGGAAGGAAGGAGAAAGACCTAGAGAGAATGAATGAATGAATGAATGAATGAATGAATGAATAAAGGAAGGAAGGAAGGAAGGAAGAGAGACCTAGAGAGAAGGAAGGAAGGAAGGAAAGAGAGACCTAAAGGAAGGAAGGAAGGAAAGAGAGACCTAGAGAGAAGGAAGGAAGGAAGG